>VZTN01007713.1:0-126015 GCA_013400515.1 Erpornis zantholeuca
CTGTTAATTATCTTAATTCAACAAAGAATGAGCAGTATAAAGTGGCAATGCATGTGCAACATGTGAAAGAGAATAATGTCAGTCTTTGATTCTGCTAAAAGAACAGGAGACTGAGAAGACACAGATGTCTGCTTGGTGCAGACAGTCATAATTTGCCCTCCACCCCCATCACTACAGTATGAAACGGGAATTTAACCATTTTTAGTAACTGTTTATTGGAGCCTCTGTATTTTACATGGAGTTATATGCCTTGAGTATGTCTTCAGAGTTTGAGATTTTGGCTGCATCTATTACACGAAGAATGTATTATTAGCTCATGCTAGATTTATTAAAGGGAGCCAGCTGCTAGGCAGGAAATGCTTTTTGGCAAGGCTGTAAGAAAAGCATTCCCTCAGTATGCTGGGGAATGCCCTTGGTTTTCCCCTAAACACCTGCAAAAGCACCCACTCTACTGATTCCAGAATTTAAACTTTAAAAAAGAAAAGACGCAGACTTAAAATACGAGCCCTAGCCTTTAATATAAGGAGTGTTGGTTATGCGGTCAGAGTGTATCTGGCATGATGTGTTAAATGGGGACTCAACTATCATTTTCTGGGTGTTTGTAATGAATGTTGCTTTCAAATCAGGGAGTGTTTCCCCTGATTTGCATTTGGAACACCTCTACAGTAAATTTTTACTTTATTTTGAGTAATCTTCCCATGCTGTGCAGAGGGTCTGAACAGCGTAATACGAGACAGACTTACTGTTTTGAAATTTGGGGGAGAACTTCTTTGGATGAACTTTGAATTTTGACTGCTATGAGCAAACCTAAGGACAGGGACAACATGACTATGTTTACTGTGTTTGAGCAGAATGGGGACATCCCCTGCCTGGAGGAGTGGTTGTCCTGGAAAGCTGAATGTTTTTTTTCCTACTGACGCTCACTGGAGCATCCCTCCAGTGAGAGGGAATACACTAAATATTGATGTTTGGGAACTTCATGTACCTGTCTGGGACAACTACAGAAAATACTGACTTTTAAAAAGAAATGGTTTTCAGGAAAAAAAATTCTTCCAGAAAGAATTATTAGAACTAATCTTAGAATGAAGCTCTTTGACTGTGCTAGCAGGATGTGCATTGAGTACTTAGTGAGGGCTCATTTAGCTTTGCAGCTGATGTGAAGGGTGAAGTACTGGTTTTAAGAGTAGTTAAAAAGATAACAATAGAAAAATCCACTGTCGAAGCAAAAATTCAATGTATTTATGCTAGGAGGTGCAGCCTTTACACAAGGAGAGCAAGTGTACGGAGAAGTTGAAACATTTAATCTTGCATATGTTGTACAGTGGTTTAGACAAGGTGTCAAGAACAAGTTTGTGGCCTGGGACTGATGAAAGCTTAGTGGCCTGTCTTCTGGTTAACTTCAGTGTGGGTTATACAATTGACTATACAGCCTTCTTCTGAAGAGGCTTAGTCCTTCAAGTGGGAGCTGCTCTGTAGAAAAGAAGAGTTTCGTCCCTTCTGTCACCCTTATGTTATTGCACAAATTCAAAACATGGCCCCCTACCAGCCACTGTGAAAAAAGTTAACTACCCCAGCCAAACCCAGCACACAATATAGACTGCTTCTCTGGGAGTTAATTTATTTCTCTATCTGGTTGGTCTTACAGCATTTTCATCTTCATTACTCTGTTTTTAGGTTGCCTGAAGCTCAGCAGAGGGTTGGAGGATGTTTTCTAAATTTGATGCCACAAATGAAAAGTTTATACCTTACATACTGTGCCAACCACCCATCAGCAGTAAATGTCCTCACAGAACACAGGTATGTTAACTTTGTGGTCTTTTGAGTCTGATACAAAAATGTGTGTAACATACACTTGAGTTGTAAAGCTATTATATTTCTTTTGACATGTTTGGTGTGGTAGAACTTGTTTGAGAAAAAAAGTTACACTTTTCAAAAAAAGACAAAATGTCCCATAAAACAAAGCTGTTTCATGTGATCAGGACAGGTTGTCACTTCTGGCAGTGTATTATCAACTATTTGAGAGAATTTTTTCATTGAAAGAACACATGCTGGATTCTGAATATGAATATGTAAACCAAACTTTACTGATTGTCATCTTTGCTTTAAAAATGTTGAGATCAAAACAAGTTTGTGAAATTATGGCATAACTGACATGACTTAGGCTTCTTAGTTTGTGCATTGTAACTTAGCCCTGTAAAAGCTTGTGTATACTTAACTTCATAATGGTGTTATACCCTTAGTTTTACTTTTGAGTGATATGATATGAAAGAAGTGTGAGTTTTACAAAATTACTGTCTTCTGCAAGAAGTAGGATGCTTGGTTAACATGATCTCAGTTGCTCAGCTTTTGGACAGACCTTAAATTTGCACAGAAGATGCCCTGTATCAGTCACCTTGAGGGAAAAGTATTGAGGCCAGAATTTGATTGAAGAAGTCAGCTTTCACAAGCTTTTGCTAAGTACTTGTGTTGTGATGACCCTTATGCTAACAGAGGCATCTGTTAGTCTGGAGCTATTTAGGCTTGCTTGTGGTGCAGGACAGAGCCATGACTTCTTAATGGAGATTAGCTATAGGACAAATTCTAGCAGGGTATATGTTCTTTTTGCTTCACACACCCCTCTCCTTTTTGTCTTGTTGTGTTGGACTAGAGAAAAGATATTTTGAGTAGTCTTAACACTTAGAAAACAAAGAGGATCACAACAGATTTTTTTCCTATAAAGTTAGCTTCTTTCAGGAACTCAAATTTTGTTTTAACAGCAATGTTGTGGCATATTTGTGAACTTTACTCATAATATTGATGAAAAACCTTCTAGTTTCCAAATACTCTGAACTTTCACTTATGTTAGTAACACATGTAACTATATTCCAACTCCAGTTGGAAAAATCAAGCTGCAAATTTACATTACAATATAGACAAAAAGAAGGTAAGTTTTCATCATTAAAATTCAGCAAGATAAAAATGTTTAAACACCCCGATGAAATCCCTATGTGTTTGGTTTCTTTCAAATGACCTTCTTCTAGTACCATTTTCTGTAAATGGTTTTTAATACTCTTGGGCTTAGATTTTTTTTGTTTTGTTTGAGTCTTCATGCTCTTTCCATATGGAGGTCTGGGATTTAACCTATACAATAGATGGAAGATGACATGCAACAGCAAAGTGATCAACTACATTTCTTTAGGTATGGGGATATTGTAAAGGATTATTCTAACTTTCAGAACTTGGAGAAACGGTGATAGAAATGTGAGGGAGGAAAGCTGTTTGTTCTGCAAATGGAGAAGAGAAGCATTTGTCCTCTTTCATGTTTCTTTTTGTGTAGGTTGTCCTAAGAAAAATTAAGCTTCAGGTCTCTAAAGTCAGCTTGACATCAAATCCTGGTGGAGACCATATAAGTATCATAGTTGTTAAGTAATTTGGATGTGGAAGTTTGTATGAGATAGCTCAGGGGAAGAGAAGTTGAGGTAGATGGTTTTCTGTTTAATGCTGTTATGTTACCAGGCATGAGTCAACAGAATTGCATCCTGCTCTTTCTAATTACCCTAATTTTGTTATTCTAATACCTTAATTTTTGTTGTACAACAAAAAAAGTTGCTGTAGGTGGCTTGACTAAGTATTCTGCTTCAGACAGCTGCCATTAAGAAATCTGAAAGTGTCTTTAAGCTCTGAATCTCTTCCGCTCAGAATGCCAGAAAACTTTCAATTACATTGTTTAAAAGTAGGAGAAAAGAGAGAAATTATGAACTGGTTGGAGGAATGAAGGAATGGAAAATACTCAGAACTGTCTCTTTGTCTGTTTAGCTGAGATGATTTTAGTGTGTAAGAAATCCCCTATAAACCTTAATTTAAAAATTGCTGTGAGGTTTGAGGAGAGCCATGATTGAAGTAATGGTGAAACAATTACATTGCAGTTCATACTGGATAGAATACCAAGGTTTAAGGTTTTTAAGAAAAGGTGATGTTATGTTGGCTGTTTTGTCAGTATAATTTTAGAATAGGGTCCAAACCCATGTGTTTTAACACTTGGAAAAATAGGGCAAAGAAATAGATGTATGTGGAATACTTGGATTTTAATATCATGTTTGTAGCATCTGTGCTATTCAGTAGCATTTTGAGAGGAAAAGAGAACTCTCTGGAGCAGTTTGATTTTGCACATAAATTCTTACTGTCTACATAAGATTATTTCTTGCCATGAGCTCTGTGCAATTCATAAACTGAACACATATGCAATAACTACCTCTGAGAGGCTTTTTTAAAAAAAACTTAGCAAATAATTTTTTAAGTCAAATTCTTATATCACAAAATTAGTATTTTCTGTTCAGTTTATTAGACTGCTTCTTTTTCTGGGAACCCATAGCAACAAAAAAAGTCTTCTAGATAATTGCTCTAGATGAAGGTTTAAAAAAAATTCTATAAAATATACTATTTTTATTTTTTTTTTTTGTCATTGACTAAAAAAAGCTTTAAGGAAATTAGCTGAAGCATTAACTGTATTGTTTCCTTAAATGATTGGCTCACATTAAAATTGTCTGGTTTGGTAGAGCATTACCCATGGGGGTTTTATATGTCATTGTCTGAGCTATCAAGGATATCAGTGTTGTAAGACCTGTTAAAATTGTTGACACCTTGTAAAGGCTCTGTGTGTATGTATAGGTAAAACTTTATAATAATGTACTCAATTATTGTGCACTTCTAGAGAAAAACTTTCTTTGAATAGCATTCTTGTGAAGTAGATTCTAAATAGCAGTACTTGGGATGGAGTTGGAGATCTAAAAGGGGCATTCAATTGGAGTGTGATTGTCTTTTTTCCCCCCCTTTTTTTCCCCCTTCTTTTTGTTTAAAAATGCCATCCAGTATGAATGCAAGTCTGTTTCCTCTTTATCTTTTGTCATTTGCTTCTTAATCATATGCAGTGGCCACATGGGGCTTTTATTCAATTTAAATAGAATAAGGGGTTGTGTGTGCATATATGTTCATGTTATGTGCATGTTTATGTAAATACACAGTCTGGGCCAAAGGGGATACATTTTGTTATTTAAAGAATAAGAAATTTGTCATGTTCAGATCTTCAAAGCTACAAACATCTTTCATTTCACTAAGTTAAATGATTAACAGTCAGACTATTAAAATCATTGGAGACTTAAATGTATGTGAACATGCAGAAATGGGAGTAAAACCTAATGCAGCCCATATATGAGTTCAGGTTCCAGAGCTATGTGTTTCTGAAGTTGTATTTGCCTCTGATAATCACAGCAACAGCAAAATCTTTCTATTAAGTTTGAGAACAGATTCTCTTCTTGGTTCCAGTTGTGGCTTTGTAAGTTTTATCCAGGTGTTAAAGTTGGTATAAAATTTCTCCAATTTTATACTGTCTTGAAATTTGGTAGGTACATTTTGCTTCAGGAATTGTTTTGGAGCTATTGCATACTTTTTTCCAGAGTTTAAATTCCTTCTGCTTAATGAAGCAAGAGTTTTGAAGGATTATGTGATTTTTTTTTTTCCTCAGATCTGTCATTGTATCTTGTAATTGTCTCTTAAGCCACTGGCTAGAGCTGATGAGCTGGAGTTTGCCAGGTACAGTTGGGTGGTGCTCTGGCAGAGTTTTGCATGTGTCCTTCTCATAGTGGCTGTAGTGCCACTGTACACCATCCCTGTTATATTTACTTTATTCCACAACAGTCACAGCTTTTTGACTCCATTTTATCAGATTATCTTACAGTTTTGCTTGGAGATCCCAGTTCAAGTCTAAGGGTAGGTGTTCCAATATATGGTATTATTTTAGGAGACAGTTTTGCTTGCTGGTGAGACCAGTACTGCATTGAGGGTGTAGAGTTTAGTCAAACTAGCACTGTTCCTGTGTGTGCTTCTGATCATAGACATATGCTTGCCTTCCAGTAAGAGGAGGAACAGAATGAGCAACTGAAGGCGTGAAAGAGTGAATTTCCTGCAGATTAAAAACCCAGTTGGATACAAAGTACAGAAATGGGTAATTGCAGCAGAATAAGGAGTGCCAGGAACAGAAATGTTACCTAGCTGGGAAAGATCACAAGCAACGAAGTTCAGTGCAACAAGAAAGTCTAGCAAAAAAAAAAAAAAAAAAAAAGAACAGGCAGAAGCTAGGACTGGGACTTCCTGTGGACAATATCCAGAAATGACAAGAGGAAAGATATTTGAGTATGAGACTTATTGAAGGTTGGATAACGTAATTTAAAAAAGCAAATGTAATAGTCTCCACTGATCAGTGAAAAAAAAATTCTTTTGGGGAAGTATGGACAGTACAGACCCAATGTAACCAGCATCAGGTATGTAATTTTGGAGGGGTAGAGTGGGGTATTAAACTTTTTTACTTTGTTTAAACAGCAGTATGTTTATTTTAAAACAAAGAGAAGAATCTTCCCAGAAGAAAATTTAATTTGATGAAGAGGCAGTTGAAAATTGCTAACACACACCTGCTTTTTTAATTTTGCAAAGTGGCAAATATCAAGCCAGTTCTCAGCAGCAAGAAAGCTGTTCACAAATCTTTACTTGTTAAAATATTATTTTTGCTAGATTCTTCTGTTGTCTTAGATAACATGTCCCAAACATATTCTACATGTGCATCACAGACCTAGCAGTCTGGATAAAATTTGTGGAGCTGGAACATCACAATTACTCTGAGTAACTGGAGCATGGAATACAGATCAGCTTGAGTCAGAAAACTCTTTGTGCCTCCCCCACTTTGGTGGATCCCTGAGCCTGCAAGTGTGCAGGCTGATGTCATACGCTGAGCAGCAGTCCCCGGGAGAGGAGCTTGCCTGGGAAGTTTAGCCCTAGGAAATTAAAAGCTGCAGTTGAGGGGTTGCTGAGCTAAGCTGTGTCACGACGCTCTCAAAATGCGGTGCCTGTGTGCAGTCCTCAGACCCCTCAGCAGTGATAGCTCGTGCTCCATCTATTACAAACAGAGACCTTCTTCAGAAGTGTAAGTTGTGATTTTAAATGTATACATTTTTAGTTCCTGGATCTGCTTTCCTCAAGGTTCAATGGCCTTTTTTTTCCCCCCTCTGCTACTTGTAGGCGCATCTGAACTTTGTTTACTTCCCTCTTCCATTTTGATTTGCAGCTTTTGAGGCAGCTGTAGTGAGGAAGATTTGAATATATTAATAGGGCTTAAAGACAATTTTCATGATGACCTTTAAAATATCTCAAGCTGTGAACTAACTCTAGTCCTGAGTGGGGAGAACTCTTTAGCTTGAGATTTCAGAATAAATGAAGCACAGCACTTTTGTATGCTTCTCTGCATTTTATTGTGTAAAGTGACGCAAGCAGTGAATTAAAGTCTCATCTGCCTCTTTCTGAAAAGCTACTTGCTTAGGCAGTTGTGACTGAGTTGATTTCACTGTTCAGAAGATTTTTCTGTTCAGCTAAATGATAGCTTTTTATTAAAACATACTCTTAGTTGTGGGCTGGAGTTTCATTTAGCATATACTTCCTAGGAGACTGTGGTACTTGCAGGCATCAGTTGAAATTGTGACATGAAAGAGCCATTGTTTTTGGCAAAGCAGCTGACACAGACTGTTTTTATGCTGCAATTAATTAAAAAAAGGTTGTGAACTGTTGTCATGTTCAAACAGTATTTTAACCCACTCATGTATTTCTGAAAGTAAACCCTTCCCTTATTTCCTGTACAGTATTTTTCATTTGTGGCTAAATGAAAGACACTCTCTTTGAGCTAAAGTAACCTCCACATTTTGATGGATATTTTATGTCCATGAAGCTGCAGAGGTGCCAGGTTGATTTAGCATGAGTAGAATGCTAAGGGGGTCTGCATTATGGAACTGCCCAGACAAAATTTTGGGTATTATTGTATTAAAGGAATGTGTGCCTGTGTTCAGACTGGGGCTTGGACAAGCTGGCATGTCAAAACTTGTCAGAGGGAAGTGCAGAAGTGTATGAAAGAAAACATTGTCCTCTTGGGAATGTTGGGAGGAAAAATACGTCATTCCATTTTAATTACACCTATTAACACTGCTCCCTGCAAAAGGCTTCCTGATGATGCCATTGCTAAGCCTGTTTTTCAGGACTTTGTGTACATTTCAAGTGAGCTGAGGTTTAAACTTGCTCCATAGGTTCCTATATTGTGATTAAGTAAAAAAGGTGATGATAAACCCTGAGTGTCACTTGAGCAGAGAATGGCTTAACCACAGAGTGTATTTAGTTTAAGGGATTGCAGAGTAGACAGTGAAAACAAGATAATACCAGATTTTTATTTCAGGTTTCCAAGAAGTTGATTTTAATTCAAGATATAGTGAATTTTTTCCTGTTTTTTCACATATATATCTCTTTCATAATGCTGCAGCTGAAGAAATGGAACAACAATTATGAAAATAAGAAATGTGAATTTGGGTGAAAAGGTAACCAAAGTTCCTCCTACTGTAGAAGCATTAAAATAAAAAAAAATGGGGAGGGGGAATTGCAACCATTGTCTGAGTGGATAGCACAGCAAATACTATTTATATGATGCATTTGTATGCACCCAACAGTATAGAGATGGTTGAAGTAATTAGGAATGGGGGGTTTTGCCCCTGAGCAGTCTGAGGGCAAAAATGAGCACTGTTCAGAAGAGTGTTAAATTGAGTGGTCTGTAATATTTGAGATTGGCACATCCTGTGGAAAATGCAGCTATGGGGTGCAAGAGAATCTCTGTAATACACTTATGGATTGTGCTGCCTGAAATGGGGAGGAGTAGTAGATAGTGTAAAAGGGCAGAGTTGGTAGAATTAGGCAGCAGGGGCTGTGTCTGACTGAAGCAAACAAAATGCAAAGAATGAGTTCAAACAGATACTTCTTGGTTCTTGTGGAAAATGTCTTTAATAAGATAAAGTATGATGAAGTATCAAGTACTGTGTGTAACCTGACTTTATGATGCTGAAATGGGTGGGGGTGATACAGGTGGAATTAATGGTTAAAACAAAAAAGCAGTGACTTGCATGTGATCCGCGTCATATACATAGGGAATTGAAATTTAAAACCAATGAGTGCCTTCTGGCAGAAGGGCTTTCAGAGGTGAACTTTGGTAAAGCTTCCTGTGTAAACTGGGTGTCATACCTTTATTACTTACTGGAAACAGTAAGTTTCTTTCCTTTTACCTGAGTCAGGAGGAGGGGAAGTGCCACCACACTGTAGCCATGCAGCCTGATGTTTCAGTGAATTATCCTTGAATACTTGACCTCGAAGTAGCTGGTAACACCAACACTGTAAACCCAAGACATAGTTACAAGTCAAAATCTTTATTCTTGTTTAGGGTGCCAGTGCAATCAGCTGTCAAATTCTGAAGTGGTGTGATCTTATGCTAAGCAAGGGCTGTGACTAAGAAAGCATTAGGCGAAGTAAATCTTCAGCCTCTAGGTATTCAGAACTGGCCAGCTTTACTTAGTTTTAAATTTAAGCTCCAAAAGTACTCGAGTTTATCTGTGTTGCATTATTATAATCCTTTATGCAAGGTATTGTATGTTTTTTAATTTTGGCTAAAACCTGTTTATGTCACAAGCTGATTTAGAAGGCCTGGACTTGCTGATACATCCTGCTTTAGAGGGATGTAGGGTCTTTCCCAAGTGTGCCCAGCTCTTCTGTTTGCATCTGTAAAATGCACAGCAGTTGTTCAGAAATCCCCTCGCCTCTGTCTTCACTCTGTAGTTAAGTGCAGCTGAAATAGCACAAATACATACACTGAGGAGTGCCTGGGCCTTGTTAGAATGGAGACAGAAAGCTCTTGAAAGAGGTGGTGTAAAATTATGCTGGACCTGACAATTCAGAAATAGTGCTGGATATGCTTAAGTAAGGTAATGTAAGTAAATTCCAATTAACTAATTTGAAGACAAGTAAACTTGGAGTAAACTGTATGGAAAAGTACCTTCTTTTCTGTGAACTGGAGGAAACTTTGGTATCTGGGAGGTGAATGATCCAGGTGGGATGGTGGGTAAGGCACTTATATTGGGATGGGAAGGTCCCAGTTCATAGAACTATAGAATCATTTAGGTTGAAAAAGACTTTTGAGATAGAATCCAACTGTTAACCCAACACTGCTAAGTCCATTACTAAACCAAGTCCCTAAGCACCATGTTTGTGTCCTTGTTCTGTCGTCTTCATCTCTTTGGACAAATGACATTAATAAGCAGTGTCACTTGTTCTGAAACGGGAAGGAGTGTGTGTGTGTGTCTTGAATGCAATGAGATGTTACATTTTTAATAAATGACTTTCTGTATTTCTTTTATTTAGATTTTTGCCTTTAGAATTCTGTGTTCTTTGGCAACTTGTATTTTATGAAGCCTGGCAATCAGCCCAGATGCTGCCGCATCTTCCGTTCCCAATGGAGAGGGCTCATTTTGTTCTTGATAATTTAAACTCTTGAAAAGCTAATCTTCTACCACCATAGTCCTCTACAATCTCTGCTTTATAAGCAGAAGATGTAGCTATTTTGTTTCCTTGATAGCAAAGGGAGCTGAAATTCTCGCATCTGGTGCTTTAACTGAGTTGCTGTAAAAAGTTGAGGGGCTAGACCAGTTCTGAATTATTCAAATACCAAAAAATATCTGGAGAAGCCAAAGAGCAATTCATAATATATGGAGAGAATGGATTTCTTACAGTGGCTTTGCTGTCAAAAGAAATGTGTTGTATAAGTCCACACTTAGTCAAACCCCTAGCTCATTAGAGAATAGACTGCATGGTGATTGTTTCTACCATTTGTATGGATGTTGGTCATTTTTTTGCAGTAATACCTTGGATGTGAGATGAGGTTATTAAACATATAAGTATGGGAGAGAAAAAACTTCTGAAATATCCTGTCTTTTCTTTAGTGTCTCTCGCCATAAAAATACCTATTTTTTATGATATATGAAGCAATTGACTCTTGCTTGTGTATTACTTGTGCAAACCACCTCTAAGGTCATATGTAACTTTACTAGAATAAAGAGCTGAGTAATAAAATACAGCTTTATTCTCTAATTGTTTCTTGAGTGGTGCAGCATTTAGGAATCGTCTTTGAGCATTGGTTATCTAGAACAGTGGATTTGATCCTATGTATGTTTTTCCCTGGATGTACCCCAAATCTCCAAATGGCTTTGTTCCTGTATTTTATTTAATGCACAAACTGGTCACAGCCCTTAGGTTGTACTTGAATTAATTTTTATTAGGCCTCCTGTTTTATTGACATTTGCATTGCAGGTAGAAAGACTGAATCGTGAATCCAATGTAATTTATTTGTTTTGATAATTTAATCTTAATTTGCTTAAATGTCTTGTGTACACAGTGAGGAGCTAGGAGAATTCATGGAGATGAAAGGTGCCAACAGCCCTGGGATCCTTGTACTGACCACGGGCCTCAGCAAACCTTTTATGCGTCTGGATAAATACCCCACGTTACTCAAAGAGCTTGAAAGGCACATGGAGGTATATCTTATCAGCATTTATGTTCCAGCTTAATGATGATTTGACAACAATTATTTTAAAGGTACATGTCAAGCATGATGGGACCCAAAATTGCATTTGTTTGCTCTTCCATCAGCCTTTTAAACTACAGGCTGCAGTGGTTTTTATAAAAGTCGGTGCAGTAGAACTTCCTGTAAAAGCAAAACATTTGAAGTAAAATTATTCAGAGAAGCTAATCATAATTTCCTAGAATAGTCTTACCAGAGTCTCTAGTTGACTTGACATTGAATGTGTCTCCTGCATACTACTTGAGGCCACTTTATCTTGTAGAGGGAGTGCAGCTTCTCACCTCAGCTTGTTGAACACATTGGCAAAATAGTCCCTTTGACTTCTAGTGAACGCTGTCCAAAAGTAATCTTTACAGGATGAGAAGGTGTTTGAGGACCTGCTGTTTTCATTTGCATTTTATAGGTTAGATGTTTGGAGTGTGAATAAAAGAGAGAAATAGAAAGCATGGGGGTCTTGTCACACAGCTTGGTTTGTCAGCCAGTGACAGCAGAACATGTAGTTAATCTGTAGGAAATCACCTTTGTGACAAAGTTAACTTGCAAAAAAAAAGTCTGTAAATATTTTCCTCTTAGGATTTCAAAATCTTTTATCCAATAGGTCTTGTAAAACTTCTGTGGCTCAATTTCAAGTATAACTAGGACTGTGCCAAGTAACTGCAGTTTTACTAGAAGCTAGACCCACCAGTGTTTGATATAAGAAGGCTATGAAGATCCCAGATCACTCTACAACTTCAATTTTGCAAAATTGTTTATTTGTGTTTAGTTAAGCCTCTAACATTGTTTTAAAGTAATTTTGCTAGAACTGAGCTTTTAATGGATGTTTTCTCCATTGTTTTTAGGATTATCATCCGGACCGTCCAGATATTCAAAAATCCATGACTGCCTTCAAAAATCTTTCTGTAAGATTATGTACTTTAAGTAGAATGTTTTCAAATTTCATGTTTCTCTATTGCTTTAAAAAGTGAAGCTTTTTCATAAATATGTAGTAAATTTTTAGAAGTGTGGAAATCAATGCTGTTTGTGGGTAGAGCTAAGGATGGTAATTTGCTGGGGAGTTGTAGCAAATAGACTGTTGGTGTAAGAGCTGTGCAAAGTATTCTACACCTCTTTGTCTGCCATCTCATCATACTTCATCTCCCTTTCTACTAGTGCTAGCATGACTAGTGTCCTGAAGATGAGTTTCTTTACAACAAAGAAGTACATGTTCTGATTTTTTTTTCTAAGCGCATTCCTTCTAGGGGAATGGGGTTGAATTTGTGAGAGGTTGAAGAGGAGAGTGCTAGTGAAGTTCAGAAGATGCAAAACTTCTAGTAATAATTGTAACAGGAATTTGAACAGATAAGATTGTCTGCTGCTGTCTTTACAAAGAATGAAAAACTATGCCTCAACTGCAACAAGCAGTTTTGCATCATTACATATAATTAATGGAGTCTCAGTTACAATAAACTTAATGTGTTGTGCTTCGTGTTAGGAATGTATGCTGATGATAACATGGCATTTTTTATTTTTTAAATCAGAAATTTAGTGTTACCAGTGTTCAGAAGAGGTTTGTGGATTACATCCTGTTAAGTGCTATACAAACAAGAGGAAATAATTCTGTTGAGAAAAATTCAAATTAATAGAAGTAGAGCAGGTTGAAGTTACTTAATGGAAGTAGGAACACCAGTTTATACACATTCATGGTTTGCACAGGTGGCACATTTCTTTTTACTGAAAGAAGATGCTTTGTTGTGTAGACATGTATTTCTGACAGCTGTATTACTCTGTTCTGCTGAGCATGTCCATTTTTGGTTAGTCCATTAGAGAAATTTGAGTAACAGAGCTATGACTGAATTTGGAATAGTAATTGAAGTCAGTGTATTGAAAAGTCATAATACTTAAGTTAGTAAAACTAGCTTATAAAAAATATTGGTAATAGTCATCTAAATGAAAACACTTCAATAAGGTGCTGTCTTCTGTCTATTACAAGCACAGCAGTAAATACAACTGCAGTGGTATTTCTATCCTTAACCCATTCCAGATTGGTAGACTTTGCAGAGATTGTTTTTCCCTGTGTTTGTTAGGCACAATGTCAAGAAGTACGAAAACGGAAAGAACTTGAACTGCAGATACTGACAGAAGCTATTCGTTGTTGGGAGGGAGAGGATATCAAAACACTTGGCAATGTGATTTACATGTCCCAAGTCATGATTCAGTGTGCTGGAAGTGAGGTAATGTCCTTCTCGTCTTTACTGTCACTCTTTTGACAATTTTGAATAAAATTCATTATAATCAGTATGCAACAGAACTAAAAAGAGTGCTTCAGAGATGGTAATCTAAGTTAAAATCTTTCTCTGTTGATTTAAGGCATATTTTACAAAACCTGAAATAAAATTCCTTGAAGATGGATGAATCTCATCTGTAAAATTTACTGAAAAGTGACTGAATACAGCAGTTATAAATATTGTAAGATGATTTTTGCAGGACTTTTTTCCAGGTGCATAATTAAACAAGATTTTCCACGTGTTATGTTACAGGATCATTTTGCATAGCAGTTGTTACAGTGTGTTTTAAATAGCAAAAGGTTTAAAGATTTATAGTAGGGTGTCTGAGACAAACTTATTTTTTTGCTGTTTTGGGCATCTTGCTCAAGTAGTAAATTTTGAAATACAAGCTTGAGAACCCAATGATCTTTGAGAAATAGCATAAGAAGATACATTAGAAAGTTGAAAGGGACAAAGTCAGGTGATATTTTTTTTTCTAACCAAAGAAGCAAGTAAAACATAAAGAAAAGCTTGTCTTACCAGAAATAATGTTAAAATAATCTTAAAAGCAAGTGTCAACAGAAAGGCAATGTTATACAGGTTACTGACATGTTTTTATGGCTTGTTGTTCCCCTGAAAAATCAATGAAGCTTTGAACCTGATGAGGGCTTTTGAATTGCAACCTCATTCAGTCCATTTCCTCCCTTAGAACAAAGAGAAGAAAAAGAAAAATGTTTATGCAACTGACTATTTAAAAGTTAGTCACTTGATATTTTTCTCTCAGATATTTTGTTAGGTGTTAAAGTAAATAAGTAAGATTCAGTAGAGCTGATAGTGCATCTTCTACAGTCATGTCTCTTTTTGAAGCCTTCAAAACAAAACAAATCTCCATCCCCCACTCTCATCATTAGGTAAAATGTCAAATGTAATGGACTTCTAGAGGTTTCTGTATACTATTACAGCTTTTTGGTGAGATACAGAATAGCTTCATTTGTGCAACAGCAACTGGGTTTGGTTTTGTCTTTCTGAAACTGATATAGACATATTTTCATTTGTTTGCTTAAAAACAT
Organism: Erpornis zantholeuca; assembly: GCA_013400515.1. Classification (NCBI taxonomy): domain Eukaryota; kingdom Metazoa; phylum Chordata; class Aves; order Passeriformes; family Timaliidae; genus Erpornis; species Erpornis zantholeuca. The sequence goes on from VZTN01007713.1 coordinate 14,778, forward strand.
TAAAACTTGCTAAGGACTTGTAATTTTGCAAAGATGCTTGAAATGAAGACAGTGACTTTGTCAGTTGATATACTTATTTTGTTATTAAAATATTACACTTTAATGCTTCTATCTATAGCAGTAGATTCAGAGTAAACTTACTCCTCCTTCAATAAAAATACCCCAAAACAAAACCACAATGGATAACTTTATACATTAAACCAGCAAATTAAAACCAGAACAAAGTAATGAGTGCTTTCGTTTTGACTATAGTAATTATTGCTTTGCTTTTTCTACTTTGGAGCATAACCCAGTATTTAAAAATCTGATCTCTCCAATTTGAGAGACCACGGTCTTGATACGACTGTATACTTTACCCATCTAAATTATATGAAAAAATACATCCAGTGTGTAATTTTGGTTTTACTGAAATCGCCCAAACAGTTGTTATCATATTAAACAAGGTCAGTATTTCACTCAGACTTTACAATTCCTGTTTTGAAATACTCGGCTGTACTCTCCAGGAAGAAGTATAGGCATGTGTTAGTAGCACTTTATAACACTAGATAATTCTGTCGTCTTCTTTCCTTTTTTTCTTCCTGTTTTTATTTTTCTAAATTCAATGAAGAGATAGTTTTGCAATGAGCAAATATTTTGTGGCATAATCATGCAGTTATTATGCTCATAGCTTTTAATAATATAAAACAGAAAAATGGGAGAGGGGACTTCTGATGATGTATTTACTTTTTCATTTTCTTCTTTTAACAAGGAAAAGAATGAAAGGTATCTTCTTCTCTTCCCTAACATTTTGCTAATGTTGTCTGCCAGTCCAAGAATGAGTGGGTTTATCTATCAGGTAAAGTAATACATTTACATATGTATAAAAATGTGCTGGGCTTTGTGTTCTGTCCAAAAGATGTTTCATAGGAAACTTGGAAGGATTATTAAGCTTTTGCATTTATAAAGATAAATGTAATATCTGCAATTTAAAATGATCATCTGTCTTATAAAATTCTAGCCTAGAAGCCCAGGTTTTGATTTTCTTTGTAGCTGTGACTATCACCAAGGAGACTTTTTTTGGGTACCTTGTTAGTAGTAGGTGATGAGAGGAAGTATTGGTTGCTTTTTAGATCTGTGTAGGAAACCAGTGCTGCTGCGTAGGTTTGTTAGTGCTCTTTGACTGCTGCTTGAGTCTTAACAAAATTGCACAGCCCCCTTAAGCTTTTGTTAGTGTGAATTAGGCTGTTGCCATCAGTTTGTTTAGATGCATCCACATTAGTGCCTTTATCTTTGAATCAGTGGCACAATTTTTAAATTCATCTTTTAGTTTTTTCTGTTTAATGAGCACTGAGTCACAGAGTAGAAGTTTTTTTGGGGCTCCCAGACTAGATTCACTCTGGATAAAGCTGAAGTGGAAGGCATGCTCTAAAAGTATGCTTGATCTGCTCTAAGTACAGGAGAAGATCAATACATGGCCTGACATTTAGTCCCTGGCCCCAGCATTAGGCTCCCCAGTGTAACACCACCTGAAGTGCATAGTGTGGCCCTAGCGACCTTAGCACCAGGTGTTTCACTTCACAGATCTCTGCTTATCACTGATAAACACAGCCTTTGAGCTCTCTCCCAAGTTTCCTTGCCCAATACTTGTGGCTTTTGCTGCACAGGCCTGTTCCAGAGGTGGAACAACTGTTGCAGTGCAGCAGTGCCATTTGTCTCAGCTCCCTTGTAGCTCTGGGCCATGTTTCACAGAAACACTTGCATCTTGGGTATGAAATTAAACAGTCTGACAAGTTTTATTTTGCTTCTCCTATTGTATCTCACTTGCATTTCTTCTTCCTACCTTCCACCTTATCCCCTAGGTGCACAGCTCTGTTCAATAACTAACTAACTAAATAAATAAGCCATTTTCTGTGATTTGTCTTCAGCTTCTACTCAGAATGGCCACAGCCCCTTCTTAGTGTTCACTCTCCAACCATCCCTTGAAAGATTATTAATTTCCTTATAACCTCATATGTGATAGTCCCATCACTGACAAAGTCTCAGATTTTAATAACTACATATTCACAGCAAGGTGAAATTATTTTATCACTGTTTGTGTCTAGACAGTTGCTCAGAGCCCATGTCTAGATTGTATTTTTCTGAGGTTCATGTCTCAGAACTGGGATGGATATGGGCAGAAGATGATGCAGTTTCTTCAGTCATTCTCAGGGAAATTAGGCCACTGGAGGCATCATCCAACATAACACCTTCCTTGCATTTCTGAATAGCTGAGTTGTTGTCAGGCTTCAGATTTTCTGGTTGATAGTGCTGATATCTACCATGTGAGCTAATGGGAAGAACTTTTAGCAGTGGTAAACTGAAGTCGCTAGGACCATATTTCTTAGAAGGGCTATACAATTGTTTGTGAAAAGAAGGGGAATATAAATGATTCACAAGTTCAGTTCTATTTTCTCTGTTTTGCTGGCTTTGTACTTTTTCTTGCCATGTGGTTCAGGTGATCTCTGTCACCAGTCTTGTCTAGTGTACCCTCCATATTCCCTTCCCACCTATGTCAGCAGTTCTTGCACATCTCTCTTGTGGTTGTGTGCTGTGTTATTCATGAAGCAGCAAACATGGAAAAAAAGAGAAAAGAGCAAATTTTAGCTGCAATGTGTTGTGCACGTGGCCACCATGTTTCCTTCAGTGGAGAAGTTGCCACAAGAAAACTCCTCCTTTCTCTTTGGGCCCTGAGCATGCTCTGTGCCTACAGAATACAAAGTGATTTTTTTTTTTTTTTTGTTTTCAAGCTTCTAAGAAACCTTTGTCTGCTCTGCTGTCATTAGGAAAGAGGAAAACATAAAGTTGGATTTTATTCTTTTTGCTCTTTTGGAGCCAAGATTCCACAGTACATAGTATTTGTACTTTAGCCAGCATTTGCTGAATAGTGTTTCTGTGCAGGAGAATACAGGATCTGTCTTAAAGAACTTTTATTGAAGTTTCATTTTCGGTAAAGCCTTTCATCCCAAACATATTCAACTTTATTTATTCTTCTGTCTCTAAAGGGTCAAAAAGTTATCCTAAACAGACATTTTTTTCCTACTTGACTGACGTTAAAATGGGATCTTCTGCAAAATTAGTATGTTCTTCTGAAGAAACTTTACAAATTTGAAGGCGTTCATGTTTTTCTTTTTTCTCCCCTCAAAATATATTTGTGAGGGAGTTTAGTAGTGGCATTATTAGAGAAATAAATCCTCAGTAAATAATTGATACATTTATTTGGTGAAATACTCCTTTATAAATTTACTTGTTCTACAGACCTTATTCTGGGAGCTAATTCAAGAGTTTGCAAACAAATGTGCTTAAAGAAGAGTCACTATTACCTCCAGTCATGTAATATAGATGACCCTAAGGTTTCAGTTTCAAGAACCTGACATTGAGGAATGGTCACTATTATGTTTATATGGATTTCATAGCCTGAATAGGTATCAGCCAGACTTACTGATGTCACAGATGTAATTTGCAGAAGTTTGACATATGCAAAAATCCCACTGTGAGATGTCTGTATGGATTTTTAAATGTTTTTAAACCCATTGGGGTGTGTGTGTCAATTTACTATGAAGGTCTTTTTTCAGAGCTTTAAGTTAGTATTTTCTTTAGTTGGTAAGGTTTTTATGTGTTTTGTATTTAACGTCAGTGTTACTGTCTCTTTTTTTTAAGGGAAAACTGCCCATGACGGGAATGACTATTACAAAGCTAGAAGACAGTGAAAACCATAAAAATGCATTTGAAATATCAGGTACTGCCCGTTAGTATTTTTATTTACTAGTTATTCCAGGATATACTATTTCAAACATCAAATCCTCACCCTGGACAGAGGAAAAAATTTTTTCGTTGTGAGGGTGACCAAGCACTGGCACAGGGTGCCTGGGGAGGTCACTGTCCATGGAGGTACTGGAAAGCTCTCTGGCCATGGCCCCAGGCAGCCAGCTCTAGGTGTCTGTGCTTGTGCAGCAGGGAGCTGGACTTACAGAAGTCCCTTACAGGCTCGGCTGCCCTGTGATTATGCTTACAAACTTTGTAAGACAACTACCCAGAGCCTCACTTGAAGACTGCTTTTTACTGCTTCTGTTAAGCAGTTAAGGAGCTCCTTGGGTGGGATTCATCCTGGAATTTCTGTATCTTAATGAATAGAGGCAGTAGCCTTGGAGAAGGTCTTTTATAATGAAGCAGTTCAAAGTATGCTATTTACTGAAAGAATAAGAATTCAAGAGGGTCTGGAAGAGTTTTCTTCTAGAAATTGTCTGCCTCTTTCCTGAGAGACCTTTTAGCATCTCTGATGTTAATGATTGCTGCTGTTACGCTTATATTGGGTCATTTCTGTCTGTTTAGTCATTCATTTCATCATGTATGTCCTTAGGTAATTTAAAGGACAGTGCAGGGTCCCCATGGTGGAGCTTCATACCTTCATTCATTTCCTGGATCAGTTCTACCTCCAAGCAGGTTGCATTTAAATAAAGTAATTTTCACTGTCTCAAGTATGATACCAATGCCACAAAGCACAGGGGAAAAAATTGTTAATGTTGAGAAAAAAATGGTTTTTCGAGATAATAACTGAAGCTGACCTCAAGGGGAATGTGATGGGTTAAATGGTGTTAAATGCAGAAATGAAAATTGTCTTGGATTGAGATTACATTCCCAAGTGACTTTTGCCTTAGCTTTCATTTTATGCCTTCTTCTGAGAGAAGATTAGTGAAGTCTTATAAAATAACTTTTCTTTTACAGACTCAAGAATGACATTTTAGGCTATACCCTGGCTTTACTGGGGAAGATGGAGAATCATAGGCTGCTAGATGAGCCTGTCTTCTACTCTTGTCATTTAGGGTTGTGCTTAATTACTAGAGCTGGGAAGAAAAATGTGGAACTCCTTTGCTTGGCTAAGAATAAATACATTGAGGTGATGGGTGTTACAACTTGGAAAAGTGGGGTGTTGTACTGAAATTATGGTTTAAGTTTTTGCTTAGTACTGAGAGGACATAATGCTTTAGGAAAGGAGTGTCTTTTTTGATCATGTCAGATTGACTAAGTTGTTCCTTTTTCATTTCCTATATCTTCCTGGTATCTATCACCTAGGAAATATGATTGAAAGGATACTAGTATCTTGTAACAACCAACAAGATTTGCATGAATGGGTGGATCACCTGCAGAAGCAAACCAAAGTCACAACTGTTGGGAATCCCACCATTAAACCTCACTCTGTGCCATCTCACACGGTAAAAAAAGAGCTTCTGGATTGAAGTGAATGAGCAGAATTAGGTTATCTGGCACTTTATTTTTTTAGCCATTAGTAACAGGAACTGAATGTTGCCACTGTAGCTTAATAGGTAAAATGATCATTCTGTTTTTAATTGTGTGAACAAAGAATAAAATGCTTAAAACTCAGTGTAACAGTTTAATGGGGTGAAAGAAAGTTCATTATCATTACTTTTTCTGTTTTGACCAAGTGCATACATCACCATTTTTCAAGTATGCTTAGAACAGTAGGTTGTAATTGGTGATGTACTTGACAGGCTATGGAGAAACAGTAATTTCTTTTAGGTTCTGCATTTGAATTGTTGGATATGAATGGATCTAAATTTAGCTCCACCCTTAGTGGTGAGAGAAGTGGGAGCAGGGCTGCTCATAGCTATTCTTTCTTTAGTTTATACTCTATCTGTGGTAGACAATAAAAAAAATTTAAGCTCCTTTTTTCCAAAAAGTAATTTAGTGTAAAATTTTTCAGAGGCTAGCTGTAATAAATGGAAATGCTATATAGCAAATGGGATTATTTCACCAGTCCTTGATGGAACTATGTTTGCATTATGATAATATGCTTTCTTTGCTTTCCCATCATGTTCGACAGCTTCCTTCCCACCCAGTGACTCCCTCCAGCAAGCATTCAGACAGCAAGCCAATACCACTGACTCCTGCCTACCACACTCTCCCTCATCCATCACATCATGGGACTCCACACACCACAATAAACTGGGGACCACTGGAACCTCCAAAAACGCCCAAGCCTTGGAGTCTGAGCTGCCTGCGGCCTGCACCTCCACTACGGCCTTCAGCTGCTCTTTGCTATAAAGAGGTGAGATGCAACAGCCTAGGAAAAGGACAGTGTGGCAGGCCTTTGACAGGAAGTTTTAAATTTTTTTTGTGGTGGCTTTGTGTATGTGACTTCCCTTTAATTTTGTATATCTCCTAAACAACAGGGAAAAAGTGAGAGTTGGTCTGCAGTGCAAGATTTGTATTGAGACTTAGTTGCTACAAGAGGTTCTTCTGTTTGGCTGTGTTAGTTTGGCTGTACTATATGCTAATTTTGTAATTTAATTTAAAACCCTTTCAGGATTTTATGTCTAGGCCACTAAATTCACCAATGTATTAGAATTTCAATCCAGTTTATAGTGTTTTGCATACAATAACGTATCTTGATCATCTTTGGTAGGTCCTGCTCAGTCGCCTTTTTACTTTCTTGTTCTGTATTTTCACAGACAATGTATTGTATCCTTAAGGTAAAGGGTAGACCAGCATACCTCTTTTGTTTCTGAAAGTTAGTATTGTTCCTGTAAATTATCATGACTACATTTTGAGCAGAAGTGCTGCTGGGTTTGTTGTTTGTTTGTTTGGGGGTTTGTTTGTTTGTTGTTTTTTTCCTGTAGAATTCTGTGAAAACAGACCTAAACTTTTTCAAATTTTGGCTTTAAACAGTATACTACCTGCCAAGCTTCCTTGTTAGGTCCTTTTTTTACCTGCTTTCCAGTAGACAAGTGAAATGGGTTGTCTCTTCAACTGTTCAGGAAAAAGACCTCTTAATGTATTCCTGCTGCTTCCGTTCACACTAGCTCCCAAACAGGCTGGAATGCCTTTGCACCAGGTTTTATGCATATTTCTGTTAATAGAACAGATAAAATACTTGACTTTGTGTATAGCTGGAAGAAAGGTAAAGAGGAAATCAGCCAATTCAGGCAAACTGAACATGGCAAAAAGTATTAGTAAACTGTATTTTGGTGCTGTTGAAAGGTTTTTAGTTAGTGATTCCTGTATACATCTTAGAAGTTAAATTTTGGAAATAATGTGGAGAAGCTCTACTCTTTTCATTTTTCCTATACAGGATCTCAGTAAAAGCCCTAAAACCATGAAAAAGCTGCTTCCCAAACGCAAGCCAGAACGGAAGCCATCGGATGAAGAGTTTGCACTGAGAAAAAGTAAGAGAGACTTGAACAAATATCTGCACAATAAAAAGGCTGGAATTAGCATCAGTTTAAATTCTGTGAGAGTTAGATGTACAGCTTAAGCAAGTCATCTGGTTTCCTCTCTCGTGTCAGGGGAGAAGGATAGGTATCCCCAGAGGATGATTTGTTGTATTCATCTTAGATGCTTACGCTACAATGGCATTAATTGCTTTGTAGAGCTTTACTGATTGCTGCTGTGAATGTCTGCTTGTGAAGTGCTATTTCTTTTTGTTACAGAGGGAAGGGAGGTTAACTAGAGAGCCATGTAAAGTTTGGTAAGGTAAACCTGTCTTTTAGTACTGTAAACAACAACATGAGAGTACTGTCCCACTCCTGCAGAATGCTTTTTAGATTGGTCTTTGTAGGATCTTCTGTTGTCCTGGTGTTGGGAAGCTGGTTATTGCTGCTGATTTGAAGACAAGTTACTTTGAAAATCATTCCTAGGATCCAACAGTCTCCTCTTATCGCTTTTAAATAAAGTAATTTGCTTGTGTCTCTATCTAAATAAATTGCAGATATCGAGGCTGCTTGAAGTGTGATCTGAGAGAGACCAATAAATGTACAGAAAGAGAGGTCAAAATCTGGATGTTGGGATAATTTGGAGTGAGCATTAATGTTATTAAGTAAACACAGTATTCACTTAGTTGTCAGTGTTGCTGTAATTGTTTCTTAGAAATTTGTGTGAATGAATAATGTGATTACTCATATCAGTAAAAGACAGGGTGTTTTATTGGACGGATTTTTACTGTAGCTTTTGCTTCTCTGTGTCTGTCCTTTGCTCATGGGCTTTTTAAGGTAGAGTCTGTGTCCTGAGTATTCAGTGCGTGAAGTGCGTTATTGTGGCAGTTGTCTTTCACAGGCTTATATGGAGTGGGAAAGAAGAAGCTTTTCCTCAGGGTGCTTTTGGTTTGTCTAAGGTGTTAGTCCTGCTGAATGTTCTGTGAATTTCATGTGGCAAAGGTTAAGGTAGTGGGTAGAATGATTCTCTGTCCATGGATGTGCAGGTGGATTTTGTAGTTTAGGATGTTTTATCCTTACAGGAAGGAATCTGCTTAGGAAAATGAAAGTAATGCAGTACCATTTCGGGTGCTGGAGAATGGAGATTTTGCAGTTGTAATGATAGTGATAAAGCTGTCAACTTGCAGGTTTAGCAATTTTTAAAGAACATAGTGGGAGAAGTTAAGGGCTCTTGCCTGGGGGAAAGAAGGAGTCTTGCAAATACATTGTTCTACTCCTTATTAAAAAAGTTCCAATAAAAGCTGTTTTTTGTAGCTTTAATTCAAAGAGTGTTACTTACAGAAATTCTTAGAGATTCTTGGTATTCATCTTCCCTAATCAGTAATTAAAAGCTTCTGTTAGTGTTCCTTCAACTTGTGCAATTTTTTTGTGGAGCTATGAAAGTTTCCAGTGAGGAACTTTTATCTAACTTAAAGCATATTGATAGATAGGTCTGGGTTTTGTTAGTTCCCTTCTCAGGAATCCAGAGGGGCTGTGTTTTGAGAACTGCTATGTCAAATCATCATTTTAACAGACAAACTGAGGTGGTCCAACTGAGTGCCCTCAAAATGCTGTTTCAGAAGTGTAGTATTTGTCCTGCTACTGTAATAATATGGTACTGCATTCTAACTATGAAATCCAATTATTTTTCCTGCTTTGAAAGAGGGATAACCCATACTTTGGAGTTCCTGCATCTCTTAAACTGTAAGAAATTGTATTTGGTAAAGATAATTCCTGCAATAGCTAGCTTGTCCTGACAAATGTTTGGAAAGTTGGCTTTGTTCTGGTGATAATAAATCACAAAAACCAACAGGATGCATTGGCTGGCAGAGGATACAACTACATTTTGATGTTGAAGGCTGCTCAGATTTGTGTAGCAGGAAATCTTTAAACCTAGTTATTTCACAGGGAAAAGAGGAAAAATGCTTTTAAAACAACAAATTGTCTTGCTTTGCACACAGACTTCTGGTTCTGCGTAAACTAATGGTAGAGGCACCTCTAGATTTCTGGTTGGAATTTCACTCTGTTGCAGGCAAACAGCTTGACAGTATTTTTACTGGTCACCCAAGGAAAAGATTTGCTGTGGAGCTTTGCCTCTTGCAAAATGTTGCCATGTTGAGCTTGAAAAGTTAATTTTTTTTTCCATAGTGCTGTTTCTACATTGAAGTTTGAGTAGTTTAAAGTAGTCACTTTTCCAAGATATATGTACATGATAGTGACATCTTTCCTGCTGCACACTGGACTGAAATGGTGCTGAAATTATGCTGTTAATTTTGAGTTTTATTTTCACTTGTGTGCTGTTGAAAGGGGTAAATACGATCTTTTTTATATATATATGCACACACATACATGTACAAATGCCAAAAGTTTTTGAGATGTTTTCTGTGAATTAATATTCTGTCTCTTGATTTCTTTGATTAAATAATGAAACAGTATGCATATTGAATTGTATATAATATATATAATAACTTGGGTATATAGGGTTTTTTCAGTAAAATGACTGCTTTAGAATGAGAGTCCTCACACTTCAAAACATTCTGTACAACATCAGAAAAATTCTTCAGTGTGTGGGTGGTTACTCTGAATTGAGTTTTTTCTAAGCATTTAGAAAGAGTATTTGTCTTATTAAACTGTTACTTTTGTTCATTGAAGTTTAATTTTTAAAATGGTATGATTAAAATAATTTTACAGGGTTGATTAGGCTGAGCGTTGGACTCAACTGAACTGTACTGATTTACAAAGGATTTTCTATATTAAGAAACATGCCCATGTTTAAAATTCTATTTTTCCCATTTGTTCTAGGTACAGCTGCTTTAGAAGAAGATGCTCAAATTCTTAAAGTCATTGAAGCATATTGCACAAGTGCCAAAACACGTCAAACACTAAATTCAAGTAAGTTAGAAAGTACTGAAATGGGTAGAAATGGCTAACTAAAACACAAATAGGATAGTTTGCAAAAGAATGTGCTGTATATTCTCAGGCCTTTGCAAATAGCAAGTTGGACCTGCAAATAATAATAACCTGTTTCTGGTTTAACAACAATGCCAGGTGTTTATGTATTGGATGTCAAGGGCCATGGTTAGAGACTCTTATTTTTGCAGTATTTCGAAACAATCCAAAACAACAAAAACCCAAAAGTGACTACTTGTCATGGTTTAAAATTGTACTAAAGCTTCACCAATGAATAAGAGCTGTCTGAACTGAGTATAACAGCTAATCAGTATGCTTTTGGATACATTTCAAGAAGCTGGTAAGTAGGAGGAATGAAGAAGTTATCGTAATTTTGGAGGACTGTATTTTTGTTGTGTTGTGTTCCGTTCAACAAAGACTTTCTCTATGTAAGAATAACCTAGACCTATAAAAATGTCTTTAATTTTGTTGCCACTAGTTGTTTTTAGTATTAATTACAAATTTTAACCACGTCTCATAATTTCAGGAGAAATTGTTCTCAGATGTGTGTTGCTTAAAGCCATTTTTAGTTTCTCAGATCAATACCTAGCATATTGAAAAGCTGTAACGTGCCTCTGGGGTCCTACTTCATTTAATCCAAATCAAGGTTGCCATGTGGAGTTCCTCTGTATTGTAAGTAAAACATTGCTCAAAGCAGGGGAGTCCACCAGCATGTGTTCCATTTACACAAGGAAGGAGAAAATGCTGTTGCGTTTGTTCCTTTTTGCACTGTTGAATACAGATTTAATTTGGAGATCCTTGGAACACAGTATAATGATCTCAAAGTACCTGGCTGGTTTTGCTGGAACTAGAAGACTGGACATCACAACTTCTTGTCCACTAAAGCAATTTAAATTTTGCAATATTAGTCACTGTTAATGCTGTCCACAGTGCCCTGGGCCTGTTTTGCTTCCAAGCAAAAGCACTTCGTGCTGACAGTTGCAGTCTTAAAAAGCAATTGCAGACTTAGTTCTTGAATTTTCCTAATACATGTTCACTTGCTATTGTCACCTTGAAAAAAACACAGCTACTTTGTGTTCCTGTGTAACTTGCAATGGGAATATGGCAGTTATATTATACTGTAAAAACTTTTCAAGTAACAACAAAATAATTTTGAGTTTTCTGTCTTAATGAACTGCAGATCTCCAAGATCATGAAATTAGCTGCTACTAATATTTTTTTATTAATACTAATATTTTTTATAGCCCTACAGTCATTACAGTAGTGTGTTTAATTGGATGAAGGGAATTAATGAGTTCAAAGTTCTGAAGATATACTGTTGTTCCAAACAAAATCAAATGAGATGATTGCCATTTAAACACCTCAACTGTGATCTGTTATTTCCAAGGATAACGTGACAAGAAATGGTTGGGAAAACATTTGCACTTGCACAGTAGTGTGTGTGTGCGCAGATATGAAATGGATATGATTTTTTTTTGCTTGCCTATTTTTCCTTTCTATGTATATTTAAGAAATATACATAGTGCTGTGGGTATCATTGCATACATCAGAAGTCAGCAGCTTTTATTTGCCCTTAATTGCAGCAAGAAAATTTTTTTATTGATTCGGCACACAGCTGCTTTGTGTGGAAAGCATAGTGTTGTCACCTATGACTAGGTTTCAGAAGGTCTATTTGAAGACTGGAATTGGAAATGGGGAAAGAACCAATAAAGCTGGAATTGCTTCTGTTGGAGGAGTAGTCAGTGTAGAATAATAGAATGAGAGAGTTGCCTGTCATCTGTGAAGTATGCTGGTTTTTTACATACTCCATTCTTACCTCCCTGTTAATATTCTGCCAGTCCCTCACAGCATTCACTTGGCAATTCCCCTACCTGCACCTTAATCTGCTGCTTTTGGCAGTGTCAGTACAGCAGATCTATGGCACCAGTGCAAACTGGTAAGGTGTGGCATTAGAGGTAGCAGAGCAGCTTTTTACCAGTTGTTTGGGTGGGAAAGAAGTGGGATTTAATTTGGGTAGATAGATGGAAATGAAAGAGCAGAGTCCAACTTTCTCATGCTTCTTGAACACTGAGTTTATTTTGCATTTCAGCGTCAAATGAAGACTTAATTTTCTGCAATATCATGGGTATGGTGGCTCATAACATGGCCACTTACATAGCTTCAGTCCTTGGATATTGCCAGGCCTTGAGAAATTAAAGAACTGTCCTTGTTCTGTTTGACCAACTGCCCTAGAGATCTAAAAGTATTTAATTGGGAGGATGGACTCAGGCACGTAGAAAGAGGTGTGTGAGGGATTAGAATGGGCTAGGCTGTGTCACTGTTAGCCTCTTGGCCATGTTTTTCTGTGAGTTGATTTACCACATGGTTTAATAAATAACAAGGGGAATGGGCACAGAAAAAAAATGTACTTTGACAGTCTACTTCAGTGGGTGCAAGATGTTGCTGCTGATTTAGAAATCAGCAGCCCTGCTCTGCATGACAACCTTTGCTTTTTTTTTCCCCCTGCATTTTCCTCTTCACGGTGGTGACACAAACACTTCTGTTGGCTGTGTTGTGAGCTGGTGGAAAAATTACCTGCTTGAAAAAACTAACCCTACAAAAGATTTTTTCATCTGAAGCTGTTTCCTGACCTGGCTCATGAAGCAGCTGTACAAAAGACTGTGTCATTGCAAGGGAGGGAAAGGATGAGGTACAGATATGTGATGGGGATGGGGCTGTTGCTTTTCACATTGGTGCTGGATCATGCTGGCTTACTGTGTTTGTTTACTGCTCTGTGCCCAGTCAAATCCTCCCCAGACCAAACTGACTCTGTATTTCAAAAGAACCTGACTTCCTCTTCAAAAAATTCTACTTTCAAACAATATTTTGTTACTCAAAATTCTCAACTGAGACTGCCTAGAAACTTAAAAACCACTTGAAAATTGTATTGTAAGTGTTCAAACATTATTATATGCTGAGCGTATTTTATACCTAAACCCCAAACAAATTTGAAGAAAAAAAAAGAAAAAAACCCAACTTTGGTGCTTTTTTAACAATATTTTCTCTTTTCCTTCTCTTCCCATCACCTTTTTGCTTTTATTTCATGTGTTTGGTTGTGGCTATTCCTTACGTTCTCCTCCTCATCCCACCTCTGCCTATCCACATCCACCATTTCATTTCACCTATACATCCTTAGCATGGCAAGGCACTGACCTGATGCATAATCACGTCTTGGCTGATGATGACCAATCAAGTCTAGACTCCTTGGGTCGTCGCAGTAGTCTTTCTCGTTTGGAGCCTTCAGACCTCTCAGAAGACTCTGACTATGACAGTATATGGACAGCCCATAGTTACAGAATGGGGTCTACATCTCGTAAGAGCTGTTGCTCATATATCTCTCACCAGAACTAATGCACTTCTGAGCTTTTTCTTAACAAATGCTTGTTGTATCACAGCCTGCTTTTCTTAGATGTTTTCTTGCTGTTCCTTGTCTCTTTAATGTGATATTTTAACAACTTCTGAGGGAGCTCCTGAAACTTCAGTTATACCTGGTGGAAGGCTCTATTGTCAATTCAATACACGTACAAATAAGTCATTCTGAAAAGTGAATATCCTGTTAAGGATGATACTTCTTGAGGGTTTTTTTAACTGACAGATGTTAATTTGTAGCTTGGAATGGTCTTTTTTTTTCCTTTTGACTTGGTCAGGGTAGTAACAGGTCCTTAATTTTCTTTTTTTTTTTTTCCTTTTTTTTTAATTTTGGAAACATTTTTATATTTTGTACTGAAACCATACTGGTTTGAAAGCTGAGTGCCAGCTATATGGAAATACCTTAGTGGTAGTGTTTGGATTTTCTACGTATTATTAACAAAATACAAAGCTGGTAGAGTAAGTAAAATGCAGCTTAAAAATAAGCAGTACAAGAGCTGTAAAATCATTCAGATATTCATGTATCTGGCCTATTTGTTTGGAAGAGCATTTGCTACTCCATAAAAAAATCTGGTTTTATACTGCTGTCTTTTGCTCATTGCTTAGAACGTTTATATGAAGGACCTCACTGCTCTATCCCCACCCCAGTCTGGCAATTGTCATGAAAACCTGGCAGTCCATGCTCATTACATGCAGTGTTTTGGTACTCTCATGTTACCTGTGGTCATACTGTCACTTTACTGTGTGCAGCAGTGTGGCAGAAAGCAGGGTTTAGATGTTTACTTGCCTGTTAAAATACACAACTATCAACTCTCAATTGACCATTCTTCTTGAAAAGACGAGATGAAAATGGTTCCCCTGATGGAGGCTCCAGTGTTGAGCATCTGAAACTCTAGGTACAACTGTGATCAAATTGGCTTGTTTGAAGTTCTTAATAATAGAATGCTTGGCTTTTGGGTTGTACTGTTTGGAGCATGTCTGTGACAGATTTTATTGTGTCTTGTAACTTCTCTCATAAGCAGATTTGTTTTCAGCAGCAGCTCTTCACTTACAGTCGTGTTGGCTTTTTCAGAGAACTGTGACATGCTGTGCACAGCTGAAGGTCTCAAACCTGCACCTGGGGCACTGCTGGGGTGAAGTGTGTGTGTGTGTTTGGTCTTGTTGCTAAAGTAATTGGCATCAAAACAAAAATGGCATGTTTTCCAAATCTTTGTAAGCTTTAGGGAAAAGTGTGATGAAAGGACAGAAACAGTTCTCAGTTTCGCCAGGGTTCCCAAGTGCAAAACCCTTATCCCTTTTCACGTAAGCATGTTATCCAGTGTTCAGATACTACTCTATGAACAAGTTCAGAGTAATCATGATGAAATTTAACTGCAGCCTGGGAACTTGATCACACTGTTTAAAAGATAATCAATACCTTTCTGCAGGTTACATGATCAGAAAGTTGTAATTGCTAGACGTGCATGATTCCAGAAGATGTTTCAAGGCAGTTCATGTCTTCAGTTTACATTCAGTCCTGTTTGATCCCCTGCTTTATCCTCTCATTGTTGTTGACATTCTATGATGTGACTAACAAAAGCAGTACTGCTTACCAAGGAAGGTTTTCAAGGGGTGCATTTTAGTGCTGGTCATGTATTAATGTAATGACCAGGAACTTATGTATGTTGAACCTTTTTCAAATGAAGGAGTCTTGCTTAGAGAAATGAGAACAGTACATGTGCTCCATATCATTTCACAGCACATTTGTAACCCACTTCACTCCCTTCTTCCTTTCAGTCAGTTTTCTTGTTTTGTTTTTTTAACATATATGGAAAGTATGGATTGTTTTTTGCCCTGTTTCTTATGCTGTGGTGTTCTAGTTGAATAATGTTTTCTGCACTGGATAAATGATAATTCCTTTATGTCTGTTTCATGTTATATAGTGTAAATATGAGTTTGTAATACAGTTGTTGCACTTGAACTTTCCTTATCACACAGAAAATTTTGTTATCCAGATCCGAAGATTTTGACTTTCTATGCACCAAAGCTTTGACAGTTTACCACCGTTAATTATTGTAGCATTAAAGCCATTAAGTACTATCATAATTAGGATCTCTCATATTGTGTATTCTCATATTAACGTCACAGCACATTTAAAACCATTCTATGTCTTCAGTGTAACAGGCTGTAAGCTATTGTGAACTAATTAATACAGGAGTATTAATGCAAAATGCTTGAAACAAACAAAAAAGGCAAATGTGGAAATGGTGGTATTCAGTCCAAAGGTTCAGTGTTTCTATTTTTGTGGAACTTTAGTCATGGTAATAACAGTACCTTATGTTTATGCAATTCTGTAAATTGTATGTGTACAGTTACAAATACACTGGAAGGATGGAGAACCTGGTTTGGAAGGTAGGTTCAAGCCATTGTCAGGCCCTCTTCTCATGGCTTATGCAGTGTTTCCATGAATTAGTGCTTACCATAAACTGAAGCCAACCAATATTAATTTGGTGTTTTGCATAATCTTGCCAAAACACAGTAATGTGTATATAGTGAAGTAAAACATAGAAAGAATAATATATATTGTGCACTTCATTTGTGAATGGGAGAAGCCATCTTTAGTAGGTGACTGCCTTTGGAAAATGCAAAATGGATGTATATCTGAATGTTTCATTGTACTGTACAGTATGCATATTGTTTGTGGTTGCATATATCAATTAAGTGTTTTGTTTTATATAAAAAGGACATCTGTTATGTACAGTTGAAATAAATTTTGCATTTGCTAGACTGTGACTTTAATATTTAATTATTACACAGGGGGAAAGGACAGCAGAACTTGTAACTTAACACATCCTCTTCTCCCTATGCCTCCTTTCTCTTCTTCCCAGAGGAATCAAATGCTGATGTGAAAGACCTTTTTTGACGTGTGTAATCTTTGTTTAATGTAGTTGACATCTACAGGAAATTCAATGTAATGTGAAGTATGTATTCTTCTATATCCTCTATTTTTAAAAAATAATTTCAGAGACCTTGCCATCTATAGATTGTTTTTCTGTTGCCTCTCTCCTGTTAAACTGATTTTATTTTCTTCCTTTTAGTTTTTTGGTTTGTGTTTTAGTTGGTTTTTTTTTTAATTGGTATATATTATCAGTAAAAGCACAGGCTGAATTATAGGAATGATCTAAAACCTACTTCTGCAGGTCCTGTTGCCAGAGAGAAATTTTCTGAATATACTAAAGGTGTATATAACCTTATGTGTTTTCATGATTTAATACTACATTTTTCTTTTTAAAGCAAGAGTTATTTTTAATGTTTCTACTTAAAAGATGCTCACATATGAGTGAATTTAAACAAATCAGTAAGCTAATATATGTGCTAAAATGTTTACACCAAAATAAATTTAATAATCACTCTTCTCTGTTAAAAGGTCATAACTTTGTTTTGCTATGATTGTAGCAGCTCTAGTCCTGCAGCCATCTGGTTGGAAGTTTTTATATTGGTTAGTGAAATACAGGAAGTTTAGTGGGGTAGCTCTTTCCAAATGTTGTCTTAGAAATCTCCCATTTCTTCAGATGGTGTATCTGTCTTTTCAAACTATTCATTCTGTTCTTATATGACTAATACTTACATATGAAGTTATATTTCAGTCCACTTTGTTTCCATTTTACTTATCTAAGCATATTGCTGTAAAATGCCTAAATCAGTCATCTGAGTTGTGTGGATTTTTTCCTGTGTGTGTATCTATCTTAGTTTTAAAAAACCCCAAACCAACTTCATGGCCAAACCTTTTCTATTACTCTCAAGGATATGCAAACGATCTTATACAGTGTATCTTATACAGTGAACTAAAGTTTAGCTGATGTTTGGATTCTGATTTGTATTTTCTTTACAAAGATATTAAAGGGTACCCTTTTGATTTTAACAGATCTGTAGCACAGATTTTTCCGATTTTTAAATCTCCACGCATGCAGAGTCTGGAAGACACCATTTTTAGGATTTTTTGTATTAGGACCTCATGGAAAATTTATTAAGAAAGAGAAGGGTAATTTGGCAGGTCTGCTCATCCACTTTAGCAACTTTAATATAACAAATACAGCGAAACACTGAATATTTAAAATTACAAGAAACTTTTTTTTTGTCTAACATTTGCTTCACTAAGAAATGTCCATGTGTGCACATGCCAGTGGTTGATGGTAGATCTAAGCAATTGTGTATACACAATCTCATTTTTCAGTGGCAAGTCACACTTCTTTCTTTGAAACTCAAGTAAATTTAATTTCTGAGAGCTTCTTAGCTTGTAAAGTTGGTGAAAAACAGAATTGTATATTTACAAGTACTGTTTCAAATTTTTGACCTTTATCCCTGCCTTGTTCCCCTCCTTACCTCTCCTAATCACAGTAAAGGAATGAAGAAGTGAAGAAAACAACAATACTTAAAAGCTGTGCAGCAGAGTCTTTGCTTATGGCCTGAGATTATGCTGTGCACTTCTGGAAATTAACCACCATCCCCACACATCTGACTTCCATAGCTTAAAGTAGGACACTCATAGTCTTTAATGACTATGAGCTTTCTCCTCCCATTTACCAGCTGGAGGAAGCTGTTCTTGGTTGATTGGGAAGAGCTGGTTTTTAACTTGATGCCCTGAAATTAGCTACTTTAAGCAGGTGGTGTGAATAGCCACCTCCATTTTGCTCTTGGCTTAAATGGTTCCTGGACAGATAAGTTTTTTGAGCATATGCAGAAATTTAGTATCTAGTTTAAGTGGAAAGGTTTTTGAATTTCATCCTCCTTTTCTTACTTCCCTCCTGCAAAACTTCTGGACTCCCTTCATATTTGTCTGCTAAGTGATTCAAAACAAAGGATCAGACTGTTTACCAGTATAGCTCTTTCTGAAGCCTGGCTTCTGTCAGGAACCAGGATGGCTCCGTATAAAAATAGCGTGGTGCCCAGATTGTGGATGCCCCATCCCTGGAAGTGCTCAAGGCCTGTTTGGACGGGGCTTTGAGCAGTCTGGTCTAGTGGAAGGTGTCTCTGCCCACGCCAGGGGGGTTGACTCATCTTGTAAGATGTCAAACTCCTTCTGGGAGAAAGTGAATAATAGGCTGAAGTTGTGAGTTAGGATTGCAAACAGACATCAGTGAGAACCTCTGTGGCATTCAGTCTCTGCTGTAGTATCTTCCATGTTTGGTTAAGCCTGTAAACTGCCTAAATTTGCTAAACCTATAATTTAGGGTATGGTATTGTCAAAAAGCATTGTAATTCTTTATTCTCCATTCTAGGGCTGAGAGATATTGCTATTGAATAGATACCTTTATTTTTTGGATGTAATTTAGTTTATGGAAACCTAGTTGAATCTTGATTGTAGTGGTCAGTTATTTGCCTTAATTATTCAAGAGACTTCTAAATAGTGGGGTCATTCTTCCAAGACCCTAAATTTAAGAGTTCTGTGTTGAGAAGTTACAGCAACTTACTTGGCCTTAATATTTGTTTGCCGATCTTGAAGTAATTGGTCTGGTTTGTCAAATGTTCTTTCTTGTCCCACCCACCTTCCTTCTGTCAATACCCTCCCCCCACCAAAAAAAAAAAACCCAAAACCAAATTAAACCCTGTTTTGTGTAGCTTGGCGTATGGGGTGTCCATCTTTAAAAAAAACCAAACCCAAACTAAACCAAAAAACAACAACAAATCCCCACCCCAAAAACCCAACAAACCAACTGACTAGTACTTGTGGTTGTGTTGTCTCAGCATGAATTAGGCAGTTGTTGGAGGTCAATTTAAATATAGTCATTTGGCCTTTTTCAGTTGGAATAGTGTCTTGCAATAAAATTCAGTGTGAAACTTGGATACTTAGGATTGAGGAATAGTAGACGTGGCAAATAAAAGTGACTTGATTCTTCCACCTTATTTCATGAAAATGTGGAGTATGTCTCAAAGGTATTTAGGGTGATCTAAGTGGCAGGAACCTCCTAGACTGTCCTTTCAGTATTAATTCAGTGGGAAGTGCACACTATCGTAACACAACCCTTTCTTCGTGTCCTGAAGCTGTAGCTTTTGCAGCGGGAAATGGTTGCACAGAGGGATAGGCATAAAGAACCTGATGATGGCACAAGGTGCAATTTAGGGGATGTTGCCGAGTGCCAGTGATGAGATGACTCTACTCGAAGTTACTTCCAGATGTGTAATTGCAAAAAAAAGCACCTTAAAAATAATAAATAAAAGGATAGCTGCTGGCATAAATGGTGCAGAAAAGCAGGATTTTGAAATAGCTTCCTTTTGCCTATAGAACTTGACACCTCATGTCTGATGTTACTGTGCACGTGCTCATTAGATGACCGGGTCCTTTGTGGGAGGGTAGACGTGCTGTATGTTTGTACCTTTGATACTCAGCAAGTGCTTTTAAGGTTCAGGAAAAAAAATGTACAATAAAGAAAAACCCACCAAAGCTCACAGAACCCAAACACAATCAAGGAGAAAGTGTGGGGGGTTTTGCATAAAGTACAAACCATAAGAGCAGCAAGAGTTCTGACATACCAATGAGAGTTTGTATTACCCAAGGGTATTGGAGCAATGAAGGCAAGAGTGAGACTTGTGTTCCACAGTAGTTGCTGTCCCGTGGCACAGGAAGGTCAGTGTTCACAGCAGCAGTTTTGCAGTGTGTGTGTTTGTGTAGCATGAGGAATCCTTGTGTTATAATGTTGGTGAGCTGCTTTGTGTGTCTCAGCAGTGTTGTGTGCTGTGCTCTGCTGTACGTTCATCAGGATACGCTGCTGCAGACATCTGCTTCATGTGCATGTGTGTATAACTGAACAGCTGGCACATTTGTTGTCAAGCTGTCTCCTCCATGCTGTTTGTGCTTTGCAAGGACCCATGTTACCCTGCCCAGGCAGACAGTTGGATGCAGCTCTATACAAAGAGAAAGATAATGTGTGCTCCATTTGGGCGGAGGGAGTCACGGGTGAGGAACACATGGCAGTTCTCTCCCCCTTGGTCATTGTCTCCCTTGGCCTGTGCTGGGCTGAGGTGTGCTCTATATCAGTACAGAGACCCAAAATGCAGTGCTCTGGTAGCAGCTGCTGCCAACTAATTCCTAATACAATATTTAATTCAGTTCTGTTACCTGCAAGGCTAATAAAGCAGAGCAAGAAGCAATTGACTGAAATAAACATAAGAGAGCTTTTTACAGTTAGAGATTGACAGCACAAACAGGGACGTGTCCTTAAGCTCCCTACTGAGTTTGGAGGTGTTTGTTTTATAGGTTGTTCCTCCTGAAAAATAAGTGGGAAGTGTATTAACCCTTAAAAGATCTCTTCACTCTGTAAGAAGAACTTACAGCTATCAAGGACAAGATCGTTTCTCAAATCTGCCACTCTCTTAATCTATATAATTTTGACAACCACATACTGATACATTAGATCTTTACTGTAAGCTTAAGGAAACTGTTTTCTTCATTAAAAACGTTGGTTATTGTTTGCTAAAATAGTTTAAATTTCTAAGCATGTACAGCTAAGGTAGGGTCCCTACAAGCTCACTGTTCAGAACTCAAGACTGCATCTGTTTGGGAAGTTAGTATTTTTTAATGAGTGTGATTTATTCAACTGTTTTATTTGTTTATATTTTACCATGAACCATGAAAGAAAAATGCTGTTATCACAAAGCAGCTGTTCAGCAACTAATTTCTCTGGACAAGCATGTGCTCTGTAGTACCAAGTTATCAGTTTGAACTGTATGAGACCTAAGAAATTGCTGGTTAATTAAAGTTCACCACAGTGCATTGGTAGGCTGGTGTATCTTATTTGTTAAAACCAATGTCTTAGTTAAAAAATGTAAGAACTTTAATGCTTTATCTGCAGTGTTTGAATTCTGAACAAATGCTTAGACACCAACTTATTCACAGACTTTCTTAAAAAAACCCAACCTTGTAATTGGTTGCAGCCTAATTAAATAATGTTTATAGAATACATACTTTATGTACTTATGGGTGGATGCGCATTTCTGGGCTGTATATTTTTCTAGTCAGAACTACTTTTTTATTATCTGTATGTTTTATCTTGATGTTATAATTTTAATGTGTGGAAAAAGTTCTGGAGATATTGGAATGTTTTGAGTTTTTGTCATCAAACCATTAAGTGCTTTTTAAATTATCTATTAAATACAAAGAGTGTGTTTGATCTGGTAGCAATGTATTATAGGACTAAAAGGCTATGTGTAAGAGTATTTGCATGTCTATGTGTGCACACACACAAGTGTGGTGCTTACAGTGTTTTGGGGTAAAGGGTTTTCACTTACTTTTCTTTATTTGCAGTGTTATTTCATACCATTATTCTGCTCCTTACTGACAGAGTAATGGGTTTAGAGCAGAATTGTTTCTTGGATTTGTATCAATGTGAGTTCAGAATCTGTCCTTAAATTGCTGTTGCTTAATCACAGCTATGTCTTTCATTCTCAGTGTGCCATGGGGAATTTGCACAGCTTTCCCTGATGGTTGGGTAGTGCACTATTCCTTGAACAGTGTAACATCCCTGTCAGTGACTTGGGCGTTATGTCAGCAGCGGGATAGCAGTGTCAGACAACCTTTTGTTGTTGTAAGGCTGTGGTTTCAAAAGTAAAAAATGTATCAGTAACTCATGTGTAGAGGGAAGGGGGAAAAGGAAAGTGGTATACCTTAGTCACAGGGGTACATCATGGAGTGAATGAAAGAGTAATCTTTAAAGTGCCTCAGTGGTATTTGTGAGTTGCTCATTTTGTAATGTATTTTTACAACAGGTTCCCGTAAAGAATCAGCTCCTCAAGTCCTGCTTCCAGAAGAAGAAAAAATTATTATAGAAGAAACTAAAAGTAATGGTCAGACTGTTATAGAAGAGAAGTAAGAAAACGTTTAATGAATGATGAATTAAAGTAGTAAACTTTGCACCTTTCTTCCTCCTCTCCTCCTCCTGTCTCCCATTATAGTAGGGTGTGTATGGTATGTTTGTAGTTGGAACAGAGCTGTTTGGAGTGTGCTGCCAGTCCTCTAAGTGCAGTTGGCCTTCATTTAAGTGTCTGGTTTCTTTATATATGCTGTGCAACTTATTCCACCCCTGCCAAGAAGTGATGTGCTTCACTTACAAATAATTTTTCCAAGTGCCGTGAGATTTCAGTATTGAATTGGTGTCATCCTTCTTGTTAGCATGTGGTGTTGTTCTACAGTTTTGGTAAAGGGTATGTTGGAAATGAAGCTACAGTTCTGTTGTAGAAAGCTGTAATACAGAAACCAGTAGAGGTCTCTTAAGTGCTTGAGAGGTGTTTCTTGTCACAGAAGCTGGTAACAAGTCCTTGCCTTACTGGATATAAATCAGGATTAGAGACTGTTTTTTTAACACAGGTTTGAAATTAGCTATTAGTTGTGGGGTATGGGGTGTTTTTTATTTAATTGCATTTCATTTAACAGTTTTGTCTAATAATAGATTTAGATGTGTATTTCTGAAAACTGTTGTTACAGATGATCTTCTTTTTTCATTTTAGAAGCCTTGTTGACACAGTATATGCATTAAAGGATGAAGTACAGGAGTTAAGACAGGTTGGTAACTTGCTACATTTACAGCAACATGAAGAAAGACAAGATGGAAGGCTTGTTATAAAACTAAATATGGCTTGCAAGTTCATTTTGACAGTCATGAACTTGAATGTTGGACTAGATTTACTTTTAGAAGTAAAATATCATTTGACAAAAAGAACTCCCTGTTGTCATAAGTCTTTTGAGAATAGCATTGAGTATTTTTTCTCTGAAGTGAATTACTAAGCTCTTTTTGAATGTTGCAGCTTTTGAAATGGTGGGAGTGTTAAGCAAATTCAGTTGTGCTGTATCACCAGCAAAGTAAGCTTACAGTGGCTGAGAAATTGTAGTTGCTTGAGAATGGTAATAAAGGCCTAAATACGACCAGATATTTATAGTTCTAAAATTATAATCTTACAGTAACCTGAACACCTCTTATGAATCAGTTCTTAAAACTGCTTGTTTCCAGAGACAAGAGTCCTTTTCAGTGCCTATCACATGGCTTTTTTTAAATGAGGGCTTCACCTTAGCTCTGGGTCCTTTTTTGTCACTTGTTCTAAATATCCACCATGAATAAATAAAAATACCTTCTTATCAGGACATAGCTTGTTTTAACCATGTTACTGATGCTGCATGTAGTCTTTGCTTAATATATAGGTGAAAAAAAAGCATTGGACTTTCCTCACTCTCCAAGGTGCGAATTTGCATACCAATCTTACCCTGGAAGTTGGATAATATTTCCTGTGTTAATGTAAAAAGGATTTATATTCAAATTTCTTCAGGTTTGGGCCTGTAAATGTGAATTTTTTAACATCTGTAAGCATGCCCAGTATTTCTTAGGATGTAATGCATATTCCTTGAAATAGGACAATTGATGTGTTGTATACTTAAATTCTGCAATGTTCAGCATATTAAAAATTAGTATCTCAGGTTAGATGCGAATTTGATAGTCTTTTTAAAAATACATTTCACATAATAAAAGCAGCAATAATAGCCCACTAATACTCCTATGGTCTCCTGCTTTTGTACAAAGAATAATCCTGCAGCCTCACTGAGGCTCTGCACAGCTCCATGACCCTTAAACAGAAAGTCACTTTCTCCTGAGCTTCATGCAACAGCTCTCTTTTCTGGAGCCTTTCCAAATAGATATTCTCCAGAATCTCACATCTTCCAAAGCCAAGACATATTAAAACCTGATTTAATTTTCTTATGTATCAAGAATTCAGGAATCTCATATTAAAAGCATTTATTGGTCTACTGCTGTGATGCTGCCAACAAGAGAAGTGGCAGAAATAATCTCTGAGCTGGCAAGGGCTTATGGATAAATGCTCTCTGGGAGTACATAGTGTCCTGCTTGGTGTAGACACCAGACTCCAAAGTGGGATCCTTCCCATAGCAACTTCCATAGGTTAATCATAGCTGCTGTTCCACAGGCAATACACTTGAGTAGTATGGTCCTGAATTGTCAGACTTAATAACTTAAATCTGTAGCTACATAAAATAAGGAATTTTCTGAGTTTCTCAACAGACTTGAGGAGGGAATGGAGTTAATGAGGTGATAGACCATGGTTGTGTGTATAGACAAGAGAACAAGAAGCTGGAGAGCAGTGCTGCAGAAAGGGACCTGGGGGTCCTGGTCAGTGAAGGTGAACATGATCCAGCAGTGCCCTGGCAGCCAGGAGAGCCAACCCTGTCCTGGGGACATCAGGCACAGCATCACCAGCCAGGCAAGGGAGGGGATTGTCCTGCTCTGCTCTGCACTGGGGCAGCCTGACCTCCTGTGCTGGGGGCAGCTCTGGGTGCCACAGTGTAAAAAAGACACTGAACTATTACAGAGCATCCAAAAGAGGGCACAAAGATGATGAAGGGCCTTGAGGGGAAGGCATGTGAGGAGTGGCTGAGGTCACTTGGTCTGTTCAGCCTGGAGAAAGGAGATATCTCATTGCAGCTTCCTCTTGGGAGGAAGAAGAGGGCAGGTACTGATCTCTTCTAGTGACCAGGGAAAGGACTTAAGGGAAACACCATGAAGCTGAGTCAGGGAAGGTTTAGGTTGGATATCAGGAAAAGGTTCTTTACCCAGAGGGTGGCTGGGCACTGGAACAGTCTCCCGAGGGAAGTGGTCACAGCACCAAGCCTGTCTGAATTCAGGAAGCGTTTGGACAATGCTCTCAGGCACATGGTGTGATTCTTGGGATGTCCTGTGCAGGGCCAGGAGTTGGACTTAATGATCTTGTCCCTTTTAACTCAACTCATATTCTATGATTTTGTGATCCTATCCTGTTTCTAGAAATGTCTGTAAATTACAGCTAATGGGAGTCCTGTTGGACCCTTGGATTTCAG
Source organism: Erpornis zantholeuca (assembly GCA_013400515.1). Taxonomy (NCBI): domain Eukaryota; kingdom Metazoa; phylum Chordata; class Aves; order Passeriformes; family Timaliidae; genus Erpornis; species Erpornis zantholeuca. The sequence continues at coordinate 40,170 of VZTN01007713.1, forward strand.
GCCTGTGTTTGTTACACACCATTACACTTGTCTTGGGGCCTTATTTCAATGTTATTTTATCTTCTGGTTGCTTCCCTACTGTTCCCAGCATCACCTTGACCTGTACAGGATTAAATAGTGTTAGCATTCCTGTGGATTGGTCCCTGTCATCCATTTATTTCAATATTGTGCCTGATGGCACTGAACAGTGAGAACTCAGTTGTTAATATACATGTATAGAGATGGTGCTTCTTGAAATTCAGACTTCTCTTAGATTGCGGGTAGTCATCAGTCAAATTTAGTCACAAAACACTTTTCAGAGAACATAATGGTTTTCAGGATACTCCTTTCAACTATTTACATTCCTAATGAAACAAGTTAATTTGCATTAAGTTTTTTAAGAAGCTTTTTGAAGATTGAAATCAGTTAAAATCAGAGGAGGTTCTTACAGGGGATATTTCGTCTGCTTATTGCTCCATTTCCCTTCTCCATTAGCAACAAATATATTCTACTCCTCATTGATCAGATTTGAGCAGAAGAATTCAAGATAGTGGCCATCTGTTACTTAGCACTTTCTGTATAAAGGCCCCCCAAGTACAAACAGGAAGTAGCTCAGTTTCCCTTGGTGGCTTTTGTCACATTGTGTGAAATAACTGTGTGCAACTTGTGAGGATTTAATAGAAGCTTCGCTTTTGAATAGCTAATATTGGTTTTACTGAGAAGAGCCTTCAGAATTTGTAATCGACAGTGTATGTGTAGTCAGATCTGTAAAAAGCTCCCAAAACAAACCAGTAATATCTCTGTCTCTGTTAAACAGGATAACAAAAAGATGAAGAAATCATTAGAAGAGGAACAAAGAGCTCGCAAGGACTTGGAGAAGCTTGTTAGAAAAGTTCTAAAGAATATGAATGATCCATCTTGGGATGAAACCAACTTATAACCACTTTTTTTTTCCCCTTCTTCTTTCTATTGAAAGACCAGTTGTAAAACTGAGCTGGGAAGCCTTCTGACATTAGTCAGTGTTGCAACAAGAGCACTATAAAGCAGGATTTAACTGGATCTAGTGATTTCTTGCTCTGAACATACAGAAAGAGTCAAGCCATTTTCTGAAGCAATCTGTACTTTAAGCATGGAGACCATGGATCCTGAACTCTACTAAACTTAATTTGTTCACATCCAAATTACCTCATTTTGCAGAAAGTGCAGCACCTGACTAAAAGTTTTTCAGTGGCTTTTTAATTAAATATATATTTTTCATGTAAATAGCTGTAATTTAGAATGCATATGTGATTGATGTATCAGGGCTGATATGTTGGGGGTTTTTTCTTGTGTTATTATAATGGTCACAAGTGTTAGAAATGATGGCAGTACTGTCTTACCCGAGAAAGGTCAGAGTTCTTTGTGGATAATTATGAATTAGTTCCAAATTACCCACTCGCCACACATGCAAATTTAAACTCCTATTTTCCCTATTTACCACTATATTTAAATCCTCTACTGCTACCTGTTACTTTAAACAGTTTACAGTTCCTTAAGAACAGTATTAAAATACAGGAAATTGTTTATTGACAGTAGAAACAATTTTTAACAAATCTAATGCCCCCAATTTATGTTCACATACACTTGTTTGGCAGACTAATCTGTTGTGCTTTGGCCACCAAAAGACTGATGTACTTGCCTGCTTTTTATGACTGTGATTTTTAGGTGTTTATGTACTACATTTTCTATTGTTGTGCTTAAACATACAGCTGGCTGATAACAGATCATACAGTTTGTTAAAGGAAAAAGTCAATCTAATCCAGAATTTTGTGAATAAATTGTTGCTATTTATATTTTATGGTCACAGCAGTTAAATTTTAGCTAACCTTTGTGCATAAGACACATGGTCTAGGCCAAACTTAATTCAGAGCTTTGTTTCTATACCACTATATAAGACTTCTTTTTTGGAGTTCCCATACTGTGGAAGCAGTCCTTCCTTTCCAAACCTGTTTTCTTTGCATGTTGCCAATTTCTGTCCTACTGGGATTTAAATGGAAAGAAATATGGAAGTAAGACTTTTTTAATCGTACTGTAATTCATAATTTGCACTGCTGACAGATTTTAAAATACATAAAGGAAAATGAATTCCCTACTCTGATAGGTGCAATTACTGCAGTTTCTTGTATTTAAAATAGGAGGCAATACATCACTGCAAACAGTGATCTTCAGATGGAGCACTTAAAATACTAATCCCATTAAAGCTCATTGTTTTAATGGATTTCATCAAACTTTGGATTTGACTCCAGACAGTGCAGCTTTCTGAGGGGTTTGTGTTCAACTGAGTCAGAAGTGCAAGTATAGCACAGACTTGAGTCACACCTTCTATCATTCTGATTTTCTACTGCTCTTTCACTCTGGCTAAATGTAATGCTCAGACTTGAGCAAATGTTTGTACAAACTTTAGTGAGTTGGAGCCAGGATGATTTGGGTTTTAAGAGTTGTCATTCACATATTGAATCTAATGACAAATCTATTTTTAAAGCTATCCACTTTTTTCACAAGAACAGCTTTTTTAAAAATAGGAAATTCTGTGGGAATGGATGCTTCATAATCTGATAGACAAGTTGGTTTAGAAAACTGAATATATTTGTAGGTGTTTTGTGTTCCTGCAATTTAAAAATGTTTTCCTTTAATTCTAAAGGAGGAGAAAAAGAAAAAATCTACATCACCAGGGTTATATATATTTGCAGAACTTTAAATTTGTTAATTCTTGATACCAAAATCTCTCCTTGATGTTTGCAATTGCCCAAAAATGTGGACTGACACTATATTTGTCTTTGCATTTAGAAAATATTCTTGCTAAAAACTAAGTGATACTAACCCCTGCAAATGCATACTATCATGGCCAAGTTTAGACTTGGGATTGCCAATATGATTAGAATTTTGCTAACATCCAGTTATTTTCAGAGTGATTTTTAATTTTCAATTGAGCATATGCAAAAGTACATTCCAGAGGAAGATGTATAAAAGGAAAACATTAACCTTAGCAGTATTTAGCAAGTTTTAACTCAGGAACGACTTCCATCACAACAACTTGTTTTACATTATATTGTAAAGAGTGGTGTTGCTATGTAAATCTGCTGACTCTTAGTATCTGCGATGTTATAATTTCTGACAGTACCCCTATACTGACATCTAATGAACATGCCTTAAACACTGGGATGAAGCAGTTGTTAAATATGACCAGGACTTAGCGACAGATCAAGATGGATTGAGAGGACTAATTTTTACACAAACACACACAAAATAAAAAGGAGGCAAAAAAGAAGTCCGACCTAATGTTTAGGTAGCTTTGTCTCTAGTGCAGAGAGCAGCTTCCAGCTTTTGGGAACCAAGGAGTACCTGAACTTTTTTCCACTGACAATTTGTTACAGTGTATATAGATTGTAAATGTCACCATGGACCTTCTGAATTGTTGGAAACTTTATATAAGCATGGATAAATGGGGCACTGTTTATTTAACCTATTAAAGGGTTGTTTGTTTGCTCTCATCATTATAGGGATGAGGAGATGAAGCCATTTCTTATCCTATAGATGTGAAGCACTTTCAGTTCTGAACTGTCCAAAATGTAGCATAACATTTCTCTGTGCTTACTGATGTATGTGTGTTTGTCTCACCATGTCATGGCATCTTAAAGACTGAGTAACCGACTGCTTTTGTATAAACCTTCTTAATGCAAATAATTTAGGGAATTTAGAGTGTCTGTTTACAGTGTCTGTGGAGAACTCTAGTTTAGATGTTACAATAATATCCTGGTATCCACTACTAAATCGTTTATGCTACATTGTAATTAAACCATGAATTTCCCCCCCCCACCCTATGAAGTGTTACATTTCGTCTAATATGTGGGCTATGAGGTAAAGAAGGGAAATTGCTTTATTTTTTTTACCTTTCATATGAATAACCACCTCTCCAATTTAGTAGCTGCTATACTATCTTGAAAGAGCTTTTTCATGGTCTTTTGTAATAGTAAATTGGTGCCTGGAAAACAAAACAAAGCAAGGGTTGTTTAAAGGGGTGAGAAAGAGGATCTTAACTGTCTTGGATTGAGAAATGCTCACTTTCTTTGGCAACCTGACCTGCTCAGGTAATGGAAGAAATTGAGGAGATCAAAGAGAGAAAATAGTCATGGGAAAGAAAGCAAGAAACACTAGAAACTGCATCAATTGAGTAAAACATGTCTACATGCATGCTTTATCTGAATAGACAGAAATTTGTGATGTGTGTCATAGAGAGTTTTTATGGTTGGTGCTGCCTGAAAAAGGAGAGGGATGATTTTTATGGTAGCAGAATCATCACTATGGCTCTATACCAGATGGTGGGATGGGTTAAGGAAAGTGCAGGGAGTCATTTGTTTGAAAAGATTGTTTCAGCCTTTGGACAAGGCATTTGAAGGGATTAGTAACATCTTGGGTGTGTGAAATGATATATTTATTCCAGCTTAGTTTAGCAAGGAGATATACTTAGAGCAGAGAACTTATAGAAGTTTATAACTATTCTCAGAAGTCTCTTTCAACTTTTCTCTGGGTTCATCACTGTAAAGATGAGTATTTTACACAATTTGAAATTGTCATTTCCTTGTCACCTGAAGTGTTCTGGGGATTTTTCTTTTTGAATGTTTTTTATTGTGGTGGGTTGACCATGACTGGCTGCCAGACCCTCACCCCGGTGCTCTCTTACTCCTCTCCCTCAGCAGGACACGGGAGAAGGAACAAGATGGAAAAGCTTGTGCATTGAGATAAAAAACCACTGATTTCTTATCATTAACAAACAGAAAAACTAAGCCACTTCTCCCTTACCCCACTTTTTAGTCCGAAGTTGACTCTTCCATTTCGGTTGCCCTGTCTTCCCCTCTCCCCCCACGAAGCAGTGCAGATGTGTGGAAATGGTCTGTCTGTAACAATTCCTTTCCTGCTCCCACTTCATGCTTTTCCCTGCTCCAGTGTTGGTCTTCTCCATGGCTGGCAGTCCTCCAAGGATAGATATGCTCCAAGATGGGTTCATACTGGGCTCAGTTCCTGCCAATAAGCTTGCCTCAGTGTGGGCTCACTGTAGACTCCAGATTTCTTCAGTGCATCTCCTGCAGTGTGGAGCCCTCCATGGGCTGTAGGGAAAAACCTGCTTCACTGTGGTGGTCTCCACAGGCGTCAGGGGAGCCTTCTCCAGCACCTGTGGCACTTTGTTCCCCTCCTTCTCCAACCGGGATGTTCACTGAACTTTTTGTTGTGTCACAGAACTTCCCTCACTGCTGCACTCGAAAATGCCTGTTCTTCAAATGCGTGTACCACTTTGAGGCTTAGCTGTGTCCTGCTTGTTCAAGGGGTGCCTCAGTTACATCCTGCTGGAGCTGCTACACCTACCAGGCTCAGAAATTCAGGTGCCAAACTTGCTGTTACCCACTTTCAGTGGACACCCTTGCTTGCTGTGATAGGTCATGAGAAGGGAAAAGAAGGAGCATGTAACACTTGATGATGGGAGTGAGAAGTCTGCAATAGTCAGGGGTGGTGTGGATTAATGTATCTGTGTATCCATAGGTACTCCAAAGTCCCGCAGTGCTGGTGCTGAAGGGTCCCAGAAAAGGGGAGTTTGCCCTTTGGAGAAATGCTGAGATGAATTTGTTCTGCAAGGCATGCTTCATGATCTGGAAGAGGGATGTAGGCTTGCCATATTTTACCTTGTGTGCTCGGCACTTGATCTTTCTCTTTAATACACATGAATCAAATACTATCTTGGAAGGGGAGCTGAGCCTGGATTTGGAACTAAAATAACGTCCTGAGCTCTCCATTAATTTGAGTGGCTGCCTTAAAACCACCGTCCAGGCCTAAATCTAGCTCTTGTGTCCTGAGGATGAAATGAGAGCTACAGTTCAGGAAGTTACAATGAATAGTTACAACTGTGGTGCTAATTACTTAGTGCAGATCTTCACCATCCAAAATTTGCTCAGGTGCTCCCATGAGTTCCTGCAGATTCTCACTGATCTCATTCCCTTTCTCTGTTGGACATGCATAGGCTCTCCTTTATGCATGGCAGAGCTCACCTCTGTGATACTCTTTTCCCCAGAACTGTCTTGAGTGGTCATGAATCCATCCCATACCCCATTTATGTGAGTATACACCTGCAGGCATATCTGCTGGCTTTCCAATAACATGGCAGTGCTAACCACTGGGCAAGGAAGGCCTCATGCACATTGCAATGGATCCAAATCTTAGCACTGTGCCAGCTAGTAAGAAGAAAATGAACTCTGTCCCAGTTGAAACCACGATAAACCTTTTCCTAAAATCCATTCTGCTGTCATATGTAGGCCTGGTGAGATTCCCCAAACAATTTACTTTTTTCATAGTGTATTCCTCAGGCTTTGCTATCCACCTCTTGTCAGTCAAGCAGCCTGTGATAGCTGTGTGTTTGCAGTAGACATAGATGAACAATACAGAAATAGCATGTTTTTGCAATATTTTTCCAGCAGGGGACTGTGTTAGCTTCTGCTTTGTCAGAAACTACTTGGTTTCCCTGAATTTGTTAGTATTTGTACTTTTCTATGCTTTTATAGCCGAATGGAGTTAGCTTTTTGTATATTTTGTAGCAGCTTTCAAGCTCCAGGAAGTAGTCTATTAAATACCTTTTGGCCTGTAGTACAAAGGTGTAGACAATCACAGTTGAAATTCGTGTAGCATTTGACCTAGCTGTACCCATGGGATTTGTGGGGGTGTTTTTTAGCACTTCCCCATGTCACAGATGACTTATTATAGCATCTATACATTCAGCATCATAAGGGCTCTTCCAGCATAATGCAGTGTGTAGGTAACACCAGGATCAGGTTTATTGTCGGGCAGAACTAAGCAAGGAATTTGGCTGTAATCACTAATTCATTTAAATTCTGGCCTTGCTCTACAACAGGTGGAATTTCAGAGGAACTGAGAGAAATCTATTGCTACAAAACTCATTTTACCAGTCCTAACACATGAAATCTCCATTCTGAGACTGAACTGAGAAAACATTGGGAGGATGCAATGCATGCTCCATCCACTGCACTCAATTTCATCAGTCCTATATGCTGTGATATAGGACTATTAACAGGGCTGGGAAGGGGAAAGAGCAGTGCATTGAGGGAGCATGGTAACTACCTTGGGCTTGATGATTAGCATTTGAAAATACAGGTTCAAGAAAGGGCCCCTGCCCTGGCATGCCCACCAGCTTTTCAGCAGGATTTCTGCTGCAGCATCCAGACCTGGCTCCATGTTCCACTGCCTTACCTTGTTGGGTCCCTGCTGAGCCTTCTTTCTCCAGGCTAAGCAGTTCCAGCTCCCTCAGCCACTCCTCATAATTCACTCTCCATACTCTTCACCAGCTCTGTTGCCCTTCTCTGGACATTCTCCAACACCTCAATGTCCTTGGAACTGACACAAAGTTCAGTGATTTGAGGTGTGACCAGTACTGAGTACCACGGAACAGTCACTGCCCTGGTCCTGCTGGCCATACTATTGCTGATCCAGGCCAGGATGCCATTGGCCTTCTTGGCCCCCTGGGCACTGCTGGCTTGGGTACAGCTGCTGTAAACCAGCCCCTCATGCTCCTTTTCTGCCAGGTAGCTCTCCAGCCACTCTGCCCCAGCCTGTAGCACTGCCTGGGGTTGTTTGGGACCCAGGTGCAGGACCTGACACTTGGTCTTGTTGAACCTCCTACCCCTGGCCTTGACCCATCAATCCAGCCTGTCCAGTTCCCTCTGCAAAGCCTTCTTGGCCTCCAGCAGATCAACATCCTTCCCAGTTTGGTGTGTCTACACATTAACTGAGGGTGCACTTGGTCCTCTCATCAAGGTTGTTGAAGATGTTAAACACAACTGATCTCAGTACTGAGCCATGGGGAACACCACTTGTGACCATCCAGCAGCTGAATGTAACTCCATTCCCCACCATTCTCTGAGCCTGGCCATCCTGACAGTGTTTTACCCCTTGAGCAGTGCACCCATCCATGCCATCAGCAGCCAGTTTGTCCAGGAGAATGCTGCAGGAGACAGTTTCAAAGGCTTTACTAAAGTCCAGGTAAACAATGGACTTTGTTTACAAAGTAGACAATAGACCCCCAGCAGGGATGTTGGACTAGATGGCCCACTGGTGGTACTTTTAAACCTTGACCAGTCTGTGACTCTGAAATGATGGAAAGTGTCTCAAGGAGGACTTCCACCAGCTCCCCCAGTACCCTTGGGTGAATTCAGCCCCATAGCTTGTGTGACTGAGTTGTGTAGCAGGTCTTCTTGCATCGTGGGAGCTTCGTCCTGCTCCCCAACTCCCTGTTCCCATTTGGCATGCTGGTTTTTGGAACGTGTTTAGATGTGGCTTTAAAACAATTCTGATGAACTAGGTTCTATTGGGAAGTGAAATAGCACTTCAATGCTAGAAATAATGTAACATTTCAATGTGTTTCAATGTATTTACCACTAGTAGGGAAGCACACGATTAAAAGGAAAAGCATATAATTCTCTGGCTATTCTGAACAACTTCCTGCTCATAAAGAGCATCACATTTTATTAACATCCACCATGAAGTACTTAACATGAAGAGTTCTGTGTCCTGCAAGTCTGTAGATAAAGAGCTTAGATGCATCTGTGTAAGCTGAGAGGCACTGGTGTATGGCAGGAGGAAAAGTAATTTCTACCTTAATCATTAAACATGTCTGTAAGGCTGCATTCATGTGCACAGTCTGATGTGGTGTGTGCCAGGAGGATTCTTCCTGACAGAGGCTTTTAAAGCTAGTTCAACCACCCTCTGGAAACAGCAGTCATGCTTTGAGCTGCACTCCAAACCAAGAGCAGGTTTGGACGCAGGTAAAGTAGGCAGCCTTGTGCAAAGGTGCACTATGGGCGGGACATGACAAAGGAAACAGGGGCTGACCTCTGAGGTAAGAAAACCACAGTGAAAATGCCCTTGTCTCATGATCCTGACAGAAGTACTGATGTGCTCCTTCAGCAAGGCAGCATGTCCCATGTGCTGTGCACTCTGTGAAGAACAGGAGTGTGAAAACTTGAGTGGGAAGTGGCAGACAAGTTGTAGCTTGGCATTACTGAAAACTCTGGCTATTGGAAGAGGCTGGGGTGACAAGCTTTTTCCTCTGATGTTTTCAGCAGGACTGAAAACACTGTGTAACCCACAGGCATTGTCCCAGATGAGGTGGAAATTTTGGGGTGTTTTTGTCCACAGAACATGAGCTCCCAATTCTTTTCTGCTCGTTTTCTCCTCGATGTTGTCCCACTTCCATATGCTGACAACTATGATGCTAGCTATGTAGAACACTGTAACCCCACTAAGCATCAGCCCACATTGTGGGAAAAGAAGGATGGGATGCAGGTCCTGGGCAACTGGAAAAGCTTCTACCCCTAAACTTTAAGCTACTGATCTTGGCTGCACTGAACGCTTTGGTTTTTCTTAACCACGTTAGAATCCCTTGTCTCTTTTTTCTGCTTCATTTCCAGCTGAACTCATGGCTTTCCAGAAACTCCTCTTCATAGCACTGCAAACAAGGTCAGCAGACTTGTACCATGAAGAAACAATTTTTTTAGTGTGATTCCTCACAGCTTCCCTTCAGCCTCCAGGCTTGGCCTTTCAGCTTGGCCTTTCCCATGACAGTGACACATCATCATTGACCATAAACTCACTGTCTATGTTAGGGAAAGATCTCCAAACTGTCTACAGGAAAGCTTTTCCAGTAAGATTAGAAAGCAGAGTAGTATTTTACTCTGTGGATTCATGCGTTGTGCAGGCAGTGACTGTGCACTTTGTAATATATTAAACTACTCAGTGAGCTATTGCTTGGTTCCTAGGCAAAAACGTGCTGCTATGAGGCTGTTCTGCCTCTTGCCTTGACTGTGTCTTGCAGCATTTGGAAGTGCTCTGTGATCAGCCTTAATAAGGTAGAATCTTTTTTTAAACTTGATTTAAGGAGAATCATTTACAGTGTTTTTTGGGTCTTATGAGTGTTGGTTTGTTAAAGAACTCCTTCCCTTTGTCAAATGTGGTTGGAGTCTGAACCTCCATCAGGGGATTCAGAAATGGTTCAGATTTGGATCAAGTACGGAAAGCAGAGGAGGAGTTGGCTGAGTGATTTTGTGGCTTTTGTGGGTATCTTAGGAAAGTAAAGTAAAAACTGTACAGACTTGTAATGAATCAAGTAATTACTTGTCAGTCTTGAAACAACTGAAAATCACCCGATGGAGCTGGGCTCGATCAGACACCCCTATGAGACATTGGAGCAGGTTGCCCAGAGAAGCTGAGGATGCCCCATCCCTGGAAGTGTTCAAGGCCAGGTTGGATGGGGCTCAGAGCAACCTGGTCTAGCTGTCCATGGCAAGGGCTTGGAACTAGATGATCCCCAGGATTCCTTCTAACCTAAGCATCTCTATGATTTTATGGTGCACTGGGATGTGGGTGCCTGTGTTGCAGTGGCTGCTGCCCAGCACAGCTGAGGTCTGCCAGCTGCTGGAGGCTGTGCCTGTGGACAGCCATAAGATTATGTGGGTGTTTTGCTAAAATCCCCTTTATAAAGCCAGTAATGCTTTGTTTGTTTATTTGTCAAGTTCTGTTTTAAGAACAGCTTCCCAGTATTGGCATTTTGGAATGTTGTTGCCGGACTTTTGTCCCCCTATTCAGAATGAAGTAATGCCATGGACATTTGAAGGAAAACAATATATATAAACAGTCGAGGAATATTGAATGAGGGAAATCCACTGATTTAGAGAAACCATCTGCAACTCGAACAAAAGCGACTACAGCAAACTAAAAAATCCTACTCTGTGGACTTGTCACAGACTTGCACCCTCTTGTCTCTTTGGTGCATTGTCCTTCCTGCTCATGGCTCAGGGTCTGTCACTTTAACCAAGCTCTTTCTCCCTTTGATTGCTGGCTCTTGACTGCACAGAGTCCATGTGTTTTGTGCTGGCTGATGTGGTCCTGGACAAACTCCTTTATCCAGCTCAATGTCTCTGCAAGGGCTGTTCTTCAGATCACATCTCTTTCTGAACCTGCCTCTTTTTCACCTCTCCATGAAAGCCCCTGGTCTGAATCCAACACTCACAACTGCCTTCTTAGATGCTGTCCTGGAGCAGAAACTGTAGGGCATTGTTTGGGTATGTTCTACAGTTGTTCAGTGAAAAAGATTTCAAATTAATTTGATTAAATCAGTATGAAAACAACATGATTGTCCACATTAAGCTGAGAAGTAAACGAAAAGTTGTGTAAAACAAAAACCAAAAACCCTGCTTGGTGACAGATCTCTTCCTCAGCCCCAGTTTTGTGAGGTACTGTTTTCTGGAAGTGATACATGAAATAGGTGGAGACGGCAAAAAAGGAATATTTGAGGGACTGAACCCAGACATTTGCTGTAGCCAATACTGTTGGGCAGGTATTTGCCTCTCCTCTGCCAAATTTGGAGTATTAAAACATACCTGGAATACAATGACTGACAATCCTGTGACTTTCACTTCCTGCCAGGCTTTGGAAATTACTCAAAGTAAGTTATTTCAGAGCATTCAGCTTTGAAATAGTGTTAGATGGAACGTGTTGTTACTTCATAAGTTGTTTTATAGGAAGCAAACTGCTTTGGATGAAAATATTTACTTTGGGTTTACATGTGAAAAGCAAATGCTGTACTTTCATTATGCGAGGCCCCAGGGGAATACACAACCTGTCTTAAACGACTAGAAAAAACCACACTGGATGAGAGATAATTCAGAAATGTAAACAGTCAATATTATAGCACTTCACCACAAAAAGGTACTTATTGTAAATGAGTCACACTACTATTTTAAACTGTGGTAAAGCAGTAAACAGGATCTAGAAGTGCAATGGTGCAGTTCAGTCCTGTACTCATCAGAAAAACAGTGAAGAGGGAGAGTTTTGGCCAAAGCTGAGTGCTTCTGAAATCTGCTGCAATTGACAAGATTTTGAAACATGATGGACATATAAGGCTCACAGAACGCTTCAGCAAAGTCTAATTTACCTTTGTTCAGTACATGGGATGTTGCATTGTGAGGAGATTGTGTCATTTGGTGAATAATCCTATATAATATATTTTCAGTGTGGGCAGATTTGTAGAAAAAGAAAACCAGATCCAGAGGAGCTTGTCATAAATATTGTATCACGTTTGGAACAAGCACAATCTTAACAAAAGCCATGATGTAGGGATACAGGCTGGGGGAGTTGGACGTCTGCTAGCCCTCTTCTCCCATGTGTATTTATCCTGGCTTCGTAGTATTTGTGTCTGAAGGAGGCAATGAAATGTGTGTTTTATTCTGATGCTTGGGAGCACTGAGCCTGGATGAACTCTCTAGAGCTCCTGGATAATGCTCTTGGCTACCTGGATGCCTGCTCTTGGATACCTGCGTCCTCTAAAGTGCAACATACCTGGGGCTCCGTGAATGCCCGCAGTGAAGAGGTGACTCCAGGCGTGGCTGCTCACCAGCCAGTGCAGGAGTTACTTTGTTTCAGTACACAACTTTTGGGAGCAGTGGCACATTGAGGCACCGGTGGGAAGAGAAGAAGCCCACGCCGAAGGTGTAAATTAAGGACAGTTAACAGACTACAAGTAGAACAAAGAAATATCTTTGAAACCATGATGAGTCTCCAAGGGATGGGGAACAAGCTGCTGTTAGCAAGGTTTTCTGTGCTTGACGTGAGAGCCGTAGGACTTGGAGGAATCGCATCAGTCAGGAGCAGCAAAGCAGCATCATGTGCTATAATCTATTAGTGACTTCAAATTAAATGTATAAGGCGCTAAGAAACTCCAAATTCCAGGGAGACCCCTTCCCGTACATCGTCTTCTTTCAAATCTGGCAAAATCCCACCTGCTGTGCTACAACGGAGTGTCTTTAACACACTGGGTTGAGGAAACAACGCGCTCTGCTTTTGTCACTGGGGTTTCCTAGATGTGTATTTTTACCCCTCCTTGAAAGGAGAGGACAGCCTGCCCTGTGAGGGGGTTTCCCCCGGCGGAGGAGGCGCCGGGAGCCGCGGGGCCGCATCCGCGGTGGAGGGGCTCCTCCTGCCGGCAGCGCCGGGCGGGCAGCGCCGCTCCCTCGGGGTCGTGCTCCGGAATGCAGCGGCAAACAGGGAAAAGGAGGGGTTTGGACAGTGCCTAAAATCCTCCCAAATAATCCTTTCTCTCAGGACCTCTTCCTGTTGCTCTGGCATTCTCTTCACTGCTCTCTGTCTGCCTTCCTGTGGCTGAACCCCAGCCGGCAGCCCAGCCCCAGGCAGTCACTCACTTGCTCTCGGAGAGAACCAGAAAGGTAAAAGTGAGAAACTCGTGGCTTGAGAGGAATACACTTTAACAGGCAAGGCAAAAGGTGGACACACCAGCAAAGGAGAACTGGGAATTCTTCCACCACTCCCCGTGAGCAGGCAGGTGTTCAGCCCTCTCCAGGAGAGCCAGGCTGCATAACCCCTAATGGTGACTTCAGAAGACAAACACCATCCCTCCAAATGTCCCTTCCCTTCCTCCTTCTTCCCTCAGCCTTATGTGCTGATATGTTCCCTCAGCCATATGGTGTGGGATTTGCCCCTGGTCACTTGGAGTCAGCTGTCCCAGCTGTGTCCTTTCCCAACTCCTCGTGCAGCCCCAGCCCCTTTGCTGGTGGAGTGGGGTCAGAGGCAGAAAAGGCCCTAACACTGTGCAAGCCCTGCTCAGCAATAACAGTGTATTAACGCTGTTTTCATCACAAATCTAAACGTAGCACCACCATACTAACTACTCTGAAGAAAATGAATTAGATTCTGGTCACACCAGGTACAGCTTTCAGATACTTCTCAGGCTTCTAGAGACCACATCTGGCTGGATCCAGCCTTCTGCATGTTCACTGTCCATTTTCGGTGGAAAATTCTTTTGTTGGTCCTCATTACTTGGCAGAACTGTGGTATTGTGTGGTAGTTTCTATCACCATAGCTGTCATTTTCCCAAAAAAGACGACCCTAATTATTTCCTGCAGCTGTCAAGGATAGCTGCAGCACAGTGGTATCGAAAACTACTGGGGAGTTTTATTCCTTGCTGGAGCTGGGATTTGGAACCAGTCTCTAGTGTTAATAGTAAGGGGCAGAAAACCTGAAGCCATATTGAAAAAGAAAAATGTCCTTCTAGACTATGGCTCCTGTTTTGGCTGAAGTATATTTAAGTATCTATATCCTGTTAGTGCTTCAGAAAATTTCCCCACTGGCCAAGAGAAGGACTGAGCAAGGTGGTCAAGCTGGTCTTTTCATCTTTTTTTTTTTTTTTTTTTAAATCTTAGCTTTCTTGCTTAACCAATATTTGAGTCTGGGAAGCCAGGCATTAAACCCATACCGAATATGCTCCACAGCCAAGCTGGGTTCCCAGGTGCTTGCTTTAAAAAAAAAAAAAAAAAGGTGTGCCTTTGCTCATATTTGCCATCATTACTCCATTTCAGAGCTCATAGGCCTATATTGGAATTAGAAATTTGACTGCAGCAGAGAGGAACAAGCCTGAACTTGACTACATCATCATGTCCACCTGAGCACTGATGGTAGGATCAGCTAAAACAGTACAGGCTTTGTTATGGGCTAGGTACACTACTAAAAACATTTAGGCTGGAAGGGACCTTGGAAGGTCTTTAGTCCAGCCTCCTGCTCAGAGCAGGGACAACTCTGAGGTCAGACCAGATTGCTCAAAGCTTTGTCCAGTTAGGTCTCAAAAACCCTAAAGGACAAAAAACTCAGCAGAGAACCCAGTGGGCTTGAACTGCTCATGCTGCTGAAGGAACTTTACTCAAAACATCTGGATGACAGATAGGCTGGACTCATCTCTAAGGCTGAAATGTAGCCAGCATTGGTCCTAGCTCAAATAACAATATGGTGCTCTCTTCACTGCTTCATGTTGAGCATCAGGTATGTACCCCTATATCACATCCATGTTGTCTACTGCAGCATAAAATACCCTGAGATGGTGCACTACAATGCCTCTACTTACATAATATATATTATATATAATTTTTAAAATGGGGCTGAACTAACTGACTTTCCCCTTCCTCTCGGTGGTTATGAGGAGGCAGGTTTGCAGGTCGTGTATATAGTTCTGGACCAGACACCTCCAAAGGTGCAGCTCCAAAGGGCTTCTGTTGAAACAAAATCCTTTTAAAATTTTGATCTATTAATGTTTGTGTTCCATTAATATTAGCTCTGCATCTGGGAGGTGTCCCCTGATGTGGGTTCAGTGTGTTCTTTTCTGTTGCAGGCAATGTCCTGTGTGAGTCCTTCAATGTGACAGCATATAGCTTTCCCCCAGATTCAGTCTTTTTTTCCTAGCTGTAGTCATTTTCCAATTCCATTTCCACTTTATTTTATAAAAAGATTTCTCGATTAAAATGTTGAACTACTTGTAAATATATTGAAATTGGTCAGTCACAGAGCTGTACTTTTCTTTAATCTTCTTCTGCAGTACATATTCATTATCTTCCTCCTTTCCTGTCAGAATGGGAGTAAAAATTCTATTCTATTAAACAGACTTGAAATACTAAAACCTCTGATGTGGATAATTTAAACTTATAATACAGTAAAATATGGAATAATTATATATTACAAATTGAATCTCAACATTTCTGTTGTATTCAGTCTGTCTTGTGTTCTGCTGGACTATTCAGACTGGCATCAGCAAGAGTCTCCCACTGAAGTGTATTATGACTTGAAGATTGTGTTGTTATGAATAGTCAATTCTACCTTTATTTTGTTTGCTTCAAACTTTAATTTATTCTACATATGCATTACAGATTTCACTTTTAGTGATTATGAAGATAATGCAGCCACTTGCAGTGAAGTTAAATGAAAAGCTGATGTTAAATTCATTGCCTTTTTCTCCTCTCTTCTTTTTTTTTTTCCTATTTCATACTTTTTGAACTTCATGCTTATGAAATACATCACAAAAAAGTTCTAGGAGAGGTGTATGTAACCACAGACCGCTCCTTCTGCAGGTGAGATAGTTATCTGAAAACTAACACTGTTCAGATGTCAGATTTTGCTTCTAATTTTGGTATTAATATCTTTTCATGGACCAGCCTTGTGGTGCTCATGCCTCAAGCAGAAATAGATGGAGCTGTGCCAGTGAAGCTTGCTACAGTCTTTGTGTTCTCATTTTGAGTTATTGATGCCCTTGTGTCCCTGCATCCTCCTCTGGTGACTGGCATCGCATTAAATTACTAAATTAACCAGGAGAACTTCATCAGCCATGTGGCTAATGTGGGAGGAGAATTTGCAGGAATGATATCCAGATCCCAATTTAAAATTATTTAAAGGTTCATTATAAAAATGTTCAGGACAGGCTATATATGTTAATCATTGAGGAATCAGCCTGTTTGGAGACAGCTAAGGACTGATAGCATTTCAGTTCTTTCCAAGCTGGTTTTCCTAAGTTGATTTGTACTTGCACTTCAGAGGGCTGGTTTCAGCTTCCACTCATAGAGCCACAGGACAGGAAGGAGACATGTTAGAGAAGAGAACAAAATTTTTGTGAGTAAAGGGGCAGAAATAAGTCTACTCGGAAAAAATATTGAAGAGGTTTGCAAAAATGTAGAGTGGGCATGTTTCTCAATGAGGGAGAGAGAAATCTGCAAAAGAGCACTTTCAGAGAGAAGTAGGATAGCCAATTTTCTTTTACCTTTTCCTGTATGGGTTATGCACATATAAGTTAGATCCGTATTTACGTAACTCTGTGATTCTTTAAATACTGTATTGTTAAAAATCTTGCAGTTGAAAATGTCTAGTTTTCATATAAAAGGTCTTCCTGGACTGACTGAACAGGGAAAGGTTAACTAGATCAGTGCAAGAATCAGACAAGAGGACTCTCAGGGATACTAATCAAGTTCAGAGATGATAAAAACTGAGAGGAACTGCTTACTCCCTTGAAGGCAGAGAGGCCCTGCAGAGAGACCTCGACAGATTAGAGGCTGGGAAATCACCAACTGTATGAAGTTCAACAAGGGCAAGTGCTGGATTGTGCACTTGGGATGGGGCAACCCTGGATGTACTGACTGAGGAATGAGAGGCTCGAGAGCAGTGCCACAGAAAGAGACCTGGGGGTCCTGGTCAGTGAAGGTGAACATGAGTCAGCAGTGCCCTGGCAGCCAGGAGAGCCAACCCTGTCCTGGGGCACATCAGGCACAGCATTGCCAGCCAGGCAAGGGAGGGGATTGTCCTGCTCTGCTCTGCACTGGGGCAGCCTCACCTCCAGTGCTAGGGGCAGCTCTGGGTGCCACAATATAAAAAAGACACTGAACTATTGGAGAGCATCCAAAGGAGGGCAACAAGGGTGGTGAAGGGCCTTGAGGGGAAGCTGTGTGAGGAGCAGTTTAGGTCACTTGGTCTGTTCAGCCTGGAGAAAAGGAGACTAAGGAGAGATCTCATTGCAGCTTCCTCGTGAGAGGAAGAACAGGGGAAGGCACTGATCTCTTCTCTCTGGTGACCAGTGACAGGACCTTAGGGAATGCCCTGAAGTTGTGTCAGGGGAGGTTTAGGTTGTATATCAGGAAAAGGTTCTTCACTAAGAGGATGTTTGGGCACTGGAACAGACTCCCCAGGGAAGTGGTCACAGCAGCAAGCCTGACAGAGTTCAAGAGGCATTTGGACAATGCTCTCAAGCACATGGTGTGACTCTTGGGGATGGTGCTGTGCAGGGCTGGGAGTTGGACTTAAGGAACCTGACTGTCCCTTCCAACTCAGCATATTCTGTGAGAAGCTTGGACAAATAATAACGAAGACTATAAATACAAAATGTGTAAAGCCATAGATAGGAAAGGAATATTTTTTTACAAATACATTAAAATGAAGACAGTATCTGTGTGAAAGTGAGTAATGGGATAAAATAAAACTCAAAAAGGGGAAAATTACTGACCTATAATTCTTCAGCCTGGAGAGTCTTGCAAGTGAGGAACTCACTTTTGCTCAACAGACTTTAATTTCCAAGTGAAGAAAAAGGTTTCTGACATACAATTTAGGTTATTCAAGGAACACCAAAATGAGCTGCATAGTCATGTTTTCATCTTCAGAAAGATGTTCCTGCCCACAACAATGGGATTGGAACTAAATGATCTTTATGTTCCCTTCTAACCGAGGCTGTTCTATGATTACAGTATTATGAGCTTACCAGACCCAATGTGCCCCTCATTTTATTTTTTTCTCCTCCTAATTCCTTTCTCTTTGTGAAACAAGAGTGAAATACACACATAAGTGTATGCTTGTCCTTCAGGACTCTTTTCTGAGGTCTGGGTTATTTCGCATGTTATAACATTTACTTCTCTGTATTTCCCCATTTATTTTAATTTACTGTTGAAGCAGCAGGTTCATGCTGAGTGCAGGGAAGATGGTGTGTGGTATTGTTTCTTCTGGCATAGGGCACCTTTAACTCAGACTCAGTATGAGGCTTTGCTGAAAGAACTGTTGTGCAGAGAAAAAGGTATTGTTTTTCATACAAATCTCTTTGCTGAAAAGTGCTGCTTCACTGAGACTGCTCAGAGTTTCATATCCTGATTGAATTGGATGAATAGTTTTCACTAAAAGAGGAGAAATTACATGACATTTTGCAATGTTTAATTGAAATGACCCATAAAAAAACATCACAGTGCTTCAGGGTGGGCTTGTGGAGAAGTGCAGGTCTGTGCAGGGAGGATGCAGTGCTGCTTTTCTCCCTTACTGAGTGATAACCCCAGCAGGGATCTGCTGGCCAGTGGGCACACAGGGTTCAAGCCTTCCTTGTCCTGATGCCAGTGAGTCTGTAAAGCAGGGATAGAAATCCCTTGGCCCTTTGCCTTGGCTGGGTAAATAGAACCCTGAAATGCTTCCTATTTTATGCAATTTTATTTATGTGCCAGTACAAAGATAGTGAGGGACTCGATTTCTCCATGGTAAAGGAGATGTGTCTTAAGGTGCCTTTGTGACCTTGCAATGTCTCAGCAGTCAAACTCCAGCCTTTTAAAAACTGGGTTTTTTGAAATGTCATGGCAGTAAAGATAACATTAACAGTACATCTAGTGATACATTTAGGGGCTCTTTTATTAGGGATAAACTTGTCGTTACTTTTTTCCTCAATGAGCAAAGCTAAAAAAGTATGATTTTTTGGAGGGTTCCAAAGGTAGAATTACCTTTCAGATTGCAGGAAAAGAAAAGAAAAATCTTGTAAGATCCTAAACCATGATTTTTCTCATGTTTTTTTCTCTGTGTATCTTGAAGGAATCAGTCACTTAATTTTCTAATTAAGATAATTCCCTTGTTGTAACTCAAAGGTGGAGACCAGACTCTTCATTTAAGGAAAATTAAAAGGAAGTCTCAGTTAAGGGTCTAAACTACCCATATCTGTTCCAATAGTACCCTAGAAGTGTCTCAGACTTGTCAACAAGTGTCACAAGTTGGAAGAGAAAAACAGTGATACCTACTATTAATCATGCCACTAAGTGTGTGCTGTCCATGCCACTCCTGTATGTAATCTGTGGACTGCTGCTGTCATTATTTAAGGGAGGAGGAAGAAGTAATGTTGAGGAGTTGTAGATGACAAAGTGTAATTGTTTTTCAGCCTACGTGAAAGTGCTCGCCAGCTTGATAATACTTGTCCTGGGCATCTTCATCATATTTATGTATACAGCAGGAGAGTGCCTTTACTCCATAAAGAAAATGTAATTCTATTGACTTTGCCAAAATTGAATTAGTACCATATATAACTTGATTTCAAGCTTATAGTGGCTTTCACAGATATAGATTTTTTTTCCTTTTTTTTTTTTTTAATCCCCAGAAATGTCTGTGCTGCTGGCCCAGGGAATACAGGATGAAGATAGGGTATGTGAATAAGCTGTGTGATGAGGCACAGCCAGGCTGTTTTGAGTATCCTGTCCTATAAGCTTGGATGGTGATTTGATGCAACCCACTCACTTCAGCCATGGAAAAAGGATGATGGACTGCTTATGACTTTATCCTTCTGTAGAGAGAGTTTGAGAAAAACGATTTGTGCTCTTTTGGATAGGCCTGAGCTGCTTAAGCACATGGATCCTGCCCTGACTGTGCAGTTCAGCTGCAATTAGGACATCTAAATGTGGGCACCTTTGTGTGTGTGCTAGGTGTCTAAACTCCCCTGACAGCAAGTCAGCATAGTCTTTGGAGCTTAGAGAACAATTCATCTGATGTTTGCTTTAGGATGTGAGCTGAACCTTGCTCTGGGATCCCATTACTCTGATGATTAGTGTAACTTGTTCCAGTTACTTTAATATAAGCATGACAAATCTAATGTGCCAGGGTAGTAAGACATCTTCAGCCTCATGCAGATGTGTTGCAGGACATCTGCATGGGAAATCTCTGCCCTGCTAGAGGCCACTCAGATAACCCAGCTCTTCTCAATCATGGTAGGTACCCACATCTAAGCAGCTGAAGCCAGGCCCCTCCCTCTGTTACCCAGCATGGGAGCTTAGGCACCCAGCTCATATCAGCACATGGATTCAGGTCATTGCATCTCAAGCTGAACCCCCTCATGACTTCTCTTTCTTAGTGCCTCCCTCTTGCTCCCTGGTGATGTAGCAATGCAGTGGTTTGCCTTGCTGCTATTTGTGCAGGCTAAACTTGTTCGTGTTTACATAAGTGATATAGATTTCAAAGTTATGGCAGACAAGGGCAGTCCAATATGGCCTTGCAGGACCACAGGTGGGCACAGTGTTACCAGCTCTCATTGCCAGCCTTGCATGGTAAATATCTATCTCCTGGCCTACCATTTCCTCCCATGTGGATGTGGAGACAATTTCTCTGTCTAGATCTGGCCTTTGCTAGTAGCCGGAGCAGAGTTGGCTTCAAATAGTCTTCAGCCCATGTCCTTGCCTGATGGCAGTCATTCTAATTCACTTTGGTCTCCTTATACACAAAAGTATTAGAAGCAAATGTTAGTGAGGAGCTCTTGCTCCTCTAAGAATGCTGCCTTTTTTTTTGCAGAAGGCCAAAAGATGGTATGGGAAGAATAAAAAAGTATATTAAGAATTCCACTGATGATTAAATCTTGCTTCTCCATATAGCACAAATATATACATCAGTATTTTAAAGCTTCTTTTGACTGTCACATTGACTGCCATCAACATAGCTCCTAAAATATTCCTGACACTGAGAAAACCTACTGAAAAGATTCCGGTTTTCCTTATTTATTCATAAAAGTCATTTGTCTATAAAGTACTGGTCACCACTTCAAAGTGATCCTATTTCAGTACGTTCTCTGGGATTTGTGAGGGATTTGTGTTAGTGATTTTCGTCCTGTGGTAAGACAACTTTTTTATGGACCTTTAGTACTCTAATGCAGAGATTTTTTACACTATTATTTATGAAAATATGAAGCCAGATGGATATTTATTTCAGCAAAGGTTTTTGAGAATTCCTAGATGGGGAAAGGGTTGTGAACTTGGTTATAATATCTTCTATTGGTCTTAGAAATACTGGGGCATGTGAGGTGTGGGACTGTGGAAAGGCTGAGTGTTGTGATGTTTGCTGGGGGCTCAACAGTGGCTGAAGTCATTCTTCCTGTTAGGCAATTTAAACCAACGGCAGCAATACTGGGCTTCTCCACGCCGTGACTTTTGCTGTGTTGTACAGTGATTGAGGCCTCCACCTTCCACAGGCAATATTTACCACTATTTTCCCCCTGTGCCTTAGGCTTCCACTCATTGGCGACTGATATAAGTGTTTAAGATGTTACTTGAGTTGTATTAGGGCTGAGTCTAATATGGTTTGATAAATCGTTCACCAATGTTAATTAAGTTAAGCTGCGCCATTGTACAAGTGTAGTGTTTCGGTGTGGACACTGGATGGGGCTGTGCTGAGGAAAGGCAATGGGTGGAAACATCTAGAAAGATAGTGACGAGGAAGGATTATGTCACAGATTACATCACCACAAGTAAAGCAAACAGGATTGGACAACAACAACGACCAATCACACTGGGAGTTGGCCAAATGATTGGTCAGGAATGCGCCTCAGAAACGGACCAATCAGAACCCCTACAAATGAGCCCTCCTGATTGGTGCATTCCTGATCCCCTCTAGGGCTATAAAAGGACCGTCCCGGGGGTGGGAAGCGGTCCTCCTGAAGCGCTTTGTGAGACCCACAGAGCACCCCGTGTGGTGCATGCTGTTACACTCTGTGCTTTGCTGTTTGGGGTCTCGGGCTTATCTCGGGCCCCAGTTCTCAGTTGTTGTTTTCCACCAATAAACTAGTTAACCTTCCAAAAAGGTGACGATCTGTTTATATCAATTTTGTTTATAACAGTGACAGCTTCTCTCTACTTCTCAGGTAGTAACAATTTCTTCTACAAGGACTGGAAGAATTGGGGGTCACTATGGGATGGATGAGTGTAAGGTAAGATGTTGTAAATGTTGTAAGTTCCAGTGTTGCTTTTTCTTGGTCTTAAAATTAAAGCCAAAACACAGTTTATGGGGAAAAGGGGTTTTTACCTTGGTATTTATTTAAGGATCCTTGGGTATAGCACTTCATCCTGGTGGAATGCCCTGAAATGCACGCACTGCCTCCCCACACAATTGCCTGCCCACGCACTGCCTCCCCACGCACTGCCTCCCCAAAATACACACAATTATAGGGCAAAGATTCCCCAATGAGAGGCTCAAGTGAACTCCCCATTTTGAGGAACCTTCCTCCTGGATGGGCCTATTTGAGTTTACGAAATGTGATCTGGAGAGGACTTTGGTGTCTGGGGCTTCCAGGCTGTTTGGTCTCCTGGTTTAACAGTACGGTGAGTTATCAGACTTGGAAAGTTACAAGTAGGTAGGCTAAAAGCACTAGGAATACATAAAACTATATTAAAGAGTATGTAAAAAAAGTATAAAAGAAAAGGCAAAAAAACTATCCTGGCATCACCAGCATTTCTAGAGAGGGTTTCTTGGCCCTCCAGGAGGAGTCTAAAGAATTTACTTCACCTGAATTGATTGATTGAATTCAACTTTGTCCTTCCTGATAGAGGT
This sequence comes from Erpornis zantholeuca, assembly GCA_013400515.1. NCBI lineage: Eukaryota > Metazoa > Chordata > Aves > Passeriformes > Timaliidae > Erpornis > Erpornis zantholeuca. The sequence continues at coordinate 63,165 of VZTN01007713.1, forward strand.
TTTAGTTTTTAAAGTCATTTTCCTTTTCAGTTTCTGCCCGAGGATGCCTATAAAGTGTTGTTTGCCATCGTGTATGAAGAACTCCTACGGAAAATGAAAAATACGGCATTTTGGTTAAAAATACTTTGTCCAGGAATTTGAAAAAAACCCACCTGGGACTTGTTTAGTGGCTCATCATAAATCCATAATCAATATTCATTTAATAGAATTCTTTAGCAATAATTCCAATGACACACCTTATTCAAATGTATTTTGATGTTGAAATAATGAAATTATCCAGAGAGATTTAGAGTAGTATCAGATCAAAGTCAAACTAATATGGGACCATAGGCAGCCTTATATATTCTCATTATAAACCAGTCATTAATGCTTGGTTAAATGATATATAGAGACTTAGAACATTTATCCAAATAAATTGTTGTTTTTAAAGTCAATTAAATGATAGCTGGAAAAGAAAACAATGTGATTGCTGTTAAAACACTGCCTTGTATTCATGAGATAATGGCCATGTCATTCCCACTGCCTGCCAGCCTGCCTGGTGGATTTCAGGTTTTTTTGTTTCATATATTTAGAAAACTCGCATGCCTTAAAGATGTAATGAGATATCAACATAGAAACTCTTGTTGGTAAGTCCAAAGACACAAATATTTATCATCACTAGAAATCAGAGAGGGTTTTCAATTTCTTATGTTCCTAAACTAGATGTTGCCCAGTATATTTTGCACGGAATGCTTATCTGTAGAGTCACATCACAGCTGGATGATATAATTTGTTACCTAAATGAATAAGTCTAAACAAATCTCTTTAAGACTATAAGCATGGAATCAGCAGTAGTAAGGAAAGAAAGAGCATGTATTTAATTTCTCTAATATAGAGAGAATCCACAAAAGGAGGGGCTTTACTAGTTACAGGTTTTAAATAAAGATTAGGAGTTACCTGGTTGCCCTTGTTTCCCTAAAGGCAGGGACCAGCTCAGACCTAGCCATTTTTAAACTCTGGTTGTACAGCCGTTATCTGCAACAGAGATTTGGCTTTTATGACAATGGGACCTATTTAAGGGTCGAGAACGTCCAAGAAGAGAGATTATTCACCTGACCAAGGAATTGTAGCCAACAAGGTGGCTGACCTGGTGTGAAGAGCTTTATGAACGAATAACAGGAGTAGGAGGTGATGACCACATTCAAATGAGGAAGTGGTAGACTGGGTTGGCAAGGAAAAGGTGCAGGGTGATATTGTCAAGACAGACAATAAGGACACATCAAAACAGGACTGAAAGGACCTCCAAGTATATACACATAAATGAAGTAATACCTACAGATGGGCAAAGCTCTTAACCTTTTCTGGGCTGTCGGTGCACTTGGGTGCCTCTCTGAAGTGCCTGTGCAGCTATGCATGCAGCACAGGAACAGACTGAAGGGTTTAGAGGTCTGTGTGCACTTGCAGACATGTGGTGGGTTAGCTCATGTTACTGGAGTGCTGTAAGGACAGATATTGGCTCTGTAGAGGGACAGGCTAGGAACACAAGGAGAGAGACTTGGCATTTGTGAGAGAGGACAGTGGGACTGCATGGAGCTCTGCCTAGGAAAGGATCGTGAGCCATCTTAGCACTTAGAGGATCAGGGTTAGTGGGTGGTGTTGCAGTGGGTGTCTGCTGTACACTGCCTGATCAGGAAGAAGTAGTTGAAGCAGCTTTTTCTATAAACTGAAAGAAGTGGACTTCAGGATCCTTGGAAGAGGGAAGAAGTCAAAAAGACAGACAATAAGCCCAGAAAGGCAGAATTTGGCTTCTTCAGAGATATTATTAGAATAATCCTATGGGAGATGGCCCTGGAGATAAAAGAGTTTCAGGAGACTTGGTTGGTATTGGAGGATTCCTTCCTTCTAGCTCAAGAATGGTCTCTTCCACTGGTACTGAGTGCATACTTTTTAGGAGTAAGATCCTCCTTTAGAAATCTGGGGACCCAGAGAGCAGTGGGAAAGTTTGGAGCAAGAAAGACTTTCCTTTGGTGGAAAAAAAAAAAGCCAGGTTAGAGAATACTTAAGAGAACCAAACCTACATAAATCTGATAGGATGCACCCAAGAGTCCTGGGGAAGCTGCCGATGCCATTGAGAGAGCACTCTCTAATATCTTTGAACAATAATGGTGGCTGGGAGAGGTGCCTGAGGACTGGAGGAAAGCAAATGTCCCTTCTGTCATTCAAGAAGGGCAAGGAGGAGGGCCCAGGAAACTCTAAGCTTGTCAGCTTCACCTTGACCTCTGTGAAGGTAATGGAAAGATCCTGGAAACCATTTCCAGGTGCATGTAGGACCAGAAAATAATTTGGAATAGTTAGCATGGATTCACCAACCTGATAAATGGTGAAATGACTGGCTTGGTAAATAAATGGAATGTGGCCAATGTTGTCTACCTAGACTTCAGTAAGGATTTTAATACTGTCTTCATTGAAATGCTGATGAGGCATGGGCTGGACGTGCAAACAGTAAAGCAGATTGACAACCAAGTGAGTGTCTGGGCTCAGAGGGTGGCGGTCAGTGCTGTGAAGTCTACTTGAAGACCAGTAGCTGGTAGTGTATCCCAGGAATCAGTCCTGGGTCTGACCCTCTTTAACATCATAATAATGAGACAGAGTGCACCCCCAACAAATTTGCAGATGACATCCAACTGAGAAGAGCATCTGATAGGCTAGACTCTTGAAAGGCTGGAGAAATGGGTTGACAAAAACCTCATGAAGTTCAACAAAGAGAAGTGCAAAGCCCTGCTCCTGGAGAGGAGGAGTCCTGGTAGCATTGCCAGGGCTGCCCAGCTGGAGAGCAGCTCTGCAGCAAAGGAACTGGGGCCTTGAGCTGGGAAAATGCCCTCAGCTCAAGGAGGCTCAGTGGCATCTTGGCCTGCAGTAGGACGAATGTACCCCCAATAAGAGGGCAGAGATGATCCTTCCCTTCTACTCAGCACCGGTGAAGCCTCACCTGAAGTGCTGTGTCCAGTCCAGCCTCCAAACGCTGTTGTTTCTCTGTGCTTTGTTCCTTTGTGGGTGCATAGGGAAGCTTTATAACCTAACTGATTGTATTTCTATGTATCTGACTAATTTTAGTCTGTGCACATGCCTATCTGCCTTGCTACAGAGAAAGCTGGAGGTGGCCAGCAGAGATTTGGGCATGGTACTTGTAGGTGTTCTGGACTGAGTTAGAAGAACCTGCCTCGAGGCTGATGGTGGAGAAGTATTCAGACTGAAGAGTATCCCAAGAAACTGCTATAACATCAAAGGAAAAAGCTGAATTCACTTGCTAAGGTGAGACCTGGCCCTACCTCCTTGCTTCGGGACATCCCATCCCATCCCATCTTCTATCCATGGAGGTGAACTGCTATGCTGTGCCATGCTGTTTATTATTCTGTGCTGTATTAACTATTAGAAGAGGATTGCTCTTCTGCTTTTATAATTTGGTTTAGAATGAAGGAAAATGAAGGAAAACAAAGGAAACAAATGAAAAAGTCACTTGATATTTTGCACTGCCAGGCTGGGGTTTGTTAGACATGTTCCAAGCCTTGAAAGTTACAAAGGGAGGGATTGTTCCAGGCATTACATGATTTCAGGCTGCAGCATTTTGCCATGGCAAGGTCTTCTCTGAGTAAGGGCAGGCTTGTCATACTAGTTTTCCAGAGAAATTTAGCATGGAAAGGAGATGTTCATGGTCTGTGCCCAGTGTCACGAAGCAGTGAAGAGAATTAGAAAGATGGTTGAAGTTTTAAAACTCCAATTTAATACTCTGAATGTCAAGGTAAATGTTCTTTAATGGGCAATTTGAAGTTCCTGTCGTTAAATATACCAACATTACCAGGACAGGTAGGCTGGAAATGTTTTGTGGTGTCAGTTTGTAAGTCTAGTTGCGGAAAAGTTTAAAACCATAGCACTTCTTTTAACTGCTTATTTTCCAGGTATGTTCCAGGAAAGGCAAGAGACTGAGAGTGGAGGAGGCAGAGGTCCCTGTTTATCATCCCCAGCTGCTTGCTGAGCTTTTCTACTGAATGACTCAATACGGTACAGATGATGAAGTAGTTTCTAAGAAAAAAATTATCTATTGTGCACTAATGTAGTTTTCAAGGAAAATCCCTTCTGAATCATCACAAATGTTCTGTAATAGTTATTAGAGGACCTATTTTGCATCCATAAATAGTTTCTTTTATACTTAACTTCAAACCAAATATCTTTCTGGCTTGAATTAAAGTGTTGCTTTGTCAGACCATTTGTTGTTGCAGTAGCTGGTTGATTACAGATGTACATCTTTTTTTTTTTTTTTGGTCTTTTTAGAGGGCAAATCACTATGGTAACCACATTACAGAAAATTGCTTGTTCTCCTTAAAATACCCTTCAGAAAAAGGTCATTTGTTATTAACATTTTCTGACTAAATCCAAAATGTTAACAACATCAAGAATATTGTCACTGTTTCTATACTTACATGGGTTTTTTTCTTTATCATGCACCTATCAGTTAACTATCAAAACAGGACAAAATATTGAGACTCCAAAACAATTGCAAAGCTGCAGGCTTTTAGGTCTGTTTTGAAATATCAAGATTCACTCACGTTGCTGTGTTTCGGCTGCTGGTGTGCATGGCTTTGTTCAATTGTTTTCAGTTCTCTGGTTCGGAGAAAAATCCAGGCTGAAGTTACTCTTTCAACCTCCGTGTGCTATGATTCAAAGAAAGGGCAGGCAGGCGTATGACTATTATGGGCAGCTGTCTGAATTACAAAATAGATGTTCTTGATAGTCGTTTGAAGGCCTGGGAATGGCTGGTTAAAGGTTTCTACTCTCAGGGAAAAAATGCATCCAAGGGGTGTTAGATGGGAAAAATCAGGTCTGATTGTAATAATAGGGTCCTAGCCTGTGAAGTGAGAACACACAAAGTTGTTCTCTTTCTGGCATACACCACTTGTGTTCTGCTTGATTGGACATGTTGTTGCTTTGCCATTTTACATTATCTACATTGCCTGCAAAGGATCTTCACATTTGTATAGTTTTTTTGGTTTGCAGATAGCTATTTGCAGCTTTTATCCAAGCTCAGTAAACAACAACAATAAAAAAAATCCCTTTCTTGGAGTTCCATCATTTTGGAATTGACAAACAAGTTAAAAAGGCTGCCAAAAGAAAGCAGGAGTTGGAGGAAGTTAATTCACATTGATGTGTGCATGCCACTGATAGCAAGTTATGCCTATGACATTCTGACATTGCCTCTCAAAAAAGAGAAAGAGTGGAGTGGAGTGAAAGACTAAGAGGATGTTCATTTAATTGGAAAGCCTACTGAGATCTGAGACAGCTGAGGCAAAGGATGCACCCTTTTTCTGCACAATGGCATTGGCTGAAGGTTGTATATAAGGTGGCCTTATTAAAGTGACAAGGCAATTTAATTCTTTTGTGCACAATGATTCTACTTCATTGATTTACAATGGGAAGGATATAATTTTGCTAGTGTTGGCAAAAAGCTCAAATGTCAGGCTTTTCAAATTGCCATACTTGCCTTGTTCAGGATGAATAATGAATAAGTCACCTTTTGTCTACAGTTAAATATTCTTGAATAAATACAAAGAACATAAAAGACATAAATGATTGCCTGATTTATATTTAAAATAAAGATCAACATTGTGATAAATGGTTGAAAATGCTTAGTGTGAAGTAATATGACTATGCTGATAATTACATAATCAATTAAGGGGCAGCCCAGGTGTGGAGTGTTATAGAATGGATGCCAGAGAGAAACCCCCAGTGTGGAACATGCCAAACTTGTCTATCTGGAAAATGTGGGTGAGGGAGTGAAGAGACCCTTAGTTATGCAGAGGATCACATGTTTAAAATTTGACCATTTCATGTACTGAAACATCCATTCTCTCAGGGATCTGTGGCTGTTTCTTCTTGCTTTGTCATTGGCAGGAAGCACTGATCTCATTTCTGGAAACAGACATTGCTTCATTTGTTCCTGATGTTTTGAGTGGTCAGAGAAGTCTACTCATCCTTTCTCAGGACCCATCTTCAGTCAGAGAGGAACAGATCTTAAAAACCTGCTTAGTCAAATGTTTATAGCTGGCAAAGTTGTCAACACCTCAGTAAAAAAGCTAAAACAACTTTGAAGAAAAAATGTTGCAAAAATATACTGAATATTCTTAATCATGTGATTCCTAGACCATGAGCAGCAAGGCTTGCCTCCGTCTGCACAAACATAGAGGTTCCAGTTTATCTAAAGTAATTGTGTTAACACTCTGCCTACTCCTGATCTGTTCTTTTTATTTTAGAAAGCTTTCTTTGTCTTTGTTTAATTTCTCAAGGTCTTAGGATGATGAGAAAGATGGTGCTGACCACAAGAGTGTGGTAAGATTCCTCAACCTCATGCAGGGGCAGCATGTGCTCTTCTCCTCCTCTCTTCTGTGGCAACTTTGATTGTACCCTGTCCATCCCTCTTCAGGCTCTCCTGATCCCATATTCTCATTCTTCCAAACTTTTCCTTGTTCAGTGGGTACAGATATTCTCCTTTTTATTGCTTGTCCCAAATCAGTAGTCTTTAGAACTATCCTTGCTTTCAATGTATATATGCTCCCATTTCTTTTTTCCTGTTGCATTTTTCACTTTCATGGGATATGTTGCAATGCCAAGTGGGAAGGAGCTATTTCACCCTCTTTCCTGTCCATTTGTTCTGAAAGCCCAAAGAAAACCAGTAGCTCAAAAAAAGGTGCTCCTGTCTTACCCACCAGCAGTGTGCTGCCTGTTTATCTCCCCTTGGGATGATGGAAATGGCCAGTACTAGCCCAGGAGCAGAGTTCTTTTGACTCCACCCTGGAGTTTCAAGCCACATGTTGAGAGGGACTGTTTATTTCCTTGCTGTTAAGAGTTCTTGTGGATGTCCTTCACCCTCTCTATCACAGGTTTCTCACTACCCAACTATTTTCTGAAGGAGTTTGTGTTTTGGCAGTTGGCTTATGAAAGCTTCAGTTGTTCCCTGTTTTTCTAGTGTTTCCTGGTTTTTATAAAATATTGTTGGCTGGTGATTCCTGTAGTACCAGTTCTCACATGGCTTTTTAATTCCTAGGTCTGAGTAGTTTTAAAGTTATGTTAAAAGACTCTTTTGCAGAGGGTCACTGTTAGAAAAGAAAAATCTAATTTCTTATTATGTAATCTGAAAAACATATATTGATAAGGATTTATCATTCTGAAGCTGCCAGGTGTGTTTCTCTCTCTGGTTTCACTCATCTACCATTGAATAGGATGAAGCTATGCAATAAAGAAAGAAGCACCTGAGAAGAACATGAACATTGAATGCCACTTCTAGAGATTCTGAATGATTTTAAGCTACATATGGCTTAAAAACCTTTGTTGGGCAAAAATGCATCCAGTGTGTGCTTTCATTTACCTGTGCTGTATGGAATATTGTAGCCTTGGCTGTGCCTTTTTGTTCAGCGTTACTGCTACAGATTTAAATGACAGAGAAGCTGCTGTATTTCTGGGTCTGTGGAAACGAACTGCTTCATGATTTCCTGTGATAACAGTACAGTTACAGGGCTTTATTTGCAAAAGGAGGCTGTTGTGTGAGTAAGTGTGGTGAGCTACAAGGGGCAAGGAAGGTAGATTGGAAAATACAGTGTGCAATAACATTCCTCTTGGACCCTGGGCAGAGCCAATCAGTGCTTTATCTGCAGCAGATGCTACATCATTATCCCAATAAGGCTGCATGGGCCAGATTCTGCTCAAACTTTGCTTCCTCTGGTTATGTTCCAGGTCTATCTGAGATCATATGTTCTTCCTGAATGAAGAGATCATGATAAATCTTTTTCACTGATATTTTTGGGTAACTCCAACTTCACAATATGACCATGAGACAGGGGAGTGAGGTGTGTTTTCTATATAATAAAAGCATCAGACTCTTCATACAAAACTTGTAACAGGCTGAAATAGTGTGTCTGTGTTCATCCCCCATGGGACTGGTCTTCACTGTTTCTTTTTTGACCACTTGCTGTCATGAAAAGCAAATGTAAAATATTATCCTGGACTTAAGTGATAACATAATCAGAGTAATACATGTGGTTTGAACACTACTCCTCTGCAGAGGGAGAATGGGCAGATGAGACATACACCTGCTACTCCAGTGAGGACCAAATGGGCACCAAATTTTCATTTTCACCCAAAAGGAGGCTTACAGAGCAAAATGATTTCCAAATCATTATCCATTAAGCAAGAGAAATCAGTATAAAATGACCATTTCACAGAACCATAGGCTAGCTTATGTTGGAATGGACCTCAAAAGATCACCTGGTGCAACCTTTTGGTCTAGTGCAAAGGCTGATAGGAAAAATAGCATAATTATAATTCTTACCTAACTCCATATACTTGACATGTATCCAGAAAATGTTGAAAGAATGGACTACTTCAAAGATTCACATACCTAGAAATGCATTTCAGGACTTCTTTGCCAGGTTTGTTTTTACAAGAATATACACAAAAAGATCTCTTTTAGTACTGGGGACTACTAGTGCTAAAAGCCCAAATCTGAGCAATGGAGTTTTGCCAATTGCATCAGTTTCTGCCATCCTCACCCCTCCCAGCTCCATTAATTCACCATAAGAAATGTCCTGTATGGTGCTTAAAAAAAAATAAAAATCCAAATATATGATAAGGTGGTTTGTATTTCAAAAACAAAGACTGAGGAAACTGGAAATATGAAGATGAATACTGGTTTTTACTCACTTCTGTAATTCTAGGATCTCTTTTTGTTTTGACATTAAACCAAGTCTCCTGAGTAGAAAGTGATGTTACACTTGCAAGATGCCATTTTCAGGAAGGATTTATAAAGCACTGCTCAGGTACATGGCTCTCCAAACCTCCTTTGTTGTGAGCATTGTGTGAGAAACCTCTGAGGTATCAAGCAGAAAGTAAACTAAATTTTCTCCATCCTTCTTTAAGAAAAATTCAGAGAACCATGGAAATTCCTGGGCTTATGTGAACTGCATTTTCCAGGTTATTCAATTACTCTGACCTGTCAGCATAGTTTAGGTATAATTTGTGGTCTGGGAAGAGATCAGTGATTGCTGTTCCGAAACTGTCTTGTGTATGTAAGATTTCTTTATAACTGGAAAACTTGGGTTAAAAATAAAAGTTAATTCCATTCAAAATAAGAATTCAATGTATTTTTTCCCTAGATGGTAGTGGGTTGTTTTCTTTGTGCTTTAAGGACATACTGAAGAAAAGCAGTGTGTGATGAATGCTACATAAAGATGTTTCTCAGCAATTGAGCTACATCTCTTCATTGGTGCATGATGGAACACCACACACTTGTGGCCCAAATATTTTATTTCCTTATCCTCGACTTTTACTCGAGTGTTTTTAAAGTCAATACAATGCTTTGGCTCTTCTATTTATCCCTGTGGGTGACTTGTGATAAATAGTTAATTTTTTTTTTAAAGCAGGAGAGGTAATGTGCATATATGTCAGGATAGCAGGGCCCCAGGAAGGAGCTGCTGCAATGCCATTGCAGAATCTGGCTGTTGTGAAACAGCACTGTGAGGAGACAGCAGAGTGCCTGGGAGGGCACATATTTGCTTACAATCTTCTCCCCTCATTTTCTTGTGTGCTTCACTTCTGGGTGTCACAGGGGCATGGGCAGGAGGACAGGTAGAAGCTGAAGAGGCTTCCCTCTTTGCAGGGTCTCTGCAGGGGCCTGAATTTCAGCACTTGGATTGCTGCTGAAATTGTGGGAAAGGAGGAATTGATGGGAACAGTGATTGCAAAGGGCTTCAACTCGTTTTCTGAGAGAAAGAGAATGGCTGTGACTGCCAGGCCCTTCTCGTGTGAACACCAGGTGACATGAAGGTGTAGTCTGGCTGAGGGACTGTTTATCTCCCTACAGGCTTTGTGAATCATCAGGACCAGTAATGAGTGATCCTGCTCTGAGGCTGCTGGAGAAGCACAGCTCAAGTTCTGGATTCAACCTGTTAAGTGCGAGAGAACTTTGCATGTAGAGAAAAGTGGTTTTAGGGCTCTGTTTAAAGGTTGCCTTTGGCTGATGTGGTACAAATATTAATGCACATGTTGGCTCCCTGTAAGACCAACATTTGTTCTAATTTGATCTGCTTTTAGGAAGCCCCTGCAAGATTTAATCGACCAAGACCTATCTTGCCAGTAAGTAAAGACCAATGGGAGCAGATATGCAATAAGCAGAAAGAAAAATAATGAGCAGTTCCTCCTTTTTTACCCAAGAGTCATCTGTCAGTTCTGTCCCAGGCACAGTTTTCCATGTTTTCTAAGCCTGGCTGCAAGAGTAGACTGTCAATAGGGTAGCCTAAAAGATGATCACTTAGCAATGAATTCTCTTCCCTCCTTTTCAGTACTTGCTTTGCCTTCCGCCTTTTTTTGGATTTAAATGTTTGTGATTTTCACCTCTTTATCCATCATAGCATACCATTGACTGAATAATACACTTTTATTAAGCTGCCCTCTTTCTGTGAAATAAATGCCAGTAATAATCAGTCAATCATTCAATTCATATGAATGTGGAATTTAGATGTGGCTGTTTGAATTGGGTTTATAATATACCATTTCTTGGTACAGCATGTTCTTTGATAGTATTCTTTTAAATGACTGTTTCCAACTGCACTGGAAAGCACCTATGAAAGAAATTGTTTGCGATGCTATACTTAGTTTAAATCTCCTTTTTTCTTCAGCATTTTTGTCTGCATTTCATTTCTATGCAAATTATATCTTTGTGAGTTAGTAAAATTTTACAAACCAGTTAAAACGCAGCTATGGAATGAATTATCAGAGAAAATTTGGAAAATGTGCTTGTGAAAGGAAAATTGAAGAAAACATTTAAATCTAATTGTGTATTATTCAAAGAGAATTCCAGAGCAATTCTTGGGCAAATATTGCATAAATGTATACCTACATTAAATGATTAATTTACCACAGGTAATATACTTGAAGGCTCAGGGACTATTTTCCCATTAGCCTGTGCACGTAGCATTTCTCAGCTGAAATACAGCCTAAGTACACAAATGCACTTCACTTGCTCATGGGGAATTGCAGAGAAGGAATTGTGAACATAAAGCTGTCAGCAGCAGCACAGCAGTGGCACTGCTCCCAACTATCTCAGTGCTTCCTCTCCGTTAGAGCAACAGGGACTGAGTTTCACTGTGAAGGAAGTCAACCCCTGATGACCAAGAATCATTTAATCTCTTCCCAAATATAAAGTATCCAGCCCCACTAAATTCATCAACAGCTGGCAGATCAACTGTGAATACTCTGAATAACAAGACTCTCAGCAATTGATCTCCAAAATGGGAGACTTGATAGATGTGTATTTGTCAGCCAAGAATAATTTCTGTGATTTGTGCCTCCATGAGATATATGCTTTCCCTCATGAGACAGACTGGCTTTGTGAGTGGTTTCACTCCTCACTTCACCGTTTGCCTAGGAAGGCTGTGGGCTGAAGTGCAGAGGCAAAGGTACTAAAGGGCCTTCGGTACCTTCAGAGTGACCAGAGAAGAAAGGAACTGAAGTCCAATCCAAAGGTTATGTTCATGTCTCCAGAATCCAGGAGATACCACAGCAAAGCTCAACATGAACATTTTTTTTTTAATATGTATTTTAAAAGTAGCGGAGAGTGTCAGAGGCTCCCTATTCACAAGTCCTGAGCTTCATGTCCAGAGGGCCTATCTAGAGCAGGTGGATGATGCGTGCAGTTATCTTCTACTCCCTGGATCTCCTGGGCTCTTCAACATATGGTCAATAAGCCGAGGTCACCAAGATGTGCCTTTAAGGAGCTGACAGCAACTGTGGTCTTTTGAGACATCTTGACCCATTTGTGTAAGTCATTAATATTAGTTCCCTTTTAGTTAATTTTGTTTGTGTCTTAAAATCCCAGTCCTGTCCATTATCTGTCTGTCTTCTCCTCTGTTTAAGTCTTGGTGCTTCCTCTGCCTGGGTGTTCTGTAAAGGTGTGCTTCTGGATGCTGGGAACTTGCATATCTGGGTACTATTGACACCTGTCACTCTTACAGCCCTGCTTCTGGTTTCCCTTTCTTTTCCTTCCTTTCCTTCCACACCCAGACATGTCCATTCACTCTCCATTCCTACCAATCTTAATACTTTCATTAAAAATCTTAGTTTTTACAGATGAGTTTAATCAGTTGGGGTTTCTGCACCTAGCAGAATGTCTCCTCATTCCTTACAGACTGTTAATGATGGCCTATTTCTTCTATGGAGCAAATGCACCCCCAAATCCTGATTTTTCTGTGGTACCCATGTAGCTAAGGTCCAGATTAAGAAGAGCACATAGGGACAAACTGAAATGCAGGAAGTTTTAAGGCACTGAAGGATAGTATTGCACCGCCAATTCCCTCCTTCTAGTGGCCCATTCAGCCTGGAGGCTTATATGGTGCTTCCAGCTTGAGTTCCAAGATTCTTTGAAGGTTCCTGGTTTGAGCAGATAGGTGATTAGATGATGCCTAATATGGCTGAAGATTTATTAGCACGTGTACCTGCCCCTGAAGAACTCGGTCTTCAAGGAACTGTGCAACACATGCTTGGACAACTCAGCTCCTTCTGAAAACCCATGGGAATTCTGCCACCAGGGGCTGGGTTGGAGCTGTTTAGGTCACTGCTTGGGGGCTCCCGGCTCAGGCCATCTCTCTGAAAGGAACTGTGGTGCTGAAGAAGGCATTCTGGCTGACACTTCATGGGCCAGGTACCCTACACTGGGCATTCTAATGAAGCATAAATGACATGTCCAAAGCTTCCACTGAGACCATGTGCCACTGCTCTGCAGTAAAGTCCATCTATTTACGAATTGTTGAACAAGAGTGTAAGAACACTTACACTGAACAGAGACAACATGAAGCTTACACATTCCTCTTATTTAAATAGTCACAGTAGTCCCCATCAGCAGAAGCTCTAGCATGGTATTTTCTACATTTTTAAATGCATGACAAAGGAAATGTAATCTTTAATTTGAGTTTCCACCAGGATAACTTACATTGTAAGATAGCAGTGAGGTTTCAGTGTCTGTAAGTATCTGAAGGGAGAGTGTCAGAGGATGGACCAGGCTTTGCTCAGGCATACCAAGCAATAGGACAAGATGCAATGGGCACAAACAGATGCACAGGAAGTTCCACCTTCATGGAACATGGGGAAGTACTTCTTTACTGGGATTAGATTGTCCCAAGACGTTGTTGAAGTCTTCCTCACTGGAGATACTCAAGAACCATCTGGACACCATCCTGTGCAATGTGCTTTTGGATGACCCTGCTTGACAGGGAGGTTGGATCAGATGACTCCCTGTGGTCCCTTCCAACCTGACCCATTCTGTGATTCTGTTTCCATAATGCAGAATAGAGGGTTGGGGGCGGGGGTGTTTGTGTGTGCGTTTTTTTCAACAGTATTTTTTGCTATTATAAGTATGAAAAAAAGGTCATATTTTTGAAAAAGCTCATAATTCTGTACTGAATGCATAAGTTTTTACATCCAGCAATTAATTATGTGGTGAATGCAATGCATAGCAGCTCATAGGTATTAGACTTAATGTTAATTTCCAATGCTCTTGAAAAACCAAGCAGATTCATTCGTTGGATGCAATGCAACAAAATCATAAAAATTTATGAGTGTTCAAATAGTAGCCATATTCAGACAATATTTTTCAGGACAGTGAAAGATAGGACTCATCCTCCTTAATTTAGTAAGTTTAAATTAGATGTCCAAGTCCAACTTCAAGACTTCTCCAAGTCTTCTAGGTTTTCTGTAGGAAGTGTTGAGAGATGGTCAACTCCAACTGGATTGGAACAGAAGTCTATAAATTTGCAGATGATCTAGAAAGATGACAAGGCAATTATTACTCATTATTTTTCACAAGAGAAGGGCTATGGAAGACATAGCTAAGTCAACATCCTGTCTTTAAAATGAACATGGTGTGTCATTAAATCATCTAATATGTCACAGGATGCAAATAAAATAATAAAATAATTATTTAAAAAGATGTAGAGAAATTTACAAATAGCTCCATTGTGGGATTATTGCATGTACTTATTTGACTGTGACACTTGCTTTGGGAAACCCTTGTGCTTCTCAATGTGATGGGGAGGATATACTGGGGACAAATATTTCCAGCTGCTAGCTAGCATCAGAAACAGGATAATATTCTGAATTGATTTTTGCCCTGATCGATTTTGGAGTTTTGTGTTCCTTTGTCTCCTTAGGTCTAAAGAGCATCACTGAAATAACACTGCAGTGATACTGAGTACTCTCAGCAGTGTCAAAATTTTTGTAGGCATTATGTTGCAAGAACAATTTATTGTAATATTCCTAAAGACAGTTCTGAGTTTGTTTTTCCAAGGGAGCTCATGACAGTAAGAGAAAAAGGTGACTTCCTCAAACAGTGACCCTGGACTTATGAAGTGAGCCAAACGCCCTTTTGGTGGGTTTTGGTACCAAGTTCCCACCAAAGCCTCTGTATCACTCCTTCCTACACTGGACAGGGAGGAGAAAGTAAAATGAAAGGTTCATGGGTCCTGGTAAGGACAGGGAGAGATCATTTACCAGTCACTGTAATGGGCAAAACAGACAAGACTTAGATAAAAAAATAATTTAATTTATTACCAATCAAATCAGAGTAGGATAATGAAAAGTAAACCTAAATCTTTAAAAAAAAAAAAAAAAATCTTACCCTATCCCTCCCTCCTTCCTGGACTTAAAGTTACTCCTGATTCTCGACCTCATACTCCCTCATCAATGCAGGTAGATGAGAAATGGGGTCTGCAGTCAGTTCATTACAGGGTGTCCTGCCCCACTGGCCCTGCACAGGCTGAAGGGCACAGCTGCCTCACCATGCTCTGCACCACGGACTGCTGGGGAACCTCTGCTCTGCTGGAGTACCTCCACCCCCTCCTCCACTGACCTGGGTGTCTGCAGGGCTGTTCCTCTCACATATTCTCATTCCTTGCTCTGTCTGCAGCTGCTACTGTGTGGTAATATTTTTTCCCTCCTTAAATTTGTTACTCTGGAGATGCTACTTCCATCACTGATGGACTCAGCCTTAGTCAGTGGCAGGTCTGTCTCGGAGCCAGTTGGCACTGCCTACACTGGACATGGAGGCACCTTCTCAGAGAAGCCCCACCTGTAGCCCTCTGCTGCCAAAACCTGGCCACACAAACCCAATACAGAGAAATATGTAATTCTGCATTGGGCATCTGATTGTAACTTCAGTTTGCCTGAATGAGAGATGACAAGGTTTCCACTCAAAGCATTGATTCCTGAACAAGATATGGAGGTGAGTCAGGAATAGTGTTACAGAGTTTACAAGAAGAGCCTTCAAGAGGGATATCTTCTGTGCACAGTCCTTGGTTTCTCACCTTGGAATAGGAAGTGTTGAAAGGGAGCAAAGTCACCCACATCTTGTTCTGCACATGCCAAGGTATGAACTGAAGATTTTGGTTCTTTTTCTTTCTTGTTCCTAAATATTTGCTCAGGCTCTAGGTAACATAGGCCATGCTTTGTATGCATAGTGAGACAGGACCACATTTTTTCTAGAAATATGGTTATGCAGAACGTCGACATTGGAATATGTGAACATTTCAGAATAGAAATGGAAATTTTTGCTCCAGGCCCCCAGCAGAGTGTTATTCATTCAAACAGCTGTTCTCTTCCCCAAATATACATAAGGAGATTGAAAACCTGATTTAGTAATTTTAGAAAAACATTCAAACTTTATTTTTCTTAGGAGCATCATGATCAGTTTAGAGTTCTTGGAATTTGGACATGTAGGATTTCTTAAATTGCTCCACAGAAGAGGATTAATAAGCTGGCCAAGAATGCAAAGGGAATCCTTCACTGTGTCATTTTCATGGAGGCAGCTTTGCAAAAGTGAAAATTCCAGTGACCTCTTTGCAAAGTTGGGTCCTGCTGATACCACACCACATTTTTACCAGACTGCTTGAGGCCTACATCTGGCCAGCTGCCAGTGGGCTGGGAGGACAAGAGACTTATTAAAGTGTGCTGGGGATGTGTGTAGTACAGAAGAAAGAGTGAGCAGCACTGCTAGTTCAGATGCATTTGTCCTCAGAATAAGAACAAAATCAGGACACGTTCTTGCTGCAGAGGCTTGAATAGAGTCTTTCTCTTTACGGTGGCTGAAAGACAAATTCAGTCTAAAAGTAAGAGTATGATGAAGGGAATTCTAACAGTATAGAAAATTAACCATTGTTATAATTTATCAAGGGCAGCAATGCCCTTCACTGAACAATTTTTAGCTCAAGATCTATTCAGGCATACATTCCAGTGCAAGAAAGGCTTTTAAGCTTGAAATAACACATAGAAAGACAATCTTATAGTGCCATAATGCACAAGGTTGGACTAGAGGATTTCTTTTTGTCCTTTGGGTCTGTGAGTCTCGTGTAGCTCCTGCTTGCAAGAAAGAGAAGCCTCGTTAGTACGTGCTAAAGGTGTAGTGTTTTTAAAATGAGCACACGTGCAAACAGGATCTCTGTGATGGGAAATGGGGAGACTGGTTGTAGGGTGGTAAAACAGCAGCTGGTGGTTTCTGAGCTAGGATATCAAGACACATTAGAAACACACCTTTCACCATTATTAAAGAAAAAACTATACAATTTGCATAAAGAGGAAGCTAATGCAATGTGCCATTGACCAAATGCCAAGGGAAAGCGAGAAACACAATAGAAGAGAGGCCAACAGACCAGAAAGGGATTTAGGATAATGAAAAGCAGTAGAAAGGAAGAAGTGATTGTGTTTGCCAAAGATGCCACTGTGATACCTGTGTGTGCAGAGTCCCATTCAATGAGAAGAACTGGATCACCATTCTTTGAAATGTCTTTCTCCCTTTTTTTTTTTGTGCTTCAGAGCATCACTTAAGACTCGCATGTCCGGTACACCACACATACCTACTTCAATGCCTTTCTCCATGAGAAAAATTGTATCTTTCATCAGGGTAATGTATTTTTTTTAAACTGTCAGAATCATTCCAATGAAATTCATGAAGAAATCAATAGCAGAATTGTATTAAAGAAAAGCCACAGCTTTGCTCACAGTTGAAGGTTTCAAGTTCAATAATGTTGGACTTTAAAGAGAAGGAAAGAAATTTCCTCTATTTTTACTATAATGCACTTAATGCACCATACAGAGAAGAATAGAAGTGCTGTCCAATAGACCTTTTGTGTTTTCCTCAACCTTTGCTATCAGCCTCCTTCTCCATTTCTTTTTAATTCTTGTTCATTTTCAAAAAAAGACCCCTCCACTGCAAACAAATTTAATTCTTTCCAGTGGCACTGCACCAGATATCGCTGCATCCTGTCACAAACCATATCTGTGATCTTTAGAGAACTATCTTTTATTTTGAAATATTGGTAGAAAATATATTCCTGGTTCTGTTCTTTCTGAGGTAAGAAAGGAAAAAGAAAGATAAAAGAGTGGGCTACTGCCACAATGAGTACATTTTTTTCAAACAAACCTGTTCTCAGTATGTTTATACACAGTGAAGAGAAGAACCAGATAAGCAAGATGTAATTTCCTTCTGTCACAAATAATTTATTGAGGATTATTTTCTTTGGCAGTCCTTTTCTGTCAGAAATGCAGGACTGCCCCAAAACAGCTGCTTCTGTTTGGAACTATTCTCAACTACCTAGCTGCGATTCCTGGCTATACCTTAGGGACTGTTGTCCTCAGTGTTTGTCTCTTTGGTGTCTTTAAGTTGTCTTCTTCCATTTAAATGTACTTCAGGCAGTCATTTATCACCACCTCCCTTTGAATTGAGCTTGCTTTTTTGCCTTGCTCTCTTTGAATATTCCTCCCACCCACAGCTACTCTTTCTTTACATTCTTTTTACATTACTTTGCATGGGTGTTCTTCTGCCAGCTAACTCTTACAAAAGAGTTATGCTTTCTGATTTTAAATAGCATTTCTAATAAATACTATTTACTTTTCTAAAGTAAACACTTTTCTGGTGAGGAGAAAAGGATTTCTGCCATGGAGCAGACAATTGCCTCTATCCATACAAATACTTAAACTGGGGTTTAAGATGGTCTGACCATCTCTGTGTTAATCAACTGCATAGTGGTTCAACACTTCCCTGTCCCAATCTAATTGAAAAACTGGTTACCTTCCACCAGGAACAAATTCTGATCTGGTTTCCACCTGAAAATCAGAGTCTCTGGGAATACTTATGAAAACATGAATGTGATTGAAACCTGATGTCCAGGGACACCACAGTCAATAGCACTGCCTGACAATATAGCCTCATCTTCACTTGCTCCTAGGTCTGTGGTATTGTTTTGGGCTGTTTACTCCCCACACCAGAGAGCAGATTCTGTTTGATAATGGCTCTGAGTCCATCAGCAGTTTTCCCACCTTGTGCAATAATGCAAATAGCAGTGACAAGATACACCTTTTTTCAAAGATCCCTTCAAAATACCTCTCCTTTTGGGAGATGGGGGAAAAAAAGGTGCCGGTGAACCCTTATTTGCCTCCTCCCATGCACAATAGTAATGCTATTAGTAAGTCTGTACCAACCTCTCTCTTTCATGGACTTAGACTGGATAGAGGCATGATCTCTGCTTGAGATTCCCAAATGGGTGAAAAAGGGAGCAGCTGTGCTGGCTAAAAGGCTGCTGGAAGGTTTGCCTATGGTAAAATGAAGACAATTGAGAGGATGTTTACTTTTAATTTAGTAGTAAGTGTAAGGCATCTTCTGGAGAGAAGACAAAAAGAAAAAGGTGTGAATAACAAAAATTCAATAAATTAATTATTCTGACTTCCATTTATCTGATCCTAGTTGAATTGGAGATCATATCAAAAGAGTAACTTAATTTGTAGTTCTGCAGTGCCTATCCCTCCCTCTTTACCTGCAGAAAGCCTCTGTGGTTTCCTGTGTGTACCTTAGCATCCAAGTGCTGAAGTGCAGGGTGAACTGAGATCTTGGGAGAGCAGATGGATGACTGACAGTGCTTTGACCCACACTTGTAAGGCAATGATGAAACAGTGAACCTGTCTCTACAATGTCAGGTATTGCCTGGTACTAGTTGGTTCAATGGACTGTGTCACCTCCTTTTGCAAAGCAGCAGTTTCTCAGTATTGACAAAGTAGTTAATTTACTATCAGGTTCTGACAGGTCAGACCCTTTAGCTTTTTTATTTCAAGGTGTTTTTATTTCAAGCTTTTTTATTTCAGCTTTTACATTTTAGCTTGGCAACCAGAGACACTTAATCCCTGTCTCTCCTGTGCCAGCACACTCCACTCTCACTGCAGTCACTTAAGTCAGTGAGGGTGAAGGGAACAGGAGGGTCAAGACCTGCAGCAAGGGTCAAAGTACAGCCTTTTCTTGCCAGGCAGGATGTGATGGGACAGTGTTGCTAAAGCTAGATCTGAGGAGGAGCACACTGCTCTGGTGGAAGGTGTCCCTGACCATGGTAGGGGGGTTGGAACTAGATGATCTTTAAGGTCCTTTCCAGCACAATCAAGTCTGTGACATAGAATCTGTCTGATTCTATGAAACACTGAAAGGCTATGGCAAAGGCTTGTGGAAAGATTAAAGAAGAGAAGGAAGACACCTGGGTCAGAGTAGTGTCTGCTGGAAACCTGTGTTGGTATTGCTCTGCTGTGTGCCCAAGGGCATCCTGATCATATTTTGTCCAAGGATGAAAGCATGGCAGGGATAACTCTGAGTCACAATCATTCTTGTGGAAAGATTAATGATGAAGACCTGGTACAGGCAAGTCCATTTGCTTTAAATAAACTCTTGTACTTAACTGGTAGCTTGCCAGCTTCCCTTGTTTTCCTGTGCAATGCACTAATGAAATAGCGTGGACAAATCCTGTGACTATTTTCCTAGTTACTGTTGTCCTGGCAGAGTGCTTAATGCACATTCATGACCGTAGCATTCAAAGACATCTCCTGGCTGCACAACATCGGCCTCTTGTGTGTGTTGAGGGATTGAAAACCATCATGGATTTCCACCCCCAGTCTCTTACACATGGGAGCTGCCCGCTGGTGTAGCATTGTGCCAGCCATTCCAGCATTCCTGCTGGAGTTTGCCAGGGTTTGCCAAGGAGACAGCAGGCTGTTTGCTGCTAGTTTACCTGGTGCCTTGTGTGAAGGAGTTTTTACACCTGCCCTGAGCACTACCTGTCCCAAAAGAAGACAGTAAGTGTTAACGAGTGGGAAAAGAGACAGGGTGCAGCCATTGATTATCAGAAGGGTCCAAACCCATTGTCAGCTCACCCTTTCAGGGAACAGCAATATATTAAAATACTGTCTATTTGTAAGACTTCCCTAGTCTGTCAGATCCTCTATGTTTAAAAAATGTGGGATACGAGACAATAGATATTTTCAGAAAGCATCTGCTGTGTGTGACTGCGTATAACGGGTACAGACAATTTATGAGAGCGCTGCAAAACCAGCTAAATTCTGTGAGCAGATATAGATGGAGACCACTTTTACAGTCTGCATGTGTATGCACACATTTAAATACACAACAGTATGTGATCTCTTTTGGTGCTCAGTACTCTTCTGATCTTCTGTAGTTTTTTCACTCAGAAATGATGCCAAGAATAACTGAATTTGTGGTTAAAAATTCTGTGCCTGGGCAATGGTATTGTACCAGGTGCTCTTAGTGCCTTGATGTGCCAAGAAGCCTTGTGAGTAGGAACTGGAATTGTTTTATGTGAACAGATATTTTTTACTAGTTACAGTATATTTCCCTAAAAAATTACTATTTTTCAGAATGTAAGTGGTTGTAGCCACCCTGTGTCTCCTAAGACATACCTACACAAGTATACAACATTCTCAATATTTCATGGGTGTTAAATTACTATGGAATTAGAACTTCTTGAATTTGAAAACTGTGCGAGTAATTGTTCATGGTCTATGGTCTATGCCGTTCTCTTTTTTCTTTCCTTTTTCTTTTTTTTTTTCCCCTTGGTTTGGATGCAAACTTTTCCAGTTTCCACATCAGTTGGCCAGAATTTGGTTGTGTCACAATGGAATGCATAGCCATTGCCACCAACTATTTAGAAAAGTTTCAAACACAGTAAAAAAAAAAAAGCAATAATGAAAACACTTGAAGATGTAAGATGAGACTGTGTAGCAAGCTGTATAGCAGAATTTACACTGAATTTCATAGGGAGCTACCCGACTGTCGGAAATATCTGTGAAAAAACCAAACTGCAGTATTTCACTAAAAATCAGTTCTTTTTATGTACACGCTCTTTCTTTCTGGCACTGAAGGAGGGGGTTTCAGGCTTCTTTTGCTTTTATAAACTCTCCAGATATTTTTCAGTGAGAATGTACAGGAACAGGTGCTTTTTTCATCTTAATTGCAATTCACAAAGGATTTTTACAGTAAGAACGTCCCAGTTCAGACACTGACTCACTGTAGTGAGCATCAAGAACCAAAGCCTTTTTGGACCTAGAGATGAACCTCAGCAGTAGCATCTGCCTTTAACAAGAACTTAACCCTTTCAGCTTTTTGGTGTGAGCTGTGCCCATTCTGAAAGAGAACCAGAAAGGAAATTCAGATTATTCTGAAATTCCAGGTTTGGGCTCCACCAAAGCCCAAAGATAACCTTTTTTTTCACCCTAAAATCTATATGAGATTAAGAGGAATGACTGAAGTGTGAATCCTTGCTCAGAACAGGTAATGTTTAAAAATGTACAATAAAGTAAGAGTTATAAACACAGCATAAGCCAAGACTTTTTGGTCTACTTGTAAAACTAATACAGATTTCAAAGTTTCTGTGTTAGACAAAGAACCCCAAATGAGTCTTATGGTAGAAACTTATTTTCCACTTCAGCTTTTCAAAAGTTGATGTCCAACCATCAAATGATAAAAATTAATTAATTACATTTTTACTGTAACTATGAAAAAACAGAGAAATTGTCTTGGAATTAGTAGCCTTAAATTTGCTGCATTTGACTCATTCCAATCTGCTGTATGCGAATTTT
The DNA here is from genome assembly GCA_013400515.1 of Erpornis zantholeuca. Classification (NCBI taxonomy): domain Eukaryota; kingdom Metazoa; phylum Chordata; class Aves; order Passeriformes; family Timaliidae; genus Erpornis; species Erpornis zantholeuca. The sequence continues at coordinate 85,140 of VZTN01007713.1, forward strand.
TGTGGAGACTTCTTAATTTAGTGACTGAGCCAATTCAAACTGTACTAGTACAGAGACTGCTTTCATAATGCAGCATCCAGGTGTCTTTGGCAAAGTCCATGCACTAGCAGTTCAATTCTACTCTTCTCTCATACACGTTCTGCAAAACATTTTTAAAATAAATAATTTAAAAATCCTTTTGTCTGATACAGCAAAACCAATTTGTGCCCTTTATGGTCTGACAGCTTAATTTTTATTTCTTGAAGAAAAAAAATAATTCAATTCCTAAACCAAATTTGGAGTTATAGAATTTGTTAAAAGGCCTCAGAAATTAGCAAGCAGCTTTTAGAAATGTTTAACTTAAAAACAACCAGGAAGGTTCGGGTTTTTTTAATATTTTTTTAAAAAAATATATTCCCTCAAAATGAGACCTTTGTGCCAAGTTTTATTCTGGAGCACAGCTTTACAGCTGAGCTAAAACCCCCTATAATAGGAGAAAAGTGACAGACCCTTAACTATAGTAGCATGAACAGCACTGCTATAATTCCTGGGTGAACTTTGTCCCTGGATGTGTGTTTTTGGAGTGTGCCGGGGTGACATTCAGCCTCTACATTCATTTTTATGATAATTCAGAGTAAATTGTGGTGCAATAAACTCTTCAAGCCTGTCTTTCTTGTGAAAGCCATGAATCAATCAGCTGCAGGCTTTTTTGGGTCTTTTCAATGTATAGTGATCATTTAGATTTGACATGCATTGTGAGACCTTGGCTTAGCTCCTCTCTATGGTCTGTCATTAATTCCAGCCTTTACTGTTCTGAAGTACAGTGAAGGATGACTGAGAAATCATTGCCCCTCTTCAGCTCTGTTATTGCACAAAATAGCAGCGCAATAATTTTTTGTCAATGTTTTACTCTAAAAGCTTTCTACATCAGTTTTGAAAAGGAAGCAATAAAGCCCATTCAATGGTATGAATAAAAATCCTTTGAGGTTTAGGCGCAGGGCTGCTTTTCTTCAGCTGGTAATCAAATTGGAGCTAAAATGAAATTGAGTTTTCTTATGAAAATAGCCTTTGTTGCTGGGAAGGCTGGTAATTCATAAACAATAACCTGCTCTTTTGTGTGGATAATAATATATTCATGTTCTTTCAATAGGGTAAAAGCCAGACCTAGTGCATTATGGTACAGTAAAAATAGCAGAAGGAGCTTGCTGGAATAATCTTGAAGAAGAGATGTAGCATTCGGTGACTTAAGCTTTCAGCTCCCATCTGAAATTGTACTTTGCTTTTATTTGCGAGCCGGGTTTTAGTTGTTGATTTGTTGCCGCTATACAATATTTGGTTAATTGTGGAAGATCTCAAGCTGTGCTCATCACTGCTCCTGCGAAAGCTGCTGCCAGCTGCTAGAAACAGAGCCTGCTGCTACAGGATGTACACTATTCACAGGAGCAGCCTCTCAGCGCTGATTATCACTGAAGAGTTCCCTGCTCTCCATCACTCGGCGCCCTGCACGCAGCCGGACTGCGGAGCGCGGGGAGGCAGCCTGCCTGCCTGCCCTCTCCTCAGGGTAAGCAAAGGCGTGCGCCGGGGCTGCCGGCGGCGCGGCGGGCGAACTTGGCTGCGAACCTTCCCAGCGCCGGTGGGGAAACAGGCTCCGAGCCCCTGGGAGGATGGCGTGGGCTCACTCACTTTGGAGCCGAGCGGGGGCTGGAGGAGGACACGAGGGGCAAAGGGTGAGGGTTTCCAAGTGCTCCGTGAGGTGCTCTTGGAAATGTTGCTTTGGGGTTCGGTGTTTTTTTCTGTTAGCCGGGTAAGACTTTGGAGGTTTGATTCGGCACCGGTTCTTGTTGAATTGGCGCAGCTCGTTGGCACGTCTGTATTTTGTGATTCGATGTTAAAGGTCTTGGTATGGATGGAGGTTGCTCCCCAGATAGGTTGTGTGAGCAAAGGCAAGAGGCTGATAGAAAACTCTGGGAGAATGTCCTGTCTGTAGTGACTCTTTTTCTTTGCCTCAGCTTGGGGGGAGTGGAGGGTAAACTTCAGTCTGAGTACCTGAAATTACCTCCTTCCCGTTCCTCTCCATCAGTTTATGCTTTTAAATTGTTGATAGCTTTGATAGTGTTGAGCTCTGAGTGGTGACAAATTTGCATGCAGACATAGACATGCAAAAATGCTGATTCGGAGTCTGTTTATGTGTAAGATGCAGACTTGATCAGCCTTGCCAACACTGAGGTGAGAGATTGCTTAAAGATTTAGCTGAATTTTGACTAGTCTTCCTGCCTGGATTACAAAACTAATACTGAAGCCACTCGTCAGAGTGCCCAGGGAGATGCAGGGTGAGACACGACTGCTGGTCAAAACTGTGCCTTTACTTGAGGATTTCACTGGCAGGGAGGACTGGAGGACTGAGTGTGTCTTGGTGGCAAGTCAGAAGCAGCTTTGCAAAGGGCTTTCTTACAGTGGAAGGGTTTGTAAGCCAGACTTTGCAAACCATATCTTTTTAACTGAAATAAGGAATGGATTAATATCAGGTGTATTGTTCTCCTTTATAAACTTACCCAAGGCTTTAGAAAAGTTTAACACCCCCTCCACTCCACCTAACCAGAACGTATCCAAAGCAGATAAAAGTGAATGAGAATATAAAGTGCATGGTCTTACAATGGAGATTATTTTCAAAGTAACACTGACATCAGATCTGTACCGTATGCAAGGCTGTCTTGAAGTAGTTGCAGAGGTTTTTATTCATTTTTAACAGTGAAATTACATGCTTAACAAAAGGAACTTTTAAAGGCACAGTGGTAACTGACAGTCAAAGCAATATATGTCATTATCCAATTAGTACACACAAATGTGTTTTTATGATTCACTTAACATACCTCTGTGTTTGGCTCCCTGTGTTTTATTTCTCAAAGTGTTTTAAGACTGGTATGTTTTATTGCTGGAGTTGGAATAATATTTGTGCACAATACAAATATATATATTGTTGTTACTCATTGGGTTAACTCTGTCTAGAGAAAAAGCTTTAAAATCAAAAACTGGGGGTAAATGCTGGTTAGACAAAATGTAGCATGCACTCAATTCTAGTTTTCTTCACAATGGGAAAATTTGCTTTATATTACATTTAAAGTTGAATTGAGATAAATAGTATTGCTTGTGTTTAACAGAATGATAATATAACTAAATTTTCAAGTGCATTTGAATGGAATGTATGTTAGCATATAAAAGAGCATCTGTTGGTACTTACTAATGTGAGAACAGAGAGCCTATTCAACAGAACCAACCTTTTTGTTTTGGTGAAAAATAAACTATCTAGCAATGTGGTTTTGCCATTTGTTTGACTGGGAAACTAGTGAACTGACATGTGGTGGTGATACTAGCTTTTTACTTACAAGCCTAGCAGAGTTCTTTAGGAGGAAACATTTCAGTTCTAGTTGGACCATGCTGTTGTCCTAGTACCAAATACATACAATAGGTATAACAAGTTTGCCAAGGAACCCACTTTGTCCACAGCTTTAGAAAGAATTTTCCTTCTCTTGCTATATTTGAATAAGGTTTAGTGAATGTGTTTGAAGTGGAGTATGTTTCCTAATGTTTCCGATGTTGGATTGACCTTTGTCATGGAAATGCATGCTTTGTTCTGGGTTCATGCAGAAAGGATGCTTCATTTAGGCATGAGGTGCTCTAATGAAGCTCTGGTATATGCACAGACATCCATGAAAACAAACAACGTCTTTAAATTTCACTAGCATTAGACATTTCCCACACTGATAGCACCAGAGTGGGACAGCTGTACACTAAAGAAAGTACAAGCTTCCCATGAGAGAGATCCTAATGCATGTCATGCCCAAGTATTATTCTGTTATTTTAGCAGTGTTATGAATTAGGAATAATTACCTAACAGTAAAACAGTTTAAGACCTCCAAAGTAATTTCATGATGCCTATTTTAGACTATAAAATAAAAAAATATGATGTTTATCAATGTTAACTTTATGTACTGCTGTAACTCTTGAAAGCAGGTATTTTCAATTGTAATTAGCATTTCTAAGTTTATGAAGTAACACATTTGCAGTCTCTGCAGCCATAACTTACAAAGTACTTATTACAACAAACAAAGTTGTCCCGTGTTGACATGGTTGGATGATGCTCTATACATTTGCCTTGAAATTTTAAGTTTTTGCTGATGCTGGAACATAAATTCTTTACTGAGTATGATTCTCCCTACAGATACAAGGCAAACGATAGTAATGATTTTGCAATAAAAATCAAGTTCCAACCATTGCAGACAATAGTGTAATTGAAGGCCATCAAACCCTGTAGTAAAATAAAAATTAATATATTCAGGTTTGGCATATCTTACCTAATGAATGCATCCTACCACTGAGAAAAAAAGCTCTGACCTTTTACATAAGAAGGTAAACTATGTGAATTAAGTTATAAATATATTTTTAAACATTCGCTGTCTCTGTACTAACTGTATTTAAATTTTTCAGCCTTGTTTTTCAAGTAGTTTGTGGTCACCTTGGCTGGATTTGCATGTAATTAAAAAAAAAAATCAGTAAAGGCATATCTGGATAATTTATTCATATTAGAGTTCTGGTGCTAGAATAGCTCTAACACCAGGCTTATCTGATAGGCTTTAAAATATGTAAAAATAGTACTTAAGATGAAAAATATGTTAAAGGATTTTTATCAATAATTATGATAAAGAAGTGTGACATAATGTGTGCATGAATGTCTGTAGAGTGCTGTTTCATATACCTTCCTGCTTTTGCTCTTCTGATTGTTATGTTTGCTTAAACTTTTAGATTTAGGAAAATGCTGTACTTCTTTATGTAAATTGCAGAGATAAGAGTTGCAGCCTCAAGCTTCAATGCTTTCATGTCTGTCTACTGCAATCCTTGAAAACTGAGAGCTTGTTTATGGGCTTTTTATTTTCAAGTTAGATGTAATGTTAGCAGACTTCAATGTTTATTGTGTTCTCAGCTTTCAATGCACTCTGCCTTATCGGTGTACTTGAATCCACGTGGTGCATATAAAATGAAAAGCTTCGAGTATTTTTATTAAGACATCCAGGAAGAGCTCTGTAAACAAGGCTTTGCCTTCTAGTGCTCAGGCTTTGCACTGTCACCTGTTGTAAACACGCTCTTACTTCCTTGTTATGAAATGTGGCCTGAAAAAAAAGAGCAGATCTCTAATGTGTGTGATGCCTTCTTAATGTAGCTATTTGAATACCAGTGCTCTGTTTTGAAATAGGAATTTTCTGCTTTATGAGGAGAGCTGGTTCCTCAACTTTTCTCAGCGTGATGGCCTAAGGGTGATGTTATTTTACAGTGTAATCCAGCTCATTTTATCCAAACTGCTCTTAAGGATGGTTGGAGAAGCATCTTTCTGCTTTAAGGCTCTCAAGCACAGTACAAAAAAGTCAACAAAAGTAAAATATTTTGCTGGCAGTTGGGCTACTTAAGGGGCTTCAGCAGTTGAAAGAAAGGGGGATTCCACTTCAATAGCTTTAAGTGGTTCAAAATGGGCTGTAAATAAGCAGAAGAAAATCAACCAAAGAGTGAGCTGAAGCAACATTCCTCCAATTTGCTGTTACAAATGGGAAAGCAGGATCCTAACTCTCCACTGTCTAGTATTTTGCTGTTTCTCTGGTGATTTCAGAAAGTAGGTAAAAAATGGAGGCTGGGATGGCAGCTGTGTTACAATTCAAAGCCTGGGCACCCTCCAGGTTAGATTATGAAATTGGAGGAGGTGGCTGGGCACAAGTTTCTGGGAGCACAGGCTACTCCACAACAATAGTGGTATAAATGTACAAAAAGCACAACTGTAGGGAGTTTTAAGTCACTCTGTGCAGCTGTGAAGAATTAGATGTTTAAGAAAGTAAATTCTTGGTGAAATGATCTCTCAGAATATTTCTAGCATCACCTCTGATGCCACCAGCCAGACAGAATACATGTTGCAAAATCAGACCAATGCATTTTGGGTATATTGACTATGCACGTAGAGGAGGAAGTATAAATTGGCAGTTCTTAGGAATCTGGAGAAGACTAGCACAAGGCATGAAACAGTCAATTAAAAAAAGAAAAAATTACTGGTGCCTTTGTGATGACTGTTTTTTTTTCTTTATCCATACATGGATTTTTTTTTCATACCTCTCTGCAAAACAATTTAATCTTCTCTTAATTTTAGCTCAAAGCACTGGTCCTGATTTCCCCAGAGCATTCCATCACTTAAATATCTGTAACTAATTTGAAATCAGATGTGAAAGTGATGGGAAACACTGGGAGATCAGGTGTGCACTCAGAGAAAAATGCTGGCTTTGCAAAAGTTTTTCAGGTGTCTTTTTTGTCAAAGGTAAAAAAGCATTGAAATTGAACAGCCTTTCTCTTTTGCTCCTTAAGCCATCCATGTTTGCTAGTGTTAAGGTTGTCTATAAAAAATTATGTTCTCACTGCCACACTGAAGCCCAAAACATAGCAGCCATTTCAGAATAACTGGAGCAAGAAGTAATTGGTAATCCACTACACAGTACCTTAGAAAAGGGAAATTTTAAGGATAATCATTATTATAACTGTTACGGGTACTCATTTGCATGGTCTAGGCTTGTAGCACATCTGAAACATTAAACAACCATCCTCAGACACTTACACAGCCTTTTCCCAAACACTGCTTACACTGGAGAAAGAGCACAGTTTATGCTTCCACCAATCAGCAAAGATACAAAACTTACAGAGAATTACAAAAATCATTACAGTCTCCCTAGGAAATGGAACATCCAGCTGCAAAGCATTTATAAAGTGCATCAAATATTTCATATCTCATAGCAGCTAGCAAAATGTGTCTTGATTTATCTGAGAGCTCCTCTCCAGTGTCTCTTTGGAGCTGGTCTTAATCTTTCATCAAGGTCTTTCATGAAAGTTTTTAACCATATTGGAATTGTGAAAACGTTGCGTTTAAACCACATTGGAAATGTGGCATTATGTTGCTTTAACTGACAATTTTTTACAAAATCAATGCAAACATGCCCATGAATTTTAAAGGATAAAATGACATTGGACTCTCCAGTTGTTTTATTAGCCCAAGCTGCAAATACATAAAATGAATAATGGACTACTGATTAACACTTGACTTCATAAGCTGACATAACTGTAGTAAAATCATTAAAATAATTTGTCAATTCATAAGAAGACTTACTGTGATGAGTTTTTAAGGTGAATTGAATAGTTTCAATAGGTCTGCAAACCAGAATAGCATTTTGAATAAGACTCTACTGCCTGTTAATCTAATAAAGCATTTCAGCACTTAAAATCGGGTAATAGTCTGGTTAGTCTAACAGAATAAGAATGTGGGAGTTGAGTTTCTCAAGTTTGAGAGGAGCATCAGAGACTTTGACTTTGATGGCCAGCATCCTCATCAGTCTTGAAGCTGGAGTATAAAATTACTGTGTTGAATGGATATAAAAAAGGTCTAGTTGATACAGGCCTCTAATCTAGTGGGAACTTTGCCATTTCTGGGTGACGAATTTTTGTCTTCTATTGACAGTGAAAGCACATTTTGCTGAACATGCTTCCTCACGCTTCAACACTAATCTAATCCTGAAGAGACCAACATGTTGTGGGACTAAGTAGATAAACATTCAACTTGGTATGTGTCTGAATTTTTATCCTCCTGAAAGAGTTTGGGAGTCAACTTTTTGATGTCAACCCACTCCAGAATAACACCAGTACATCACCTTACAGAAATTCCATCCAGTTAGCTATTTGTACTTCAAATTTGTACCTCACATTGTGTGAGTAGGGGAAAGAGGGCATTTCAGTATTCCTCTCAACACTGAATGACAGCTTAGAAAAATGAACATTTAGTTCTTCATAAAGATAAGACCAAAGTTTTTAATGTAATAAGGGAGCTCATTTTTGGAACACTGAATTCCTGTTGTCCCTAGAGATCAAGCTTTTGTGTGTGTAAATGCTGCCTTGGATGGCAGCACAGCAAAAAGAAAAAATCCTGTTCAAAGAAGCAAAGAGTCTTTAAGCTGCAAGAGTCTATGTTTTCAAAATAATGGCTTGTCTGAAAGTAGGGGCATGGCTGTGTGCAGAGAACCTGAACCAAAGGACACATATGGTGATGAAAGGCTTTTGACAGTCCCATCCAGAAGCCCCTGTAGAATCTGGCAAAGCCATACACTCTCTGAACTTCTGCAAACTTCCAGTCACATTTTTGGAGACATGTCTGTTCATGGGCATTACACACATTCTGTGGATGTGCTGTGTGTTTTAAAGGCTGTCTCTACCTGGTCAGGTGTATTCAAGCAGAGCACTCTTTGTTATGTAATTCATCATATGAACAAGATGTGGTGGGTAGTGCAGGCTTGAGTGGGTAATCAGTAACATCACTGCACAGTTTGTGCATGGATCCAGCACTGAAAGGGATAAAGAACCTTCAAAATACAACTGAATAGAGCATGAGAGACATGTTTGGGCTTTATAACACAGGAAGGGGATGTGTCAACTCTCTGATCGAGTAATTGTATTCATTTTCCATGTTGCTGGGAGAGGGTGGCTGTTGCTGCACAAAAGTGACACAGTATAAAATCCTCTGAAGAGAACATTAGACTTGTTTGGAAAGGTGGATCCAGCTGTATCTTTTGTGTTATAAAAATATGTGTGAATCTAAAGCCTATGACCTCTTTTCCTTTTTCAGCTTGAGAAAGTCACAAGTGACTATTTTCCTAGGTAATGCTGACAAACAGAAATGATTTGAGACTAACTGTTCCTAAGGGATAGCTCATGGCACAATCATAGGTGGCAATAACTTACAGCTGCTCTTATTCCAGACTGGCTATAACATAGAAACCTAAAGATAGAAAGATACTTGTCCAGTAACTAAGCTCTAGCAGCAGTCACATGCTGTAGTGATTCTGTTATCTGACAACTACATTTCTGTTCTGAATGTCCAGGGGACATAATGCTTCCCATGCTTTTCATTCTGCAAGAGTGAAATATCTTCTAGCTTTATACAATACTGCTTCTCTCAGTAGATGATGGGCTAATGTCTCATGCTGCATTGAAGCCGATTGTCCAAAGCAGCAATGAGGGCTTGCCAGTTCTTTCTGGTATCTTGTCATGTGTCTGCTGACCTTGTGCAGCAGTGGCATTGCATCATCTGGGTACAGGACGCTGGCAGGCTGCACAGGAATTAACACCCCCTGGGAGGCTGGTGCAAACATAGCCTTGCAGAACACTACTGTGGGCTCCCCTCCTCACTGGCACCCTCCTCACTCAGGGCTTTCCTTGTTTTAGTTTGTGCTGGATCCTTAAATGAAGAGAAGAAAACACTATCGGGGCTTAACCTCATTTTAATATTGAAGAAGAAGAGGAGAAAGCGATGAGTGTCTCTGTTTTCTGCCTGACTTCCACTGTGAGGAAAGGGAAAGCCAGCAAGCATACAGGACTTGGTCGAAAAGGAAGCAATAATCTCTTAATCAGGACAATCTTCTTTTTCCTTGTTCTCTCCTGTTGCTGGCTTTATATTATTTGCTGGCAAGGAAGTGTTGGGATCCTTTCAGCTGCACAGAGATTATCTTTCTTTTGATCTTCTACCTTCTCTGCTTTTAGCAGAGAAAGGGACAAATCTCGGCATTGTTTTAATTTCCTTTAAATGCTGCTAGGTCTTTCTTGGCCCTTAAGCTATTGACAATCTAGTGCTAGTCTGAATTCATGCTGTCATCTCTAACCTGCTAGGAGATGCTGTGATTTGGGGCTCTGCAGTCACACTGGCAGAGCATCTCGAGCTTCTTTGATTTTTTTGTGGGCATGAGTTTCTGGAGTGCCTTCAGCTGTTCATTGACAGCAAGAAGAGAGCTTTCCCATGCTACTGACTCATACTCTGATGAGGGATGGAGCTCTGCAAAAGCTTCTGACTTGCACAGAGCTGTGAGCCTGTGAGGTACGAGGTGACCTGATAGAAAGGCCCTTGTTTCATTGCAGTTAGTTAAAGTGTGCCTGCTTTGGGTTCATATTAAGACACTGTTAGGGCTGAAGTTCAATTTAGTACTTTAAGTAAGCTTTAGGCATGTTTCAGCAGAGGCATCTGCTGGCACACAGAAGTGAGTTCAGATAAGGAACATGGTCTTTAAATCATCTTTCAGTGAACAAAACAACTAAATGGATTATTTGTAGAAAGTTTGTAATTTGATGTCTATAAATTGGCCAGTTGGGGAAAATCTCTAAATCACTAGCCTTCAGAATTTCTTTAATCATATTTTTCAAAAAATATGTGTCTAAGCATCAGAAACATCCCTGGGTTTCTGTCAAGCTGCTCAGCAGGCACAATACCTGGCTCATAAAAACAATGTGAAAGTTATGTTTTCCCTCTACGCTTATTTTCACTTTTTACTGTTTTTATTCCCTAAACATTGTGAAGAATTAAATTCAGATGAGGATGAACTCATATTGGAGAGTTGGAGATGTTTCATGTTATGCCAGTAACTACATTTTGCTTCACTGAGGAATAAAACCTGCTCATCTCCCTGAACTGATTAATGTGCATTTGTCAATAAAAAAGTCTTTTTCCAATGACCTTGTATATTTCTGTCATCAAAAATACTTGACACAAGCAGCTAAAGGGAATAAACATGTGTATTGCCTTGCTTGCTCTTGGTGAGACTGAATGTTGTACTGACCCTCTACTCGGGAGAAAAGTAGATTTGGGCAAATGACTTGCATAATTTTTATTCTGAGAATACCTTAACAAGGTGTAGCTATCTATTGTTTTCCTCTGTACACTGAAGCTAAGTAGTATTGCCATGTTTTCATTTATATTAGTCTGAGGGGGCTAACTTTTCAAGCATTTCTCAATGAGATACACATGATGAAACCCAGCAGCAATTAGAAAAAAATATGTGTGGCAGGTGACTGAAGCTGTGTTAAAAGTGACAATAGGGATATTCCTGAAATAGTCTGATCTTCATAAAATCAGTGTAAAATTAAACAGCATAGGCCACATGATCCAACAATGATAGTTTAATAATACCATTATTTTTATAATCATATTAATGGTAGCCAATATTTTAAAATATTGAGTAATTGCAATACATTAGTTGCAAAGATACTGCTGTGGGAGATATTGGTATCCCATAGTATGTTGCAATTCTTGGAGAAAGACAAAATCCACACTATCTGAAAGATAACACTATTAAAAAAAATATGGGAAAGTCTCTTAGTTTCTTTTGGTCTACCTTTATAATCTCCTCCATTTGATAACAGCAGGACCTATAATTTCAAAATAAAAACTGACATGGAACTTCATTTCTTATGCCTGAGTGTTTCAGCAGATATTTTCATGAATGCAATATGAACACATTCTGCAAATGGATATTGGGCAGTAATATCTCAATAATTTCACACCTTTACAATTGGGACTGCAACAGATGAATGTAAATTATCATAAACATTTCAGTGAAATATGGTAGATATTAACTGAAATATTTAAAATTGTTATAATAAAAATCACAATTTTATTCAAGACTTCTCATTTTATGAATTACGAGCATATTCTTATGTTCTTCATTTTATGTTTAACAGATCAAGTTTGAAAGTCAATGAATAGCAACTTGTGTATCCAGTACAGAACTTTTGTGCAACACTCTGAATTAAAGTTTTAATAGCATTTCCATAAGAATTTGGTAAAACCAGCACCACTGTGCTGCTGAGGCCATCCAGTCAGGTGCCCATGTGTCTGAGAGGACAGAGCTCTGCAGGTCCCTCTGCTGTCTCCAGCTGCTTGTATCAAAGCAGGTACTGTATTTATCTGTGGTTAGACAACTGGTTTTAGGGCTCAGGAAGGGTCATATAGAATGGTTTCAGTAAGAAAAGAAGCTTGAAACCCCTGTGTAGTGATGAAGAATGAGGTTTGATGGAGTGTATTTTAATGTAAAGGCATTCCCCTGGTGTTAATCTCCATTAAATTCTGCGCCTTTTAGCTTTTCACAGCTTTTTATAGTGTTGGAAGGATGTTTCACTTCCTTTTAGGTTGAAGTAAGGGTCTACTGTATTGTCTGCCCTATTCTTTCAGGAAGTGTGAAAAGTCCACTCCCAAGTTTTCAAGCTTAACTTTTTAAAGGCATCTATGACCTCTCTTTTTATTTTCTGCTTTGTTCTTTGCTTCCCTGGTAGACCCATCAGAGAGAGAGTGATTGTCTAGAATTCAGCTTTGGAGGTTATTGATTGCACAGGAGTGGAATGTATGGAAAGACAGGAAAATGTAAAATGTGAATAGTTTTATTCTGTTTCTGAGGCATCAAATATAAAGCTAAAGATGAAGTGTTACGCTGAGATGCCATCCTTGTTCCCAGAATTGGAAGAGCTTGGATGCTATGTTATTTAATACACTTCATCCTATATGCTTTGAATGCATGACGTGACTCCCTCTCTGTGTGCTTCAGTAACTTTTGAGTTGAATGTTTGCTGTTGAGGACTGTCTGAATAACCAGCCTGGTTATCAGGTCACTGTGCATGGTCCTCAGACAGATGGCAGATGGGTGGTAAAGTGGAGATCCAGGATGTGAGAAGGCCAGCACAGTAACTCTGTGTAGCTACTTAAAAATTCTGTACATGAGTGGAATGATCTGTATGAGCATGAGGCCAATAGACCTATTTTTGAGATAGGCTAGGAGAGCCCATCAAACTAAGAATAAAGTTCAACCTCATGTAGAAAGGCAACTTGGTATTGTATCACTTAAACCTTTATGGCTCATTTCTCTCCCATGCCCAGCTTCACAGTGGAAAAAATTAAGTTTGCAAGGATTTTTTAGATCTTTAGGGCTTAGCAGGGTCCTGTCTCCTTCCAATTTCTTGTCTGTGTTTTTCTGAGAGGAGTTTGTTTAGCAATGCAAATTTAAGGTTGGTCTGAGATAAGAAAACTGAGAAATCTTTCTGTAGCCGAAATGCTGTGACTTGTATGTGATATGGTGCTGTGCTCAGCCTTTCCTCATAGATAATTGAAGCCCTTCATCGTCTTTCTGGCCCTTTTCTGTACTCACCTGAGTAAATCTATTTCATCCTTACCAAGAAGCCCAGCACTAGAGCCAGCATATCACATGTATCTCACCAGTGTGAGCTGGAGAGGAAGGATCCCCTTCTGTTACCTAGAGACAACATGCAATCCCTAATTCAGGCCAGGATGTGAGTATTTTCTTATATCTAGAAATGACGCTGATCCCAAACCCCTGGTCCACTATCTCCCGGTGGCTGAACTATTTTTGGAAAATAATGCTTTAAAAGCTCTTGTGCTCTATTGCTGCTGCAGGTGCACAGGCCATGCAAGCTTGTGTACAGATGCTTGTTAGTGTTAGGTGGAAGTATTTTAGTGAAGAGAGTATAGTGAGTTTGTACTGGAAAGTGTACTAAAATTAGAAAGCTGGTTATCTTTCTCTGCTTATATATAATAAGGCATGAGTGCAGGCCAGGCCAGTGTGTAGCAGTTACATCTTCTCTGTTATCTCAGACTCCTCTGTGTGATAGAGAAGCCAATGATTTTGATTTTTACTTTCCTATGCTGATTTTATAGTAGTGATCCTTCCAGGAAATTGATGGAGTTATATAGATACATATCACAGTATATCAGAATACTCAGTTGCCCCTTAAACCCCACTGAAAGCATCCTCCAACACCTAATGCTGTCAGCATTGTAGGACTAAGGGGCTATAGTCAAAATTTCTTAAATTAAGTCTAAGCACTTGTAATTAAATGTAAGGCTATCTCAAACAGAGGTGCATCAAACCCAGTTTTGGATTCACCAGAACATACACAGCAGTCTGGCTGCAATAATGAGGGCAGATGTCTGGAAGAAACTGACCTCCAAGTAGATGTTCCCTAAGACTACCCTGCTGGGAAACCATGAAACAAGTCCAGTATTTATATGGGAAACAGATCTTGACTCTATTGACGGTGTTTTGCCACTTCTGGTGCAAAACCGGAATATGCAGCTAGACAATTTGCAGTCATATGGTGAAAAACAATATTTTGAAGACAGGTCATCATTAGAATGTGTTTGAATCAGTTTCAGCCTTGCTTCTCAAACAGGACAGGCTTTTACATCTTGTTATAAATCTGAAGGTTTTTGGAAAGCTTTGTGTTTTATCAAAATAAAATGTACAAAGCAGCCACCTACACAAAACAATGTTCTAAAGACACTGAGGAATAATCTGCTGATACTCCTCAGTGTGTGTAAAGTATTGAACCATGAGGTGATGGGACAGTAGCAAACACAGCATGGGTAGCTCCTGGTCTCCTGGGAGTGTCCAGTGGAAGATGTCCCCTTGGCAAAGAAGGGATGAGCATGTGATTCAGACTCAACATATTGTGGTTGACTTCTCACAGGCCTTTAGAACGGCTTATTGGAGATATGGCTGTTTGGATGTATGTTGTGGATGTTGCTGTAGTCATGAGCAAGCAAGAAGACAGATCTTACCTCAATAAACAAATGAACTGCATGTATGGGAAAGACAAGAAATAGGAAAATTAAGTTGGAGTGCAGGAGAGCACAGGATAATGAACGTTACAGAAAAGCAAAAATCTCAGCTCTTATTTTGCCTTGTTGATGTCAGAAAATAGAGGATGGTTTTTGAGAGAATGTCAGAGGTACTGAGAGACTAAAGCCAATAGGCTTTAGGACATTTAGGACAGCTTGGAAAAGTGGGGAATACTTTGGAACTATTTGATGCAACACAAAACTGTGTTGACTGGGGCATTACTGTCAGGTGTAAGGCAATGATCAGAGGTGTGCTAGGGTTCTTCATGTGGTGCTGGTGCATGGTGTGTAGGAGCCTTTTACTGAGGTGATCCATCACTCCAGCAAGGGAGCTGGAGGAGTGGATCACAGCAGTTGGGATGATGAATTTGAAGTTTGCTCCTAGTAGTAGAGCTGTGAATAGGTTTAAAAAGGCCTGAGGTGACTGACATCAAGTGCAGAAAGGAGGAAATTCCTGGAACCAGAACAAAAAACTAGTGCAGAGCAGGAGATAGAGACTTGAAGGTGCAGATAGTAACCAAATGTAAAGCTGTAGAGACACGGTGAAGGCAAGCTTGGTCCAAATTTAAAATGATGCTGTATCTTCATAGACAGGCAACCCTCAAACAAAACCTAAGGAGGAGGGAAGCAATGGTGTGTATAAAGAAGCAGAAGGACTATAGCAGAGTTCAGATGAGTTCACCAAAGACTGGTAGGCTGCCAGGGAAATTCAGTTGCACTCTTGTACTAATAAAAGGAGAGGTGCTTAGAATTGCTTAAAATCAGGAGGCAATATCTTAGGAAAATGGAATTTGTGTTTTAAAAAAGAAACATATTCAAGACCTCAAAACATTGGTGTTCCATGGTATTAGGGCTGCATCAGTTCATGAGAAATATAGATGAGGAACCTCACAGCAGCCCTGTGCCATAGTTGAGCATGTCTCCCATTATAGGTGAAAAAAAATGGCAGAAAGGAACTTAGCACCTCAGCTGAGTACTTGGAAAATGCGTGAATGGTGAAATAGGCTCATTGACTGCAACTACACTGCTTTTTCTCAAAGTTACACAGGGACATAAGTGCCTTGCTGAATTGAGAGCCTGAGGGTAGGGATTAGAACTTGTGCTTTCTTGGCTCTCTGCCTGAGCAAAATTGGTTATGCCACACCGATCCTGAAACAAAACTTCTGCTTGTATTATTTGCAGAGTGCTGTGGGGAAATGAAAGCTGGTAAGGCATAATTTTATTTGTGAGCTTTGAAATTTTATATTATCATGTATTTCTTGTTGCACTGTAATGAAGCTCTGATTTCCATATTAAAATTAATAAAATGAAAATAACATGAATGCAATATTCCTGTTGAATGCACATTGACTAGAGAAGGTTTTCCTGTTATTCCACAGGCATATTTATGACAGCCTATTTCTCTGTGTCTTGAGAAGGCAGCAAGTCCAAAGGAACTTCAGCCATTCACATTTTGTTTACTCAGTTACAATGAAATTCACACGCAATCCACACTTGAATACCACTTTTAAACTAAGAAGTAAGAGAGAAAGTTCCATTGTAATGATGTATAAGCATTTTTTTGGCTTTTGCTCACCTATAATGGGTGTATTTAAAAAAGCAATAGCACTTAACTGGAAAGAAATAATCTGCTAAAGTGGGGCTTATCTTTAATAATGAACAGTCCTTTGCTTTATCACAGATATTGGGCAGAGAACAAGAGTGTCACAGTTTTGATTTGGGTTCATCAAGTATATTAAGTTCATTCAGCTATGACTTTGTCATTTGGGTCTCTTAACTTAGCCGAATAGTTTGCAATAAATAATATCAGCACTTTGTAGGACTTGGCAAACGTGTTGTGCATTCAGAAGGGGTGGTGGTTTGAAAGTTATGGCTGTCTACTATCACTGTTTTTTCCTGATGAAAGCAGGGATCATGAGTTTCTCCTTACATCCCTGCAAAGGTATCATAACCCACATTGCACTGCAGTATATTCAGCAGTCCTCTGCTCAGTGTCCAGTTACACAGGAAGCAGACCGGCAGGAAGAACACAAGCATCTCTACAGCATGTGAAGGTTTGGATTAGATAACAGGAAAAGTTTCTTGATTGAAAAGATAGCTGGACACTGAAACAGGATGCCCAGCCAAGTGGTGGTATCCCTATCCCTGGAAGTGTTCAAAAAACACGTGGATGTGGTTTGGTGGTGAACATGGCAATGCTGGATTAACAGTTGGACTCGATGATCCTAGAGGTCTTTTCAAACCTAAAGAACTCCATGATTCTGTTCCATGTCTGCACCTCCCATAAACTCAGCCTTTGTGCAGTCTCCACTCGTTCCTCTCCTGCTGCCTCAAAATGTTTGTGGCGTTGCAAGTACCTCCCTCTAGGAGAGAGAGAGGGAGACAGAGGTTGGATGAGATTTTTTCTAGAGCTCCTTTTAGCCAACCCACTGTCTAAGGACAAGCACCTTATGCCTCCCAAGATAACTTTTTGAGGATGGAGAAGTGATCTGAGAGACCCACAAATAAAAGACACTTCTCAAGTCATCATCATAACAATTCTACCTGTTGTCTTGGTGAAACTTCTGCCCGTTGGATGGGGAAATAGGCAAAAGCTCTTTGGTAAAAGTATTTTTCCTTGTCACTCTTGCCCAGCTACATTTTGCGGGATTTATGACTTTAGAAGCATCATGATAAATGAATCTTTTCTTCACTAAAATTGATTTCAGGGTGTCAGAAGGCTGTCATTTATGTCAACATTTGGTTTTGTTTGGTAGCTCTCTGCTACTGTACTTGAGGAAAAGTAAGCATCACTGGCAACAATTTGAATATTTCATTAGACAACGCAGCAGTCTTCATGGAAAGCTGCTATCACTGACATTCAGAGCGTGGGCAGTGGGTGATGACATGTGGACATGTCATTTCCTGCCCAACCTGTTGTGTGTGCTCTGAATGAAGAAATATTGTTGGGAGATGTTATTCATGCTCTGGTTGCACAAATTTAGAAAACATTAGATAAACAAAAGAATTGTATGTTCTCTGTGTTATCAAATAAAGTTTCTTCGTTTTTCTTCATCTTGTCTGTAGTCTTTATTCTGGTCTTTCACATCAGAGAAATAAATTTTGTAGCAGATATTCTTGAAAGGAAACTGTTTTTTGGAGTATATTAACTAAAATGGGACACCATATATTCTTAAGGAAATGCATGTATATAATTTATAATGCAAAACCAATATCATGCTGTAATACTTCAATATAAGAACATTGCATGATTTTCAGTGTTTTAGCAGTAGGACAACTTTCTGATGAAGCTACTTCTGCTCCTGACCCATAACACTTCCAAAACCACAAAAATAAATGCAGTCCTAAGCTCTCTCCCCCAGGTAATTTTATTATCAGAAAACACAGTGCCTCTGTTTGTGCTCCTTCTTTTTTTAGTTGATTATGCTCTGTAGTCAAGAATATTTTTGTAATGGAGCATTTATGGGTCTCTTCCCTTTCTGAATCCAAAAGGAACTTCAGTTTTGATTATATGAACTCAAGAAGGACTAAGTTATTTGTTAAGAATAACTAAAGACCATTAAAAATTTGAGATTTTAATCTTATTTTCAGAAGAAGTGATTTAATGTTGACTGAGAAATCAGTAGCACATACTACAATTTAACTAATCAATTCTACTAAGCTGTACATTTCTCATGTTGCTTTTGTTTATGGTAGTAAAGAAATGAACACCACAGCTGCTTTTCTGAACCACCTTTCCAGTATAACAGTCTGTAATTTACTACTGATTTATCGCAGAGAGAAAAAGATTCATCGTAATGGCACTGCCAGAAATTACCCCATCTGCTTTTACAGTCAAACTTTGCCTTTCAGTGCCAGTAAAAGGTGTGTATCTGACTGATCTCTTATCCACATCGCAGAATAAAATACCATTTTCACTCGCCTGTGAAACATGCATTTTGATATTGTAGCACTAGTAATATTTGGAGGCACACTGAGGCCTCTGACGTCTCTGTCCCTTTCTGTGAAGACTGTTCTGGGTGCAGGTGATTTTTTAATTTTATTTTTTTGCGTGTAGAAAATGAGGCAAACCCGTTTTCCTTATATTACCTGGTATTTGGAAGGGGAAATTAGATCAAGTGTGCTGTACTCTCAAATTGATAGCTACTTGAAACTGGAAACAGGACTGACTCTGAGGTGATGGAGGACCAGATACGTTCTTCTTGCTTTCCTGCACAGCTCTCTAAAGCAGTGTCAGTCACTATGGGGAACTATAAAAGGCCATAGCAACGTGATGAGATGTTTTTTGCTGGAGCTTTGGTGGGAGCTTTTTGTTCCTCTTCTTTTGGCTTTTGAATTTTTTGGGAAGAGGGGTGAGGTCAGTTGTTTCTGATGGCATTGCATGACACAGATTAATATTTTCCTCTTCATCTGCATTTTTTTTTGGTGGCAAATACAGCATCAGAGGCTGAATTAAATACCCGTTTTGGGGAAGACCTGCTAATTTAAATGCTGTCTAGTTGCCTTTTGGGCTTTAAATACACCACATTTCTTTTCAGAAAAAAAAAAGAAAAAGCAAAATACTTATGATTTGTAATGACAGATTACTGATAATTATAGGCAGGATTGCTTTTGTAGATAATTATGTGCAGTTTTTCTCACACCACTTTAGAGATCTACCTCTGAGCTAATTGCCCAGAGCTTCTTGCATCTATTGTGGAGAAATGGGCATGTTAAGAAAGCAGTTTACTTCACCTATTAGTTTTGGGATAAAAGTAAAATTTCCTAGAGATGCCTGTGTCCATCAGCTGCAGAAGGAGCTAAGGGGATTGCCAACAGAGTGCTCATCTTCTGTATGCCTCCTAAATTTTAGGGCATAGTAACTCCATGCACTAGCAGTGCTCTCCAAACCAACTATCTCAAGAATCATCCTTCATGCAGTTATGATTTTAGTGGGAGATCTTATGTCCATCCAGTTTGGACAAGCAAAGCACAGCAGTACATTTATCTCTGTACCCTCATTTAGACACTGCCTGTCTCAGAGAGCACTGTTCCCCAGTATTGCCAGGGTACCCCTCAGCACGACCTTTCTGCCATTGGCCTTTCCCAAAATAACTGGGACCTCCCTTCCTGACCTGTCACACAGTGCCTTTGCCAGCTGGCTACAAACTGTGCTGTTTTTTGGTCTTCTCCACTCCTGTGTGTTGTTAGTGCTTTTTTTAATCAGTGGAGCAGCCCACCTGCCATCACCGTGGCCCCTTCAGGAGGCTGGGGTGAGTGACAGGCATGTACCCACCTCAGGGGAGTGCTTTGGACCACAAAACCATTACACAGAAAGAGTGCAGGTTTCTCATGGCAGCTGATAAGGTTGCAAGCCTTGCCCAGGCCCCTTACACATGTTTTTCCTTCTGGAGGTGGGGTTTTAGGCAGCTGTGAAAGTTCCTGTTTGAGAAATGAGCGTTTTCCAGAGAGCAGGTATTCAAAACAGGGAAGTAGGTCTTGGGTGGACAAATCTAACTATCTATTTAACTCCAGCATTATCTACTCGGGTTTCTTCCTGCATATGCTTTTCACTGAGTGCTTTTCTTCATTTGCAAATACAGTGGGATCAAATAGATACCAAAACATAGGGCAAGTTACTGGATGTTCAAAACTTTGTCTTTCAAATTCCTGACTACAGGTGGTCTTTTAAACATTGCAGAGGCTGGAGGCATAAATTAAACTGGACAACTGTGCACAGCGACTTAAATACCTACCTGCTTGAAATGCAAGTGCAAAATGTCTTGCACTGAATTTGCATTCTATGAGTGCTCTCAAACAGGTTGTTAACCATTACTGTGCACTATGGTTATTTCACCAGTCAGTGGAATGTGCCTCAGTGTTAGCCTGAAAAAATATCTTGAGCCACATATAACATTTACAAAGATTCTTAAGTCACTCTATAATCAAAGCCTCATTTGATTTGTAATAATCAAAGCTTCATTTGTATGTTGTGATGCTTTTATTCTAAGTTTTGAAGTACTTAAAATTTAGTGATGTTGCTGTCTGCTTTTCCCCATGGACTGCACTGTGAGAAAAAGCCCAGGATGCCTGTTTCTGCTCCCATCTCTACTTCTAGGTCACTATGGAACTTCACATCACTACTTTTTCATGGTGTTCATTTTCTGTATTTTTGTATTACAGTTGCACTGAGCTGGATTGCTTTAGGTAGGCTATCTAGCATGAACAAATCTTGCTAAGGGGGAATTTTTTTGTCTTTTGAAACTTGTGATGCATGCAAAAATTCCTCACTGCTATACAACAATAACTTGCATGAATTTTTGCTTTTGCTCAAAATGGAAAACCACTGTATTTAATGCTCTGCTAGAAAAGCTTTAAGACAATATTCTTACAGAGAGCTGGGTAAAGCCATTTGCTGTGCTACATCTGAAGTTGTCTTGGAGTGACTTCATGATGTGTAACCCCTATCGCCAGTCTATGCCCAAAAAATGAATCTTGTGCCTTTCTGTGCCGTTAAACTGAGCCCAAGAGGGGAGAGAAAGAAAACAAGGAGCCAGACAAACTTTTTCAAAGCAGTTCTGCACTTCAGGGTCAGGCTATCTCTTGGTGTGCTGCGACAGAGAAAAGCAGAGGAAAGCACCTTCCAGTTTTTTCCCCAGCTCTTGGCTCCTTTTCTGGGATGAGAGAGGTGGAGAATTAAACTCCTGTGTTTCCATGGGACTTTGGTTTCTTCTTCATCCCTTCTGGGCTTGTTCAGAACACCAGAACATCAGAACCTCACCGGGACACCTTCCACCAGCCTGGAGAGGGGACCCCCACACGAGCCCAGCTCTGAAGAGGGGAGAGAGAGACACCACGCCTAAAGAAGGACTTTAAGTCTTCCCAGGTTTTCTCTCCTTAGTGAGAGGTTTCATTATTTAGCATTATTATTCTTTTCCTGTGTGTTTGTTAAATAAATAGTTTTGTTTCTTCTTCACTTTCCTCCGAGGAAATATTTCTTTCCTGAACCTGGTGGTGGAGGGATGGCTGTAATCTGCCTTCTTTTGAGGAGATGTTCCTTTCAGAGCAGTTCTCTGAATTTGTCTCAAACCAGGACAAAGGTGTATCTGTTTTAAAATTTATTTCTTTAGAACAAACCACCTGGGGGGCAAATCAGTCACCTGTTTTAACAGCTGTTGAGGCTTAGGTTTGACACTTTCATTCACAACTCCTTCACAAATTGCAGATGTTTATCTTATCTGCAAATAAAAAGCTATAGGGAAAAATATAATTTTTAATTTAAGAGTCTCATACTTTGCTACTTTTCCTGGATGTGGAGATACCTGCAGTAGTGTTTCAAAGTCCTTGTTCTCTTACTCTGTGGAATTTTTTTTGATGATTTTTTTTAGACTTCCATTGAAATTATGTTTCCTGACTCATATGGGATTTTTATTTTTTTTGTTAGCATGTATTAAAATGGACTGGGGGAAAAAAAAAAACAAAACGTGCAAATAAGCAGCTGGAAAATCTGAAAGTATGAAACTACTGACTGAGAATTTGTGACCGTAACTAATAATTAGTTACAGCTGATTTCCAAGTAACATGTACCTTACTTTCTTCTCTGAAAATCCATCCCTTTCAAGGTTACTCTTCAAAGCTTGATCCATGTGGTTTTATTTTGTTGTCAGTTTTCTACAGTTTCTATAAAGAGTATTCTACTCTTTATAGAAAAGTGTGACCTTCTGGAGCAGGAAATTCCCATTTAAACTGTTCCCTGTACCATGCCATAGCATCCTTCAATTTCTAT
The DNA here is from genome assembly GCA_013400515.1 of Erpornis zantholeuca. Taxonomy (NCBI): domain Eukaryota; kingdom Metazoa; phylum Chordata; class Aves; order Passeriformes; family Timaliidae; genus Erpornis; species Erpornis zantholeuca. The sequence continues at coordinate 107,408 of VZTN01007713.1, forward strand.
GGCTGTGCCCCGTAATGACACTGGAATATTGTGTACAGGGAACAGCAGTTATGATGGCTCTGAGGAATATATCTCAAACAGCCGATGTCTCACAGCATATCAATAAGTGTCACAAAACAGTAAATTTGTTAGGAATAGCAAGGTATCTTATCTCTGTATCTAGGGGGATGGTGTAATTATTATTATTATTATTATTATTTTACATTGAAGGAATATGCTTTCAGAATCAAAACCATATAGGACTTCTTGAATGCAAAAGAAGCTCCAACATAATAGGCATCTTTGACATGGACCAGTGTGCCATTTATGCCATTGGCAGCATTTAAATCAGCTTCAGCAATCTACAGGAGAAAGGACTTGAGACTAAAGTGTGCACTTCTGTGCTGGAGCAGATAATAATGGTAATATGAATGCTTGGTCAAGGAGCAGAAACAGAGGAACAGTTAGGAAACAAGAAGAGACTTTAGTGGTAAAAATGAGTTCTAGTAGCAGTGGCATTATCTCAGTCCTGCCAGCTCCTGCTGTTGTTGAGGGCAAGGGGGTTGCTAAGCAGTGACAGAGTTGGACAGGCAGATTCAGAGGCTGTTAGTGCTGCTTGACATGGGAAGTTCACAACTGAGGCTGAGTGTCCACTCCAAGGCAAGGATAAGCAGATGAATGAATCCAACAGTGAACCACCCAGTGCTATATCTTGTCAATGTCTGAAGAAACCTTTGAATGTCTGAGTTCCCTGCGTGGCACATCCTTTCCTGTCCTTGGTAGTGACAACCCAGAAACATCTGTTTGCGCTTAATTGCTCAGGGTGAGGTACAGAGCAAGTCTTTGTTGGACCACATCAGTATCTCTCTGCCTGTTCTCAGTATTGTGCAGCAGACACAGGCTCCTTTAGGGAGCACTTCTTCAAAACAGAAGGCAGAAGGCTATATGGCTTGCATGATTCATAAAAAATGCCACATGTGGACCCTCTGACCTTACCATGCACCAGGGTGTACATTTACAGCCCCTGCACAATAAACATCAAGAAACAAAGTAAGACCTTAAAGAACTGACAGTCTCTGTGGTGTTTTGACCAGCAACAATAAGTAATATACTCAGCGTTTAGAAATATCTAAGCATCTGTGGCTGGAAAAATAGCTTTTGAAGCACAGTTTGTCCCAGTAGTGTGAACTAAGATGCAAGCTGGGGGGAAAAATATTCCTTCCTACCTGTAAAGCAAATGAACAGTTCAGATTTTGTCATGAGCTCAGTAAAGGGAAAGAAAAAAAAAGCCTCCTTAAAACTCAATGCTCTTACATGATTAAAAGATTAGCTCAAAGAACAAAACAAGTTTGGTCCAACTATTTTTTGAGTATACCAGTGCAAAACAAGATGAAAGAAAGGTGTTACAGAGGAAGTTGGAGTAAAAGGGAAGCAGTTAGAACACGGTGGCAGAGTCAGGATTTCTAGAAAACACAAAACCTAATAGCTCTACACAAAAGAGTAAAAAAAAAATAGTTATCATGGACAGAGATGGAGAGACAAAAAAGATGGAAATTCATTGAAAAACTCAGACAATGAAAACTCTGCCCTGACATACAGAAGGGAGCACACAATCCAGGCTGAGTCTCATTTTAGAGGAGGTTATAAAAGGATAGCATAAGCAAGGGAAGATAACATCAGAAATGCCAAAGGAATAAAATGAGATATAACTAGCTAGAGACATCTGAAATGTGCTGGGAGTGACAGAGAGACACCAAGAGAAGAAGTGATCTGCTGCAAAGCAGCAAGAGAAAACTATCGATCAACAAAGTGTAAGAAGAGTTATACAGCTGTTTTATTTATGCTTACTGGAAGTGTCAGCTCTGGTCAGACTTAAACAAACAATGGGAACCCAGAGTTCTTAGTCTGGATACACTCAGCAGGTAGCTGCAGGCACAATGGTGACATTTCCTGCCACTCCTGAGAATCTGAATGATGTGATAAATTTCTAGTGCTATAGAAAGTTGACATTTAGTATAAAACACATAGGGAAATGTTTCTAGGAACTTGCATGCCCTAAATTTGTCAATATTTTATGCTAAGAAGAACTTCCGAAACCTGAAGAAGAAGACTTTGTTTTGCTCAAGTTAAGTTGGTTTCTTATTTCGTGTTTTGGGAAGACAATGAGTCCCACTGAAAACAAATTTCACCTGTGCTTGCCTGGATGGGCCATATGATTGCCATGCAGCCTATTGCCTCCTTGGCTGGACTGCAGAAGGTTTTAGTGCCAGCAATTTCGTACCTATTTGATATGCAGAATATTGTACTAGCCCAGGCACTCAAGGTTTTCCCTGCTGTAGAACAGAAAGAAATCTCTACAGCAATCTAATTCCATCAGCTTTCCCAATCACTTCAAGCAATTAGTTGTGAAGATTTTTCCCTGAATTTACATAAAACACATACTTTTCTCTAGTCCATTTTACAAGTAACTGATTATTTCTTGCTTAGCACTGGCAGAGGTGAGGAGCAGGAAGGGACACTGTGCTTGGGCTGCAGCAGGTGCTGAGAATGACTCCAGGAGGAGCAAGCTCCCAGCTTCTCTCATGGCTCTCGCTAGAGATGTGTGATGGGAATGAGAGATTAGTTAGTTAAAGGAGGTCATCCATAAATGCTCAGAAAATGGATGTTGACTACATTTTAGATCTGGAATTGGCAGACAATAATTGCCAGTAAATAGAGGTAGACCAGGCACTCTGTGAGCATTTAGATGGGCAAAGTAGTTGAGAGGATGAGAATACAACTTGTTTGCATTCACTCAGTTTCAGTGTCTGAAATTTGCACAAATGTAGGCTAAACAGTCACATGATGCTCACAGACTGGTTCTACCAGTGCTTGGAGTACTAGAGGCTATCCTGTATGGGAAAACACAGGTTCCAAATCCAGGACTTCAAATGATCTATATTGGTTAGTTTGGGTTTTTTTATGGTATGGACTAAGGACATGTTAGTATCACTTCTTGGAGTTTACAGTCTGAGTAGTAAATATTGCAATGGTATTATCCTAGAATCATACATAAAACTGTTGGTTTTTTTTTTTTTCATTTCATGCTCTTTTAGGAGTCAAAGGAATCCTACTGTAAGATAGACTGTATTGCCTCTCTGATTTTCAAAATGTTTAAGAAAATGGTGCAGTGAGAAGGATTGGTGAGGCTGAAAGTTCTCTTATGCACATCTTTAATGAACATATTTGCTTTAATTTTGAACTTTTCTACAGATTACTTATGCTAGATTTACAAAATAATTATTTTATGATGTGTCNAATATAGGGTAATCCTCAGTATCAGCTGAGTTTAGGTTTGCTCTTATTTTCCTCAATGACATGTGTTTTTTAATTTGCACTGTTGCCTTGATGTTGCAGTATCTCTGTACACCTAAATGTGGATGTATGCAGAGTAGTAACAAGGAAAGATGAGAGAAAGGGAAATACAGCCATGCTCTGGGTGGGAGATTCAGGGAGCTTTATGTGCTACATTGAATGGCAGAGTCATGAAACCCTAAATGTGATATGAAATCTGGGAGGGCGTGTGAAGCCCTATCCTACCTGGTGTTGAGAGAGGGAATGAGATCTCCTTCGCTCTTCCCAGGAGCTTCATGCTAGACAGCTGCTCAGGCAAGAGCAGCTATGCTGCTTTATGCTGGTGCTGGTACTGCAGCACTCACAGAAGATAGGTCCGTGGTTAGATCTAGGAGCTCTGTTTTTCCCCAGCATCCAATGTGATCTTGTTAGAATTCTTACTGCCAGATTCCAAGATGCTATTTAGGCAAAGTCCCCTGGATTTCAGTTCTGTTGGACTGGGGAAGAAGACGTCCATAGCTTTCATGCTGGAGGTTTGCAAAAATGGGGATAACCAGCTCCCATTCAAGGGCACATGGATGAAAGTGATCAGTCCAGTACTGCAGAAATAGTAAATAATGGAGATAGGCTAAAAATGTGCCTTCAAAGACACCAAGGTAAACCCCACTGCCTTTCTGTTAAACTAGTTGTGTTTGCTAGAAACCCTTTGGTGGGATTAAGTATATTTTAAGGAATTTTGGATATATTCATGAAGAAACATGACAGATGCACTGTGGAACGGTTTTCTGACTCGCCTTCTGTTTTCCTGCAGGACCTAACAATCTGAAGGAACTCAGTGCCCTGCACCATGCTTGTGCTTGTTTATTTGTTAACCTGCATTTGCTTTTCTAACACTTCAATATGGGTATTTCTAGAGGATAGAAAAGTGTTAATATGGCAGTGTAGGCATTCATGGAGTGATGTGAACACCTATGACATTTATGTTATTCAGTTTTATAATTTCATACGTGCAGAAGTTTTGAGTGCTCCAATGTGATGGAATTCAAATTTGTGTGGTTTTAATTTCTGTTGCATTTGACCAGCATGACATTTTAAAAGAAAAAAGTATATGGTAAAAGCTGTATGCATAAGCACAACTTTACAATACCCAGGGAAAAAAAAGAATAGATGGAATTCAGTATAAGGCCTTTGAACTTCTTTTCTGTCTTTGTTTTAAAGTTTAATATTAAATTAGTAACTGGAGGGGGAAATGGGGAATATAGTGTCACGTTTGCTGCTATGTTTCTAGAAGCTTTCTCTCTGCATATATTGAAAAAAGATTTTAAGAGTTTTCATACAAATGAAAAGTTGAAATTTCTGGAGACTGCTTCATTTTACTATATTTTTTTTAAAAAATTGTAGATCTAACAACAGATTCTTCCCAATTTCCCTCTTTCCCTCCTCTTTATTTTACATTTTATTTTGCCAAAGAAATCTCATATTACTGCCCAAAGCAGCTTTTCAGCACAGGTCCCATTTGCTGTTAAAGTAACCGGATTTTCCCATTCACATCACGTACCTGGTACAATTTTTGAGTAAGTCCTTGTCAGTTACAAGGTATGTGATATCAGCATCTATTTGGGCAAAACAAGTAGCTATATACAGGGATTTAAAGCTTTCAGACTGGGATTTGATATAGTAAGAACAGATTATCTGGTTTTATTTTAACTCCATCATGCGAACTGGGTATTCTTGGTGACTTCAAGTGTTATGACGACAACAGATGAAAATAAACATCTTGAATTGCAGTGGCACCAAAACAGTTTAGTCAAAGCAAGGAAGAGTTCATGTCCCAGGGATTTTTTTGTCTCAAGTTTATGTCCCAGTTATTTTTTATCTCAAGTTCCCACTGTGATGGCTTATCTTATGGTGAGTTCCTTCTGTGGCCTTGAGGCAATTGTGATCTTTAAGTCTCTTACAGCAGCAGTGAAGGTAGCAAGAGGATATTTTACTTTAGAAGACTTAGAATTGAATGCTGAAAAGTAGTGTTGAAAAATCCCATCCTCATAGTAGTTCCAGAATATCCTGCTTCCATTATTCCCCACTGTCTTTATTTTCCATAGGCTGAGTTCCCAATTAAGAGATAATATTCTGATGCCTCATAGGGTTTCTTTCTCAAGACCAGAGCCATAAATCATGACAGATTGCAACGTACATTAAGTTTCAGTTACAGATGGGAGACTAAAACCTCACAGATACTTTCACTAGACAGTGAATAATCCGTACAAAGATTATTTATAATATAATATTTCAGTTTTCTACAAAAAAATGTGGAAAGGAAATTAATTTAATCAAGCTTTTCTCTGTGTTTTCTTTCCTAGTTATCTTAGTTTAGGTAGAATTTTTTTTCAACAGTTCCTGGTCTTCAGTATTGAAAGTACTGATGTTCACTTGTGAAACTATATTACTGAAAGCAAATGAAAATTTTCTATGAAATAGAACTAAGAAATATATTGCTAATACTGTAACTTAAACTCAGGGAAATTGAGTTTTAAGTGTATTAAAGTATTTGGAAACAGAAACATTGGGACGAACCCAGGGAAAATAAAGTTCTGTGAGAGAAACTCAAGGAAGAAGCTTTCACAAAAAGATTACTGAATGTTTTGGGTTTTACAGTCTTACTTGAAATCTAAGCACTTGATTTGCTTTATTTTTCCAGGGAATGTTGTGGGGCGTTGTATGTGTAAAGAAAAGGGGAATTTGAACTGATTAAGTCTGTTTCACCAGAAGGTCACTTGACAGCTGGTTTGAAAAGCAATGGGAGTTGACTCTTGCAGAAGAGTTTTCCATCTCCCACATTGCCATCTGTTTCTGATTTGACTGGAGAGTTTCCTTTTCTTAAAAGCCTTAGAGGTACTGTGTATTTGACTCAGTCTTTGAGTCATCAATTTTGTCACTGTGGGCATGGCATCCATTTATTATTTATGGAACAGCACTAGGAGTTGGAACATTGTCATCCTTGGCTGAGGTTGGTATTGCAATCAGACCTTGGAATCAGACCTGTGGGTTGTGCTATGCAGTGCTTTCGACTGGGTTATGTCAGTATCTTTTTCAGAATGGAGCTTTTGGAATTTAACTGTGTGAGGAAATCAGAGAAACTTTGAAGCCTGTACTCTGATCCAAAAAGATAATAGTTTTAGATTATCTTTTGGGTGTATGATAATTTCACAGAATCACAGAATTACTAGGTTAGAAACAAGCTCTAAGAACATCAAGTCCAACCACCTTGGGCAATCGCCTTGTCGACTAAACCATGGCACTAAGTGCCATTTCCAGTTGTTTCCTGAACACCTCCAGGGATGGCGACTTCACCACCTCCCTGAACAGTCAATACCAATGTTTAACAACCCTTTCTGTGAATAAATTCTTCCTGATGTCCACCCCTGGCCCAGTTTGAGACTATGTCCTCTTATCCTGTCACTGGTTACCTAGGAGAAGAGGTCAATCCCCACCTGGCTACAACTTCCTTTGAGGTAGAAAATATTCTAATATTCTGCTAATATTCTCTGTGTCGCTCTAATTTCAGTATATATGCTTGATAATACTATAAGGTTAAGATTACGATGTTAATTTTAAAAGTACTCAGGTTGTGCTTAGCTATAGGCTGTTTTGAAATGCATATTCAGCATGGCAGTGCTTCTTTCTGTTTGTGTTTGGAAGCAGAATTTTACGTTACTAAGGATGCTGACCCTCCAAAGTGGCAGATCTTGCTAGTGTTTGGGCACCAAACAAAGTGAACGTGGGCCATGGAGATCCATTTGTGAGTTGAGCCTAGACTTCTAAGTCAATCCTTAGTGACTCATAATTTCCAAGGTATGTTGGTGGTACACCAGGACTCTGATCTGTACCTTACCGGATGATCAAACAGTTGTGTGGCAAAAACATGTCTTCTGCAGCAGGTTGAGTGATGGCTTCTTGTCTCACCTTCTCCTGAATGTCTCCAACATACTCATTATAAATATAGACTCAAGTGTTGAGTCAAGCTATTCACTTTGAAGATCATAAAAAATAGATGAATTTTTTGTTTAAACAAAAACAAAATCTAGCAATATTAGGTTTTCTCTGATGGAAAATTTTCTTTGCACTTTAAAATAGAAATCAGTAGATTTTTTTTGATTGTAGAAGTGTGTTTGTGTTTGAAATCATTCTTCAGTCTGTAGTGCTACATGGATTAGATCAGGCTGCAAGGACAAGTACCTCTCAGTTTCTGACTATCACAACTTGCAGCATTTCGGTTTTGAGACAAGGGACTCTTTGCCATTGGGGTCAGTTCATAAGTGTTGGGACCAAACCTTGGACTTCCAGTTGTCTGATAGGATTTGGTCTGATTTAATGATAGCTTGAGCAACTGAAATACTTCTGATAAACTCAAATCTATTTACGTTGGGCTGCTCTCAATAAATATATCTTGTACATTGTCACAGGTCTTGGAAGATCAGTGTCATATCTTACAGGAAGCTTGCAGATATCATTCCCGTCTTCTTTCCCTGCTCAGTGTAAGCAAATATTTTCCCTTGAAATTCATTAGGTTTTTCTTTAAAGTACAAGAGAACGCATAAATTTTGCCTGCTCATTTGCAGAGATTGAAGGCAAAATGCACTATTAAAAAAGACTTAAGCAAGCTCTTCCAAATTCAGGCTCCACAGAGAGGTGCCCGTATGAAGAGTCTCTAGTCAATAAAAAGATGAAAAGGGGATTCTCAGAAGGAGATTTATTCCACAAACAAACAAGGGGACTGTGTTCCCAGGCAGTCTCTTAGATGCTACAGTGAAGTGGACAGAGAGGAAAGCCTCTTGAATTGAGATATGAAATATCATATCATTATACTACATTGTAAACTTCCAGAAACTGAAATGGGAATACAATGGTAATCTTTCTCTCTGACCGAATGTGAGCTGTGTCCTGATGGACACTAAAGAAGAAGGATCACTTCATACTTGCCTTGTTTTTTGTGTTCTTTACTCCATGTGTTCCTGGGCTATGTCCATGTTCTCATTGGCCATCCATGGTTGAGCCTGTCCTCTGACTTGCAAAGGTCACTCATATATATAATTGTTTGCAACTGATATTATGTGGACATTCAAGTTGAGGAAGCTTCTTACGTGACAAACTTGGAGGAAAAGTCTCAAAAGTCTCAGTCTTCAGCTTCAAATTCAGTTTAGACACAAACACCAACAAAAGAAATCTATCCTTAAAGGACAAAGTGTGATAGTAAGTTGGTTTTATTGGATCAACTTAATAGCAAACTTGGATTAGATGCATTTTTTACTATAATTTAATTAAATTATATAAATTTATTACATTACAGGACTGTATATACGTAGTGAAAGAATTTGATATTTAAAAGCTTAATCTTTAGTCTTATTATGTATACTTTGCATAATTATGTGCTAAAAAATCTCAGAAATCGAACAGGTTTTTTTAACAAACACCATGATTTCTTTCGGTTTATTAGTCTTACATTTAGACCTTACCATACATTTCCAGTGTGTGCATTCTGCTCAGCACTGAGAGATCTGTTCTGAACTGACATGCAAAGTTAGAAGGAGTCTCTTCTAAACAGGTTTTTTTCTTCTCTCAGCTTCAGGACCAGAGTAAACTACCTTTGCACCCTGGCTGATATCGTTAAGATCGTACCCAGGACTAAACTTCGAATTGGCTCCAGATGTGATGTGATCTCAATACTGTGGTTAAAACTGGGGGGTCTGCTCAATCCCTTTGTCACTTGAGGAGATTTGTTCGGTGTCAGTGTGCCCCAAGTTTAGCACAATAATGAAAAAGACAAAATGCCCAGCATTTGTTACTCAGTTCCTGAGGCTCATGACAGCTTCCCCATGAAGTGGATGTGCCTTTTCTATACTGGGTCAGGTTATGGGATGGAAGACTTGTGGTACAAGCCTGAAACTAGGATGCATATGTCTTCCAGATAGATACTTCAGACCATGTGAGCTAAGGAGCGTAAAATGCTGGGCTTCTGCAGTATCAGAGCTGCTTCTCAGCTCCGGGTTCCTGTGTGTGACATACCTCTGAAAGATCAGTGAAGTGCCAGTGGCAGTGCAGGCTTTTGCTGGAGGAGATAAATGGCAATACTCCCACGGTTGCAAGAGAGGGCAGGAAGGAATGTGAAACTGGGCTGAGGGAGTGAATATCAAAAGTGTGGCACTTGGCAGGTCTGCTAGACACGGCCAAAGGACTTCCTGAGGAGATGTAGAAGACCTGTCACATAGGTGTGCTTTCTTTGTGTTTTGTGTTCCTTTTTTCCCTATATATTGAGTGAAATGACTTTTGTAAACATCTAGAAAAATTAATGGTAACTTGAATGGAAAAGGATGACTTCATTGAATTTTCTCTGATGGGGTAGTCCCAGGAAAATAACATAGGTGAAATGTATAAGGGATCACTCTATATGAAGGCTACAGGCATGCTCCCCATACAGACTTGAGTATAGAACCAGAAATTCGGTGTAAGCTCAGAACAGGATGTTTGTTCTCTATTCAGCCAGATAGGGTTTATTTCAAAGGCATAATGCAGTTTTAGTGAAACTTACCTTTATTTTTCAGAATATCTGTACTGAAAAATAGACCTACGTCGTTGTTTGCAAAGGCATTCTGCAGAAAACTGTAATGAAGAAGGGAAAGTGGTGATAGTGGTTTTGAAAGAGAGAAAGCAAGGATTTGGCAAGCACTTTTGAGAATAAAGCGCTCATTGATTAGAAATTTGTGAAGGTCGCCGCCATCTAGTGATGAGATGTTGAAGATGTTGCTTAGAGCGAAACAGTACCCAAACACGAGGCGTCTTTTCTAGCTGTGGCTGCATTCACTCATCACTCTGGCTGCATTCACTCATCACTCTGGCTGCACCCTGAACCAGTGGGTGTTCTCACTGTGTGCCCTGTGGCACATGCATTACCTGTACCACAGGGCACACGGTTCACTGTGACACCCTGGGTGCCGAGGCTGGGAGAGGCTGCAGAGCTGTGCTGCTTCGGCTGGCAGTGGCTCAGAGGAGCTGCACGAACGGCTGGCAGCACCTTTTCCCCGTGACCCTCCTGAACCAAGTGCACATACTTCTGCCACGTAACCCAGCCACCTGTATGCTCACATCCTGGGTCCCAGTGTGTGTGCCAGACCCTGGAGAAGTAACAGGGGAATATGTCAGAACCGGGACAGCTTTCTACTGCAGGATTTTGCTTCCCAAACTCTGCCACTGAAAGTGACTGGGGAGCAGCTCCACTGACTGAGGTGAAAGTATTGCCGTAGGAAATTACAGTTCTGAGTAATGTTGCAATGCTTATTCCAGTTCACATTCACGTTTCTGAATCCCCTGCAAGCTGCAGGCACTGGAAAGGTCCTGCTAGGACAGAATTACAATAATCAAGCCTTCTGGCCCCAAGTGTGTATGTTACTGTTGTTAGGTCACTGCATTACCAAAAAGGGACAGCTCAAAACTCTGAAATTTGTGTCTTTCCAAGGCTGTTTGCTGACCACCAGCCAAAATCTGATGACCTTTCTGAGGAAGAAGCATAATCAAAAGTGTCATCAAGATACTTAATCTGATTCATTATCTCAGCATGCATCCCTTAAACAGCAGGGGCATGAAGGAAGGGAGCATCATCATAGCAGTGACCTTGACCAATCCACTAAACTTCTGATTTCCCTGAACAGAATTATGTCAACAGCATGCATTACAGCAGTCAAACCCAATTTGTTTTGTATCACTAGTCTAAGTTTATTATAGTTGACTTGCAGTTCTAAAGGGCCTTTTGTCCAGTCACCTAGTTTAAATAGTATGCCAGGGACAAAGCTAAGTGGTACTAAATCAATGAGAGGCCTGAGTATGGTGTAGTGTCTTTTATGGAAACAGACCTCTGTTTTTGTTTCCTGCTGGAGGTCAGCTAAGGAGATTATATTTTTAGTAATACTGAAAAATAGTCTGCTGTTTGGATGAATCAGTGAATAAGGAGCCAATCCATCCAGCATAAGGACTACTTCTGCAGTTCTTAAAAGAAAACTGGAATATCAGAAGCTAAACAAATACTGAATTGCAAATGGGAACATTGTTGAACCTTGCGGATTGACAATCATGATTGTTACCTTGGATGACCACAGGAAAAGGCCCTCCATTTCTTAATGTCTGTGGGAAAGCATAAGGACATTTTCATTCTCTAGATCCTGCCTAGATGGCAGCCTTTATATTCATAATGTATCCTGGGCTGGCACCACTCGGTATTTTAAATATGATGGAAATGGTATCGTAGTGTTTGCAGGCAGTATTAAGCTGGAAAGGATGCTCAGAATAAGGAAGGATAGAGTGTCAATTCAAAATTATTTTAATGAATTGGAAAAGTACTCTGGACACAAAAAAAAAAAAAAAAGGAAACCACAAACAGGATGAAATTTGGTGAATTTGGTGCCACAAAATACAGGATACCGGAGGAAGGCAGGGGTAGAAAGTGGTAAAACCCCACATTTGGAAACAACAGGCTAAGTAAGAATGAGAAGCAGGTTAAAAAAGGACTAAGAGATAATACTGATTCTGCTGGACCACAGCATAGAGATCTAGTGGAAAGAGAAAGTGATGGGAATGATTTGCATACTGTCAAGCAGTTGTTTGCTCCACTTGGTGTGAGGAAGGCTCTGCTGAAATGCTTGATAAAATGCTAGGGAGGCATCACAACTTAAGAAGTTCATTGAAACACCATGAGCTTGGTAATGACAGAATAAACTTTTATGACTAAGTATTGAAGAATTTGAGATTATTTAATCTACAAAAAATGGAAAGAGGAACTGGTCTTCAAATAGATGAAAAAGTTGCAAAACCAGGAAAAACTATTTTCTGCTTGCTATACTGACAGGATAAGAAATTGTGAGTTTAAACTGCATCCAAGTTCAAGTTAGACAAACTGCAATATTTTCTTATAGTAAATATAAGCACATACTAGCACAAGTAACTGTTCTGGGAGAAGATAATGCAGTCTAGGGTTTTGAAAACAGACTGGACAAAAATCTAGCACGAATGCTTTGGGGATATCTGATTTTAAAGAAAGAGATCAGAGAAATGGAAAAAGCCATTTACTCCCTTCAAATTTTCCCCATTCTTATTTTCTATCATGAAAATGTGACCTTCTCAGATAAGAGCATGTATTTTACCTTCCCTGTAAACTCAGCAGCTCGTTGAGAGAGCAGACCATTGTTTCAATAGTTTAAACTCAAGGAAAATACAAAGACTGACAACCAATTTTTTACATATATATATAGCCTCCTCACACTTTCCATATTTAGCAGCTTTCACTGATGATCATAATCAGTGAAGATGAGTCATATTAGGCCATTCCTGTCATGTTCAGATGACAACATGCCTTTCAGGAGTATAATACAGCACTTATCCTTGGCCCTCACTACTCTGAGCAAAACTTTGGGTTATAGTTCAGAGCAGTCATAACTGAAACTGTTAGAAAGTAGCTTTCATATGTTAAACCCAGAGCTTTAAAGAACAATCTAGAGCTAGAGAGTCTGTAATATAAGTGTTTCTTCACATCAAACACCCAAAATATGACATTTGAGATACTGTTGTGGGTGCCCCATCCCTGAAGGTGTTCAAGGCCAGGTTGGATGGGGCTTTGACTAACCTGGCCTCGTGGAAGGTAGTGGGGTTGAAACTCAATAACTTCTAAGATCCCTTCCAACCCAAGCTTTTCTAGGATTTTATGGAGCACTGGGATGTGGGTGCCTGTGTGGCAGTGGCTGTGTTTAGGGCTTAGAAATTTGTAATGCTCCTCTGCTCATTGAGCAACAACCCATCTTCTGTAACACATTATCCTACAAAATAAAATGAGAAGGCAAAGCAACCACTATGTTGGCTTTGTTAGTGAAGTGGACTTACACAGCGAGAAGGGTCTCCTGTCCCAGGCCTATCTCCAGCCAGGAGCTTCTCTCGAGGTGTGGCACACTGAGCTCCCTCTGCCTGAGGGAGCAATGGAACTGAGGCATCCTGTTTCTGACAGCCAAACCGGGAGTTTGCTACGTCCAGGTAAGCAGAAAGGCCTTGAGATCTTGTCTTTAAAAGCAGAGTAGAGCAGGAGGCATTTTTTGGCTGTGAAGCTCAGCTTCATGCTGGCAGAAATGCACTTTTCTTTGCAGTGCTGCTGCCTGGCATCCTGCTGCTCAGCCTCCTGGCTGCTGGGACATCCACAACTGTACATGGCCAGGATGTATGGAGACCAGGGACCTCAGGTGGTTGTTACAGCACTTTCTGTCTGAAGTCAGCATCATCCCCAAGCCTGTGTCTTTAGAAAAATCTTTAAAATAAAGTCTGCATATGCTTTAAGTGTCTGACCTAAACATGTGCTGTTACCTTGGTCACTGTGTCTTTTCAGCTTTGCTTCAAAGAAAAATATTTGCTACTGACTGGGTTTCTGCTGCTCCTGTGACTTTTGGTGGATCAGGTTCAAGGGTGCCTCTGACTTGTCTTTTAGCACTGCATGTAGTTTTTTGAAGTTTCCAATGGGGCAAAGACAGCAACTGAGTGGTTTTCTGTACAGCTGACAAGAGTAAGGGCTGTACTCTGCTTTAATGAATCCCATTTCAGTTTTGCCATGGAAATGCAAGAATTATGGAATTTAGGAGAACCAGATGATGAACTGGGGCATTTAGGCCTTTTTCTTTGTGATTAAGCCCAGTCTTAAGCAATACCTCTTAGTCAGTAATCTTTTGTGGTGTGGACTGTGTTTAGGTTTTCTGAAATTAAAAGGGGAGCTAATGCAGTTCTCTTAGCCTTAGCAATCTCTAGATGATGCTAATCCACTCTTAAAGTGCAAAACAATTTCTCTAAGTTGTAGCTATAGTTTATTTTTGATGTTTTGTGTAGCAGGTGTAGTCAAACCACAAACAGCAGTTATTTTATTAAGGAAAATATGCACCTTGAAATGCCTGCTACAAAGTTTAGGTTTTACCTCTGTGTTGGCATGCATTTCTACAAGACATCACAGATACTGCATGCAAGAGATTTAGAAGGCATTTGCCACCTGGTTTACATATGAATCCAGGCTTTTTTTCATTTTTGTTTCCTCATTTCCTTCTGACAGATTGAAAACAAGTTCATGATTTTCTGCACTCACTGTCACCGTCATTAAATTTTGACACGTTTTATTGAATTCATTTTGTGTAGTGTAGAGCCAAATGTTTGTGTCCTCATCTCTTTCCTTTTCAGATGCAAGTGCTTTTAATGTGTTTTCAGGGCGAGGCATGCCAGAACCTACCACTTAACAGATTGTCTTTTACATTCAAGGCATTCAATCATTTAATTAGGCAGTAACACATTAAGCCATTAATGTGTGTCTTGGGTGTGCTGGGAGACACAAGACTAAAGTCAGAGTGACTTCAGTCACCTCAGCAGTGCTTTCATGCTTTGGTAATGTGCATCCTGGAGTGGCCAGTTGCTGTCATAATGTGGACTTTCTGTATTTGGAAAAGCTTTTAAATTTTTTAAATGCTTCTCTTTTATGTTTTATTGACTACATTTCTCTTTTGGAAAAGTCAATTATTGATGTTGGTCTGTTGAGATGCCTGCATGACTCTGATGACCCTGTCTCTTTCCTCAGTTATTAGAATATAATCCCAACAACCTTTTTGTCAGCTTTGTGCAATTATAGATGACTAAAAGATGCCAGATTGAAAAATTTCTGATGAAAGCAGAGTCACAGTTTGGGGCCTCATCTTTCTCTTTTTTTATTGGTTCTGTTAATAATATATAAAAAACACCATTAAACATACTTTGATATGTGCTATTGATAAATATACATAATATCATTATGTATTAATAAAATCATCTTATCCACACTTGCGCTTTTCAAATGGATTAGCAGGTGTTTGAGTAGGTCTCACAACAACTGTGTGAAGTAGATAGGAATGCTGTAAACTGAGGTATACAGAAAATAAGGTACACATTGATCTTGTTAGCAGTATTTTGACTGTATATATTACTTTTCCAAGGCAGTATAGAAAAATGCACATAGGATAATTAAGAATAAAATATTGAGATTATGTTTAAGCAGTGCAATGATTCATGTCCAACTAAAACCAGAAGGTTTTACTGCTCTGTACCCCAAGGAAAATGTAATGTACCCTTGATTCAGTTTAAATCTCTTCCTGCTTTTCCTACCACAAAGGATAGGGGCAGGAAATTCTCTATTTGCAGTAACTGCTTAAATTTTTGAAGACAGTTCATGGATTGTCTTTTCTGTTTTTTCTGGAGAAAGTTGTTACCTCGGGTTATGTTTTCTACACTTCTCTTCGTTCTTATTACCTCTCTGGACTCTCTCCATTTGGCTCCCGTCTTTCCTGAAGTGCTGTGACCAAAACTAGACATCCCACTCTTGCTGCTGCCTTGCCAGCGCTGAGTAGAGCTGAAGTCCCTGTCAGGCAAGACGGAGTGGCTCACAAGGTACTTCAATCTGTATCAGCTGCCAGCAGTGTCAATAGGCCACTCCAACAGTCAAGACTCACTGAGATGCAAGAGAGTCCTTGTCATGTTCTCTCCTTCGCCCCCACTCTTAGCAACGCACCTACCACTATAGAGAAAAGCATTCCGTACTCCTTGATTCCTAACTGTGGATTATTCACAGCACACTGGAGTCAAGGCTTCAGTGATTATCTAAGGCTGACTCATTGTTGCATTCTTTGAAGAGTGGAAACGCATCAACTCTGTCATTCCCAAGTTTCCAACTGTACTTCCCTCTCTTTGTAATGTCTGTGATTCCTGGAAAGCAATGTGCATTTGGTACATTGATATATGTAGGAAACTTAAACAAAAGAATTATCTGGGAATGCCTATTTCAAGTAAGTCCTAAACTGCGCTGAACAAGAACCCCCTCTCCTACAGCTCAGAGAAGCAAAGGACCCAGCCTTTTTTTTCCAGCTTAGAAGACCTTTACACCATTCAGGCAAAGAATTTGTCCTTGAGCTTAACCATGTTATAGTCCATTCCTCTGGACATTTCTCAAGCCAAATTCAAACTCCACTTATATAGTAATTGTACTCTCTCTTCTCAGCATTTGCATGCAATGGGTCCGGTTTCAAGTAGAGGTGCTGAATGTACCAGGAAGGGTAACCTAAAAATGCCCCTGATTTTCAGCTTTTTTATGCACATGAGGTTCAGTTATAGCATCCAGGTGGCTAGAGGTCTAGCTGAATATTTATGATGTTCATATCTAAGAAAAGTGTGGATATGACTGATTATAAAGTAACTACAGATCTTCTGAAAGTTCCTCTAAGGGCTCCAAGGTAGAAAGGCTCCTAACTGTTGCAGCGTGGGGATTCTGGCAGTACTTCTAACAGGAGGCAGAACTGAGAAAGTTGTGTGCCTAAAATTTCCATTTTCCTCAGCATGACCTTGGAAGGTCAGTTGGCCATGTCATGAATCCAGACAAGGAGGGATTCATCAGGCCTAGTTCATGTTTGAAAGATGTGTGCACAGGTGTTCTTAGTGACCTCCAATGGCTATCAATTTTGGGGAGAAAGTATTTATGATTCCTTAGCAGTCAGTGTACTGCTTTCATAGAGACACAAAATGACTTGGGTTGAAAGGACCTTAAAGATCATCCTGCTGCACCCCCCCTGCCATGGACAGGGACACCTTTCACTAGACCAGATTGGTCAGTGTCTTATCCAACCTGGCCTGGAACACTTTCAGGGATGGGGCATCCACAACTTCTTCAGGAAATTAGATGTAATCTAGAGCCTGGCACAAGAAACCTATGAATTTCATTGGTTAAAATGGTAAAACTCAGGAATTTTGGCTGGGGTTTCCTTTGCAGCATGAGACTCAATCAGACATGGCACTTAAACTGTAAAAAATAATGCTGAAAACTCCAGCTGGGAAATTGACTAACAGCTGTTTCTTCAGGACACCTACAAATCATTTATTCCTTCACTTTGTTTTGGAAACTGAATGATGTTTCCATGAAAGTCTTAAACTCTTATAAGCTTGCTATGTTTGAAATATGTTTAAACACCTAGTTGGTGTGTGATTTACATTTCCAGTAAAATAATGAAAATTTTTTTAGATCTGTTCTTTCTACATTGAAAGATCTGTATCTCGTGATGATGAGACATGGCCTGTTGGAGAGTTTGGAGCTCACACGTGGGTTCAGACCTCTTGTTTGCTGTGGCTGCATGACAAGAACAGCAAAAATACTGCAAAGGGATAGTTATTGAGTCATAGGATGGCTTGGGATGGAACAACCTTAAAGATTGTCTAGTTCCAACCATCCTGATAGTAAGATTGTTCTTGTTATCTGACCTTTAGAGTTCTCTATGATGCTGAACTTGCTTGGAGCCACCTAGTATTATTTAGGCCAAGAATATTTTTTCGTCCCATCATCTGTCATGGTTTTGGCTGGCATACTGTGAATAATGTTTTTCTCAGTAGCTGGTACTGTGTTTTGGTTTCAGTACGAGGGTAATGTTGATAATACACTGATGTTTTTGTTGTTGCTGAGAAGTGCTTGCCCTAAGTCAGGGACTTTGCACTGTCTCACGCTCTGCCAAGAAGCAGGTGCACAAGAAGCTGCGAAGGAGCGTGGCCAAGGAGGTGACCTGAACTGACCAAAGGGATATTCCATACTAGAGACTGTCATTCTCAGTGTTAAATGGAGCAGGGAGTGGGTTGAGAGCTGCTGATTGCTGCTCAGGGACGGGCTGGACATCAGTCAGTGGGCGGCAAGCAATTGTACTGTGCATCACTTGTCTGTTTTGGGTATTATTCCTCTCTCTCCTTTCCATTACAATTATTATTTTTGTTTTTATAATACCTGACTTTGTTTCAAGTATTAAAACTGTTCCTATCTCAACCCACGAGGTTCACTTTTTCCCCCTCGATTCCCTGCGAGGGTGAGCGGGCGGCTGGGGTGGGGCTGAGGCCCAGAGCACCTCCGGCCCCGTCTCCGGGTCTCCCCGACCATCCCGGTCCCGCTCCTGCCGGCCCGGGAGTCCCTCCTGCCGCCACCAGATGTCGCCAGCATCCCTCTGGAAAAGCAGCCGGGCGCCGGGATGCGGGATAAGGGATACGGGATGAGAGATGGGGGATGGGGGATGCGGGATGAGGGATGCGGGATGCGGAATGCGGGATGAGGCATGAGGGATGCAGGATGAGGGATGCGGGATGAGGGATGAGGGATGCAGGTTGTGGGATATGGGATGCGGAGCGAGCCGCGGGGCCGGCAGCGGGGCTGGGCAGCGCGGGGCCGGCAGCAGGGCTGG
>VZTN01007713.1:126067-150798 GCA_013400515.1 Erpornis zantholeuca
CTGGAACCTGGTGCCGGCGGAATCGGGGGGGAGCGCAGGGGCGGGGATGGGGGAGCTGGGGGCCGCTGGCTCCAGCGAGTTTTGCTCGTGCAAATCCACACCTGTAGGTTTTGCTGAGAACACGAGTCCAAAAGTGGCAGGTTTTGAGTAAAATAGTAATAATTTTGCTTAACATGTCCCTGACCACTCTGTGCTCAGCCAGGTACTCTGCTCCAGAGAGTGTGACACAGCGATGGAAGGTGAAAGCAGAGAGCCTGGAAGGTCTTGACCCCAAGGCACTTTGTCCCTCGGGAGCCTCCGAGCACAGCTCCGTTCTTAAATTGTTCCATCCTCCGCTGAGGACCAAAATACTCCCTGAGCATCAAAATGTGTTTTTAAAGCATGTTCTTTTGCTTTCTCTGCTTTTCTCCTGAAAGAAGATGGTCATGGACGTTAAAGACCCACAGTCATGTGGCTAAATCAATGTTGTTCATGTCCTGAATCCCTGTAATTGCTTATTTCTTATTCTGGAATCAAATTCTGTATCCTCAACCTCCAGTTTATGCCTTTTTCTTCTTTAGTGCCTATTTCTCAGCTAGCTTTTCATCCCACCTGATCCCTTCATCCTGCTTTTATCACCATTTCTTAATTTTTTAATTTTCCTTATCAGGGTTAGTCTGGAATTCTAGATAGGAGCCTTGCCTAATTTTTGTTTTCTTCTGATCTAAACTTTGGCACAGATCTAGCATTAGACCATTTTACTTTAGCAGAGGGAGGGGTTTTCTGTGTTTAATTACAGATGCTCTTGCCCCAATGCTTTTTGTGTCAACTTTTCCTTTTTAGAAAAATCAAATTGAAGCAACGAGATATAGAATGCAAATCAGAAGCAGTATATTGTTTTAAATTGTGTAATAGCAAAGAACAGCACTATGTTCAATTGTTTTAGTTGCTATAATATGCTTATTTCCCCTACAAATTTTTGTTAAGAGCTAATATTTTAAAGTGTAAATGGGAGAAAAAATAGATTATGTTTGTTACTTATCTTTTTCAGTAAGCAAAACTGTATGGGAACAGAGACAAATATATATAATTAGATAAATGATTCATTCTTGATGCATTAGGATATGACTTCTGCTTAAATAATTGCAGCTGGAATGATGACCATCTCAGTCACATTGAAAGCAGGAAAAAATGCAGGAGATGATCATCTCACAGTTCTAATGTTCAGCTGATATAAACTAGCATCCTAAAGTGTGTGTCCCTTGAACTTTCTCCTAATTTCCTCTCGAAAGCAGGTGTTCACTCTCTTTTTTCTTAACGTGATTCCCTTGACATAAAAGGTTAACTCCAGAAAAAAAAAAAAAATAGAAAAGAAACAAAGGAACAAGAATAGTTGGGGCTTGAAGATGTATTCTGTCATGTGGAAAGACTGTGTCTAATTCTATTTTAGGTACCTCAGCTGCAACGTGTGGATGCAGCACAACCATAAACTGCCCTTCTGCAGCTGCCTCCAGCTAAGAGCAGGTCTGTGCTCAGTGTGTGCAAAGCTATTGGGGTGCCTGCCCACACAGCACCACCCGTGCTAGAGGATATCTGAGCAATGTCCTTCTGCCCCCATCAGTGCTGGCAGGAGAGGTGTTTGGGGAAACTTATGGAGCTTCAGCTGTAGCTCTGAATTTCTGGACAGCACCTTCTGCTGACTGTATAAACAGCCCTACACTGTGTATTTTCTGATCTCTGAATGCTTGAGTAGGTTGTTTGAACATTATTTTAACAGGGGGGATTTTTTGTTTTTTCTCCTTAATGGAGTATTTATTATACACTCCTGCATCTGTTATGCCTTTAGTTCCACTGTGCTCTGGTGTACAGTGCATGTTTACTTGTCTTTGTTTGAAATAAGATATAAATAAATTAGGCAACGTGCACTGTCAAACAGCAGTGCTCTGTGGTTTGCAATCCTTGCAGAATGTGCCAAATCCCATTATTGAGCTAGAAACCAGTCTAATAGCTATTCCTTTTGTCTCCTTTCTGTTGCACAACCAAGAACCTGTTCAGGGTATCAGAGATGTGGAAGATGCTCAAGGCCAGAGGGGGCTGAGCTTAATATTCACTCCTGAGTGTTGCAGAGATTGCCTGTCAAAAAAGCGTTTCTGTGGGGAAAAGAATGCCTTATTGTTTGAAACCAGAGTGTTTGACAGGACTGATTGGTTTGAGTGAAGTTATTTAAGAAGAGAAATTGGTGTGAAAAGCACCTGCAGATGTTAGGGTTTCATTTCAAAGTTCTTCCTATGGTGCAGAGCACCAATAGGTGAGGGTTACAAGATTTTTGGTCACTCCTCTGTGGTGCTGGAAGTCCTTCAGGCTCAGCTGAGGCCACTCAGAGGGAAGCAGGGAAACAATGAGACTCTCACTGTCAGTCCTTGGACATTCTCAGACCTCCTGAGTGGTTACCTCCTAGCTAGCTAAATCAGCACAAATTGGCTGTGTAGCCAGGCTGGATTTCTTAGATTTCATCTCAGGTTGACAAAACAAAGTCAAGTCAATAAGGAGGCCTGAGGCTAAACCGAAAATGTTGCTTTACAGTCCTGAACTGAAAATGCCCTTTTTGCAATAGACTTGAAGCAATTATGGTCTTCAAAGCACCTTATCCTCTCTCCATGCTAGGTTCCTTCCTCCAGCAGTATCTCCGGAGAGGCTGTGCCCAGGCTCTGGAAACAAAACTGTTTAGCAGGTTCATTCAGCCCTGCTAGGCTGAGTTTGCTTTATGCTGTGGTTAAGGAGGCTTTAATCTCAGAAAGGTTGGCTGTAGTTTTCCATAAAGGTCTCCTATTCAGTGACACCACTGAAAAGATATCTTCCTATGAAAAGCTGAAATAAGCCATAATGAGCCAAGAGCTACTTTCATGTTATTGTTCTTTCTGAAGAAATCTCAAAGAAAATATGTCATTGACCACCTTTATAATAGGGCATCACATAGCCATTGTCTGTGGAGGTGTTACTATAATAAATCATCACTGGAAAGTAAACAGCCGTGCACTGTCCACTGTTATTTTCTGTCTTCCAGAGTTCTAAAAACATTAAATAAACATTTATTAAAATTTATTAAACAAAATTATGCTAAAAAGTTGGGTAGCTCGTCCCAGAAACGAGATGGATGTTATAGGGCAAAAAATAGCCTCATGTGTCCTGCACTGTGTCTTAAAATCAGAATTAATTGTACCAGCCATTTCAAAACCTTGAAATAACTTAAACTCTCTTCAGAATGTTTATATTTTTTTGTCCATTGCATTCTCCAAAGAAGCAGCTTAGTTGCAAATGTATTTTCAGATTGTAAATAGTGGCATGAGATGGTGGAAATGCAGGTTTTCCCCCTAAATAAGTTGTTCAATGAAATATACTCTAAGGGTTGCTTGCAAAGTTACTGAGCTGTGCATTGATCTGCAGCAGCTGCTATAGTTAGACATGCTGTATCATGATTTCTGAGATGTTAGCAATGGGGATAAAGCCAGGCAAGTGATAATAGAAGTATCTGTAAATAAAAACAGACTGGTGGAGGTAGGATCACTGCAAACAGAAGCAATACATGCTGTTCAGCTGAGCAAATATCTGTCACACAATGCAGCTGACACAAGAATAGCCATAATTAATGGGATTAATAAAGTAATCCAAGTGTTAAAATGTAAAATGGTTAATTCCTGTGACATCTGAATTTGGTATAACCTGTGAATAGCAGTTAATTTTGGAAAACAGACTTCTATAACAGTGCAGAGTATTTAGGATAACTTGCACCAAAACAAGCATTTACTAGTAAATAAAAATAAACAAAAGCAATATTAATTTTCTTTATGCTTCCCTAGTGTCAATATTTAACATGTTCTATTGTTCTGACATCTGGGCCATTAAATAGATAAAGATTATAGGGACTGGAAAAATGGCCAGCCAAGCTACCCACAAAGTTGGGGTATTATGAAATACTGATTGCAACTATGATGCCTGAATTTGAATTTGCAATCAAGCCTCTGGAGGTAAAAAAAGAAAAAAATAACCAACCCAACAGTGACAAAAAAACATTCCCCTCAAAAAAATGCCAGCCTCTCCAGAAACTCAGTCAAAAACCTACATAACTGCATAAGCAAGGAGGAATTAGTGCATGCAGTTCTGTATTCCTCAATATCAGCTTTTGGAGCATGGCAAGTGTATGTGTTTATTTAGTAAACCAAGCCAGACATTTGACTTGGTTGTCACATGAGGTCATTTCGCTTTTGCTACCCTGCGTAGTGCGTGGGATGAAGCGGGCAGCAACAAGCAATGGGGTGGAAAGCTGTGCACGTGTGTTTCCCACACAGGACAGAATGCATGGCTCCAGGATGTCAATGCTCTTCTAACAATGAGGCTGCTTGGCTTCTCTCTCTGCCTTTGCTTCAGGGTCTCTGAAGAATGCAGTTATTTATCCTTATGACCTGTTTTATGATTTTACCACCTATCTTTTTTTTCATTTCTATACGCATATGTGTATGAACATTTCCTTAACACAGTGTTACAAGTGCTTTTAATTTTCTTTGTGTGGTGTCCTCCAAAACTCACAACATGAATGCTCAAGGGCACAAGCTTAATAACAGCAAAAAGTTACATAACTCTTGGTTTTTATATTTTTCTTCTGGTCATTTACAACAGTTTCCCAAATAACTTATATTCTCTGGATGTACCTGAAGTCATAGTAATTAAGACCAATTTTATAAAACATACAAAATATTTTTGCTTCCATGCATGGAGCTTTCTAAAATGTGAATCACTTCTTTATTGTGCGGGTGGCCATGCACTGGAACAGGTTGCCCCGAGAGGTTGTGGAGTCTCCCTCACTGGAGACATTCAAGATCCATCTGGACACAATTCTGTGCAATGTGCTCTGGGATGACCCTGCTTGAGCAGGGAGGTTGGACCAGATGATCCCCTGTGGTCTCTTCCAACCTGACCCATTCTGAGTCTCTGAGAGACTGGAAGTGTTCCAAGAGGGCTTCTGAGTCACATACCTACAAATAGTATCTTTTGCAGATACTTGAAGATGTAGGTAAACGATCTCACACAGAATACCATATCTGAAAGACTGTCATTTTTGCTTTTCCCAAGTGTAAAATCTAGGCAATAAGTCTCAGTCCACTGATTTCTTGCTGTCAGTGTTTTGTCTACAATAAACACCTTCGTGAGGTAATGAGGATGACATTTAAACTGCTTATTTACACGGGAGAGGCTGTATGTGGTATGCAAAAGCACGAGTTTACAGTGAATCATCTACTCTGTACTAACTCCCATGCATGTTGCAGGTGAGGGCTACATATCCCTACTCCACTTGTAGAAGTAGGGCCTTTGAGAGGAGAGCAAGAGAAACAAACTGTAAGAAGGACAGGAAAAAGGAATTTGCCTTCAAAAGGAATGCACCTTCACAGTCCATTGGTCCTGCCAGGATGCCTTTTACATCTGTCAGAGCTGTCAGAGTGGAGGCTCCCTGCCTACAAAGCACTCACTGCTCATCCTCAGCTCTCACTGCTGGGCTGGGGCTGGGGCTGGGGCTGGGGCTGCTGTACAGGGATGCATGGCTCCTGGAGCTAGGGCTGGGGCTGCTGTACAGGGATGCATGGCTCCTGGAGCTAGGGCTGGGGCTGCTGTACAGGGATGCATGGCTCCCACTGGTGGAGCTGTTAACAGGCACCATGCAGCCTGTGGAGTGTCAGGAAGGGGTTTTGGTGTCTGGATGAAAATGCAGTTGATTCAAACCTGTTTTGACAAAATAAGATGAGTTTGTTGTGGAAGCACTTACAAGCTGTAACCACAGAGCAGTTAGGTTTGGTTAGGGAAACAGACTTGCTTGATTTGACTGGATCCAATGGCCCAACATACCCACTGAACAAACCAGATGAGAACATTCCCCCAGCCTTCCCCTTTTATAATTTTGGAATTTAGTACATTCTGCTGCCTTAGCTCTTCTAAAACCAGTTAGTACCAGTTTAGTACCAGAAATGGACCTTTCTTCCCTACCTGTCTGTAATGGTATTTTCTATGGCAAAGTCTAACTGTCTGCTTGTTTGTAAGTTGAGGGAAATGAGTCTTCACTGTCAGGACTTGGTCTGGGGATGGCTGCTTGTCACTGGGAAAGTTGTGGTGCTCTTGAAGACAAGCAGTTAGCTCATGGTGAATGCATGGCACTATTTGGGGGCTGGTGGCATCAGTTCACAACTAAACGAGAGACTGAGTTTTCTGGAGGAGAGGGCCGAATAAGCTGCTTTTGTCAGAGAAAGGGAGCCTTGGCTAGGGGCTGGTGGAACTTGTGAACCAGGTCTGAGAGCCTCAATCTGGGTAATTAGGTGCTGAAAGCACTCTGTGATTGCAGATTGAGCAGTGTGCATACCCACCTGGTGTTACACTGATGTGAGGTGCCACCTCACAGAGGGATGAGCATGTGCATATCATCATCCTGTTTTGAAAGGATGTTGACATGGCTGTACCTATTTTGATTTCTTCTATTTTCTTGAATGTTTCAAATTAGGAGTATTTTAACTTTTGGATCCGTTGTTTAACAGATGTTTGCTCCTTGGGTGAATGACAGGACCTTTTGTTTGCTTACTTATTTCGTTAATGGTCTGCTTTGCACCTATGACAAGGTATGGCTAACTGGTAGAAGAGAAGCTGGAATGTAGACAGCTGGAAAAATTGTCTTCTTCACCAAGTATCTGGGCCTTGAAAGCACTTAATCATGGTGAATACTCTCTCTGTACAGCAGCTGATCAGGAGTGCCAGCACAAGCTAGCACTTCTGTCAGTAACACTGAGCTAACCATTGGTGATAAGATAGTGCTCTACTGACCTTCTCTTCGGGGAGAGGTGTAATGGTATTTTGGGGCACAAAACACAGAAGATATAATTGTGAGGTAATTGGGCAGAAGTTTACCCCTCACTGTCATAGTGTTACGGATTCTTATTTGTAACAAATATGAATTCAGACTGACCTGATGGCTGAAAGCTATCAAAAGAAGATTATAATATCTTTGTATAAAGTTGTACTTGTGAAAGTTCTCTTACCTGGATATTTTCAAGAAGGAGAGAGGAAAAACTGTCTAAGTAAAAATTGTGACTGATGTGGAAGAGGACACTTCAAGAAATAGGTGGACCTCAGATCTGTAAGCTTATCTACTATAGTAGTCTGAAGAAGCATGAATGCCAGGTTATGAAATTTAATGAGAGGCTTGGCCAAACAAAGGCAGGGCCAGAGTAGTTTCCATGTGGCTGGCATGACCCTAAGGACTTGTTTGAATATATTCTATTCAGTTCAGTACTTTGTGCAAAAAAATCAGTAGGCTCGTGCCATCATTTTTTTGCAATTGTTTTTTCATTAAATCTTTAAAAAATACTTTAGGAGTGTTTTCCAGGATTGTCATTGGAAACCTTGTACTGATGTGTCTACTGTAAATCTCTATTAAATTATGGTTGTTCATCTTTTAAAGACAACGCAAACAAAGAAGTGGAGGAGAGACAGTCAGACAGACTAAAATAGGATGATAAATTCATCCCTGTTTTACTTATCATTCTTAATTTTTCATTCAAGTTTGATATTCATAGAATGTACTTTCCCTATACTTTGCTCTTTCTTTTGATTAACCTGTCAGCATGATGGTGCTCTTCATTAGACACAAGCATACATAAATATTTAATTTGATAGCAAAGACCAATGCAGTTGCCTGCATTGTCCCACATTGAAACAAGTCAGAAGATATCTATGGGAACTTAGCAAGAGTGGAAGCAGGACTGCTGAAAGCAGTGTCCTTACACTTACTCCAGGTAGTGAATACAGGGTCTAGTAAACAGCTTGTTCCTGGATGTCTTCTGAAATATTGAAAGGCTCTGCTGGTTTCCTGAACTCCTTCTACATACCTAAAGCTCTGTCTCTTTCTCATCTGTACCTGAGATGCCTTGGTGACACAGTCAGCATGCTTATTAAGTGACATGTGTGTATAGAGAGAGATGTGCCACTGTGCCTGACAGAGAAAATATACAGGTGGCATTTCTTCTTCCATGTTTGCTCTTGGTCTCTGCTCTTGCTTATTCTTCCATCAGCCAATGTTTTCCAGCCTTTGTTCAGCTTCCAAGAGCACTATCTGCCCTGAAACAGTGAACTAATTGTAAACTAATTGCAAACTCCATATTCCCTCCTCTTTCCTTCACTAAATCTGTTTACATCAGACAGGGAAATAAGGAGGTAGTTTTTCCATAGCTTTGAACTGCTGCAGTTACTATTGGACATTTGGATGTTTGGGCACCCAGCACCTCTGAAAATCCTGTTTCAGGTGTTTAAAGTAATCTTTTATGGCTGAGTTACTTCAAGCTGTGCATAAGCAGATAAACTGAGTGCATATTTTTCAGTGACATGAGGAATTAGTAGATTTAAATACAGACCATTACCAGAGCAATGAAGTAAAATTCAAACATTTTAGATCATATGTATGTGAGCTTTGAAAAACTGTAAATGTAAGACATAGATAAGTAAATCTGTCAGGAAAAGAGTCTGTACTATACCTTAGTGTTAGGTGAAACACATCGAACAGTTTCTTGCACTGGGATTTCAACATCTGGACCTTAATCCTAGTAAATAATCCGGTTTACTAGAAATAAACTGTTGATTTAATAATTGTGTGGTGACCTGCTGCCTGCAGCTATGCCATTCCCCTTGGCACCAGGAAATGCAGACAGCCCATTGCTTTCCAATCCTCCTTCCTGTGATGTCCGTGCCAGACTACCTGAGGATCCCCAACTGCCACACAGCCATTAATGCAGCTGTGGAGTAGCCAGTGAATAAGTCATGTTATCTCTGTTTTAGAGATAAGGTGGGCATGGGAGACAAAGGTGTGTTAAAGGACAGGCTGAAGGACACAGAAAAAAAATTTTGTGCAGCCAACTGTTCCTTTGGCTCCAGCCCCAACATTTCACGATGATACTCTCCATGGTGAACAGAAAAATGGGCCAAGCACAGGGAATCTCATACTGGCTTGAAATAATACAAATCCTTAGTCTATCTTTTCATAGTTGGAAAAGGACTAAAAGTAGCGAAATAACTGACATGTTTTAGTATAGAATATCTGTCCTCCTCCTTGGCACTTTCCCAGACTTAGGGATAAGTGAATGTCAGCAGGGGTTACCCACACCCTGCTTCCCAACTTCCAGTACCAACCTGGGTTACATTCCTGTCCCTTGTTTCATACATTGGCTTCCTTGAAACAGCAGGAGGAAGAGCACAAAGTGTGATTCCAAGGTAGCAGATTTAATGTTTTGGAATGAGTATGGCAGGAGTATTTTCTTTCATTTTTCAGTGAGGTTCCACTTAGGTTCTTTGAACATTTTCTTCCGCTCTGAATTTCTTTAATATGGTTATTTTAAAATATTCTTTGATCATGCTGCCTTAATGTTGTTTATCTCACAGAGTGTAGCCCTTTGTCTCACAAGAGCAGGTTCTCTCCCTCCCTGCCTTGACACATGCTGCCGAACCCAGCTGCTTTCTTGCTGTGCAGCAGATCTATTCCTGGTTTTATGAGTGGAAAGGGCTGTTTGCCGTGTGGAGTCCAGCAGGGCTAATAGCATATTTTTTTCTCTGAGCTATTATCCCATTGGATTACTCCCTGCCTTTTTTACTGTTTTGCAGGCTATTTACATGGTCAGCTGATAAGTGATAGGTAAGCTTGCTCTACTAATTGAATTCCTTTCTTAGGAGTGCAATTTGGGATGGACAGACCCCACATAAGGCAACAAAAATAATTTCCTAGGAATATGTAGGGTCTGACTTGCATCAGTTTTCAGGTTGCACAGCAAACTCCATGTGCTGTGTAGCTTAAAAAATATTCCCCTCCAAGAAGCAGTGCTGTACTTTATTGCAGAAGGTTCTGGAAAGATGATACAGCCTTGAATAGGGAAGGTACAGCTGAGGTTGTATATTCACTTAGCTACTTTGTGTCAAAGCACTCAGTTTCCAGGAGCAGACATCTATAATTTTCACTCTTGACACAATCAAAACCTCTTTACACATTTTTTCCAAGTTCACAATCAGCTATATTCGGTCCCCATTGCATCCATAGAAAATTTGGGGTAGGAGAGATACTAATGATAGGCTTTCAAAAAAAAGGTGAAAAAAAGGTTAGCCGTTATCCAACCACCAACATTAGAGGCAAACATTAGTAGCTTCTGCTAAAGACCCATCTAGCCCTACACTCCCACTGCTGAGTAGGAACCTTCCTCCACTCATTCAGAGCATGGTCAGCAGTGCTTCAGTGATTAATATTGTTGATAAAATTGTTTGAGTTTTCCTTAACAAAATTACTCACTTTGGACCTGGCAATTGTCACAGGTTTATACACCTTGTTTTTAGGTTTATACTGTATTTTCAGGGTGGCCATTCAGAACTCAAACTGTCCCAATCCTTGTATTCAAAGCTGAAACTTGAAAACATCCAGGGTTACTCCCAGTGCTTTCTCATAAACCTTTCATCAATGAGGATAATAACACTGAAGAGTTCTTTAGAGCATGTAATAGACATTATGAATGTAGCACTTTTTCTGTAGGAGTCCCACCAATGTTCATCACTGTCTACTGACCAATCCAGTCAGTAGACAGTCTCTTTGCTCATCTTAGTCTCTTTGCTCATCTTAGTCTCTGTATAGAGCTGTTGACTAGCAAAAAATAGAAGAATTGTACTCTAATAATTGAAGAGGGTCGTTGGAAGAAAAGAAAAAAAGGAATAGAAAGAAAAACAATAAAAGGGAAAATAAAAAGAGAAAGAAAGGAGAAAGAAAATTTCTGGTGGGAGAAGCTCAGGATTGGGCTAATTTAATTTAATTTTATTTTATTTCATTTCATTTCATTTCATTTCACTTCATTCTTTTTCCCATCAGAAACAGCTCTGATAATAGAATACCAAATAAAGAAGCTTAACTCCTTCTTTTGTTTGAAAGTTTTTACTGTATGTCTAAGCAGCAAATAATTTCTAGATGCTATATTCATTGTATTGGTATTAGTAGTATTTTTAATCTAATCAACAAAAAACATACATCAGAAAATGAGAAAGAGAATATATAGTGGCCACTATGTACCAGGTCCTTTTTAGATTGATTTTATTCTTTCCAACATGTCCCGTGTGTAACTACTTTGGCCAAGAGAATAGAATCGTTTGAAGCACTGGTTCTGTTCACCTCAATGTTTTGTCAGGAACTCTAATGGTAGAAGATTTCCCTTCCCAGTCCCAGGGAATTTACTGCCTCTCCCAATATATCTTATTTGTGTCATGTTCTAGTATGAGGTGCTGTTTTCTGAGGCAATTCCCCATAATTCTAAGCATTATGGTCTCCAAGGCTTATTTCTCTGAAGTTTACATCTGTTTCTACTTGGTTAACTTCTTGTGGCCCTGAGAATTGTGCACCAGTGCTGACAAGGCTTCTTTTTTTAAACCTTGATTAGTGGTGGTTTAATTAACAACAGTGACAGGCACAGCTTTGTGATTAGTCACAGAGTTATCAATCCTTTCAGTGAATGAGGTAACCTACATCTCAGAACTGGTGTTTCAGGTTCTCTTCAGATTCAGGAAGACATCTTCAGAAATGCATTATTCAAGTAATTCAAAAATTGTTCTTGCAGTCTAACCACTTGCTTAGCAAAACAATGAAAAAAATGGTATTAAAAGCCAACCCAACCATCATAATTTTGACTTTTTAAAAAGGAGGGAAATAAAGTGGAAGTTTTAGTGATCAAATCAGATTCTTGCTGAATGCACACTTTGTGAAAGTATGATTTATGAGTTGTAAGTATAAATGAAATAAAGATAGAACATAGCTACATAATTACCTAATCCAGTGTCCCGGAGACCAAGAGAAAACAATTAAGCATTGTTGCATTAATATGAGTTGAAAAAGAAGTACTGTTAGTAGTAGAATTGAAAAGGCTACCTTAAAACAGCTGCAATTAGCTGCTGCAATGAACTTGCTGGACAATTTCCTGTCCTTATCTTTTAATTGTTCTTTCAACCCTTGTATCCTTTTCTTTTTGCCTTGAGAGAAACAATGCAAAACATTTATTTTCAGGATTTTGAAGAGAGCTATTATTCATTTATCCTTAAAGAAGGTGTCAGTACTTTGCACAATGAGCTTTTGCTCATTTGCAGAAAAATTCTAACCTGTTTAACTCTGAAACTTATCACTGTTTAATGTATTAAAAAAAATAGAGCTTGTTTTAGTCCTCAAATGTCCTTGCTAAAGCATAAATAGCACGGAAAGATATTGACATTGGAGTGGCGATTCTCTTATGAGTATTCAAATAAATCATCTAGCCTTTGGGAATTCCTGCTTGCCTAGTCTTTATGCATTCTGTTTGGGGAATGTCTCTTGTAAATCAGAATTCATTTTTGGACCTTGCTGAGGCTGAATCTTGTGTTGTGATCAACGGGAAATCCATCTCCATGGAACCAAGGTATGGCTGAGAATTACATAAAAGCTCCATCTTGTGTGTGAATAAATACTTAATGGGAGTTTAAAACCATGGTAAATATTTTGCCATCTTGGCCTTACTTCTTTGGCTCAGATTTCTTCTAGTCACTACCCCAGGTGCCTCATGCCTTGCTATCTTGTACTGCCCTTACAATTCTTTTGCACAATGGTGGCAAAAGGGTTCAGAGTGAATTCATCTTGTTTGAGGTCTCCAGGCCTTACGGCTGATGCTCTGCACACTTGTTTCTCTTCAGATAGTGTTAATCTAGGACTCCAGCATTCCCTTTCGGAGCGAGAGAAGGAAAACACAAATTGATGGTCAATTCTCTCTTGTATTTTTAAGAATAACTGCATTATTATTCTCTGCCCCTTGAAACCTGGCTGCCTTTTCACTATGATGGCAGGTCTAGGATTCAATTTTAGCTTGCTTGCTTTAATAATTGAGCAATTCTCAGGGTAGGTTTTTTAGCAGAGAGCTGCTGCAAGTTGCTGCAGGTCTTCTGCTCCTGAAAGAGGCAGGACTGTGCCAGACCATGAAGATGCAAGAGATAGCAGGAGATGGGTAGGGTCCAGAGAAAGACCACATTGTCCAAATTTGGCAGTGATTACCTTCGATCCTGGTATGAATCCTCTATTTTTGGAATTCAGTAAAAATCTTCCACCTGTCCTAATTTTCTAGCTAGAAAAAAGGAGGATGAATGTTTGTTAGACTTCTCTTTTGAAGACTCTTAGAAAGTTATAATTCAAGGAACTTTCCTCCAGTTAATGAAATGGAAATCCCCAGACCTCTAAGCCAGCTCATCAGTTTTGAAATGAGCCATTATAGAAGTCTAATGATAATTTAGAACAAATAAATTTTAAAACCCCCCTCATTTTTCTCCTAGGTAAAACACAAGAGGTGTTATATTCATGGAGAATACATGAAGAGTACGTAAAAGCAAGGACAGTATTCTGGACATATTTTACATCTATACCCATAGGCCACTGGTGTCGCTGTGGTGCATGAAATGAAGAGCAAAGGCAGATCTTATCCAGAAGGCTGAGAGAAAAAGAAAGGATCCTTATTTGTTCCAACTTTCACCTTTTATACCTTGCTTTGCTAAAGCTACTTGGTTGGCTAAGTGGCATAATGCCTCTTTACAATCATTGGATGAGAAAGAGAGAGCATGTTTTGAAAACAGAAGTGACAAACAAAGTAAAATTGAAAAAACAGCACCTGTTATTTTGAGAACCAAAAAGTGCTTACAAATCTCTATCAAAAACCTTCTTGAGAACATGAAATGTTTACAGGATTATTCTCTTTAGAAAGTAAGAAGTTTTCCATTGGGAAGAAAGTCAGCCCTGCTGCTGGATTTCTCTAAGATCCACTAAATGTCTGCCCCACACACTGGTAGTCTACTTCTGGATGAACTGGATGATTTGAGGAAAAACTAGAAAAAGGTCATTGTAGTTGCTTTGTGGTCATTCATGCAGGGAACAACTTAATCATAAAAAAATGTAAAAAACACATAAGAAAAATTACTTGAAAAAAAATCACACATTTAGGGCAATTGCCTGTTAGAGTGAACAGACTTTACCTTCCTGCAATCAAATGAAAAATAGTGGATATAGTAGATGGACCTATGGGTTTCCTGAGAAGCACTAGGTCAAGGTGAGAGAGAAGCTGAGGGCAGCAGAAGGTTACCTTAGAAGTGCTCTGAACAAAGGAAAAGCTGAGGACATGATGAGGTAAGAGCAGGGAAAGAGCAGTCATGAGAGAGGGGGCATCAAACTGGGGCTAAGGACGGCTTTGCTGTATATTTAACCATCAAGCTACTGGTGTTACTGGAATGTGTTTGCTAGAAAGTGCAAACAGGAGGAAGCAAAGCTGTACAGGCTGTTCTTGCAGTTATTTACAAATGGGTTATGGGCAGTCACAGAACAGTATTACACTTGCAAAATAGGCTTCATAGCAGATGCATTTTTTATTTCCTCTAGAGTGCAGACCTGAAATAAGAAGTTTGATTGCCTTCTGATTAAAGAAACTCCTGAGGTCTGAACACTGTAGTGTCACCACTCCCTCCCTTTCATTTCCCTTGGATGTGAACATGAGGCTCTAAACATACATGTTATCTCCCAGGAAACTTATTTTGGAGAGGGAAAGGAGAGAATGATACATAGGTATGTGATTAAAGGTGCCCCCAAATGTTTTTTATTAAATAAACTCATATTCAAGTAATTTAAATATACATAGAAAATAGGTGAAGCAACAGTAAGTTTGGTCACACAGATCTTTGCAGCCACTTCCCTGTCCCTTTAGTCTAGGTGCAGCCCACTGAGTCTGGATCTTGCACTCTTCTCTCATGGAAGAAGTGACTGCACTGTGTCTTCCTGTTTGTGTCCATTGACCATCAGTCCTCCTGGAATATCTGTTCCCCATACAAAGACTGAGAAAGGATTATAGACATGTTATACCGTGTAGTTAGAGAGAAGCAGGTAAATTAAAGTATGTATGATGTGTTTAGTCTCCCTTGTTTACCACTATTTATCACCCAGTGTTCGTCTAACACTGCCACGACTGAAACTTCTAAGAGTGTTTTAAAAAACAGAGGTGTCTCTGTATCACAACTGCATAATGAAAAGAGCCTCACTTCCCAGAATCTACAAGTACTTCTTGCTGATCTGCTCTCTTCTCAGCACCAGACATAAATTCCAAATGCTTTTTATCAGACTGCAAACCTTTTGGAAAGACATTTTGTGCTCAGTTGTGCAACAGTGTGCTCAGTTGTCACTGTAGCTCATTGTTTCTATGCTGCTATCCTTAAAGAACGACACTGTATTTCTTGTGTTGAAGTGACTAAAGGTGCACCTAACACATCTGCAAAAAGAAGTCGTGCTCTGAATGATGTGAGCACTGGAGACATCTCTTAATCCTTGGCTTTGCGTGCTTATAATTTTCTAATCCTTTCTTGAAATAGTACATTAGTTTAATACCAGCTCATTACTGTATCCAACAATTTTTTTTTCTTTGTTAAAAAGAAGTTGGTTTGTTTGGTTTTGGTTATGGTTTGTGGTTTTTTGGTGGTTTGGGGTTTTTTTAAGTATTGCAAAGAAAACTTTGCAGAACAAAAGGGCACACTTCATTGGATCAAAGCAGCTTCCATTTTTGCCACCAGCTTGGTGGCTCCAACTATGCTGAAGCACTCACATGCCATAAAAAAAAGAAAAGGAAAATCTCATCAGTGACAGCTGTACAGGGATGATTTTTCATTCATTGGAGAGACTGTCATAACTCACAGTCCTAAGAGAGTGCCTGTTTCTCACTGTCACTGGTGAGATAAGCTATATTTAATGCTGCAACATCAAAGCTGCCAATTTTACATTTGCATTTAGTGGTACAGTTATGAATTAAATACACTGCCTGCCTGGGTTTGGTTTGCAGAGAGTGAAGTGATGTAATTGCATTACAAGGAAAAAAGGGTTCACACAAAAAAGTTTCAAACTGTGGGGTTTGGCATTTTAGGAACACTAGACAGTTATGGATTTAAATTATATGAATTTATATTTAATAAGCAATGCTAAGTTAAAATATATGCATGAGTGTATTGAGATCAGTCTTCTTAGTCTGAAAATTACTACAGAGTGTCTTTGGACAGCTCAGTGCTAAATATAAAAAGAAAATCAGCAACCCGTCTGCTATAACTGGTATTGAAGAAAGGAATTTTCATTATTGGTGATGGAGATGAAATATATATGTGTGGCTGTAAGCAGTGCTGGAGTATGGTTAGAATGAGAATATATTGGTTGATTATCTATTTGTTTAAATGAGGAAAAATGCATCAAGTTCCTTTCAGGTGGTGGACTGTATAACAAAGTACCAATCAGGATTAAGCATCACTTCTTATTTTCTGTAAAGGGCTAGTGAAGTAATTGAAAAACAATGGATAGAGTCTGTTGTACTAAGACAGCATAAATCTAAAGTACGGGAGACAAACATACAATGGTTACACTTCTTCACTATCCATGTGTCCTATGTCTGAACTATTTATTAACTGAAATGTGAATGGGCAATGAAGGGCCAATTTATATGTTACACCAAGAGATGTATTATAACTGCCTTAAGCATTGATTTCCTTCCTTTGCCTATTCTTGATTGGGATATACACACATAGAACAGCAATAATGTGGGGTTTCCTTATCAGATCTTGGATATTTCCCCAGACTGTCTGCAACCATTAACCTTGCATATTATCTGACTTTAGTGATTAGTACAAGCCACATAAAACCGTATTGATGGCCTGCCCTGGGTTAGAATGGTGAGCTGAATTATTGGAGGTTAGATTTTGCTGACTTTGTGATACAAATGATAGTATTATGCTAGTCCTGTGAAATTGCTAATTTGTCATTTCTTTCATGGTGTAGTCAATGATGTGGTACTAATGAATGAGCCACATAATTGTGTGATACCGAACTGCAGCTTCTCTCCTTCTGCGTCTGTGTTAAGAGGAAGTGAGTGTCAAGTTTCTCTTTGTTCACTCACTAGTTCCTCTTGCATTTCTGTGCCCTGCTGCTAGATGATCAGAAACTGTGTTTGTATTTAAAGTTAAGGGTATTGCAGTTCTGTTAATAACCCTAATTTTGTTTCGTTGTGCCCTTTACTTTTAGAAGTTTTTGTTAGATGTTTTTGGTAGGATTCTGTCACTTCCTTATTCAAGCAGTTCTGCAGTTAGTGTGCACTGCATCTGCAGAGAACTTCATGAAATTCTGAAATGCTCCAGGATCTTATGGTTGCTGCCATTCTGAGATCCCCTGAAGAACTTTGTTTCAGTGTACATCTCAGAGACTATCCAGCAAAGTGTGCCTCCAAAAGGATTTGGAAGATAAACTGAAGTGGACAAATTGGGTCAGTTTGAAACATTTTGTTTTGTCAACTGTTCTATTTTTCATTAAGTGCAAGGAGACCTCACTGGTCTCCAGATTGCAGTGCTCAAGAAAAATCCTTCTCATTCTTATGATTAATTTGGTGTTTCCTCTCACTTT
This sequence comes from Erpornis zantholeuca, assembly GCA_013400515.1. NCBI lineage: Eukaryota > Metazoa > Chordata > Aves > Passeriformes > Timaliidae > Erpornis > Erpornis zantholeuca. Next base: position 143,577 of record VZTN01007713.1, read on the forward strand.
TTTTTTTTTTTCGTTCCCTTCTTCTTATTCTTTAAAAATTTTATTACAAAGAAAAATGAGGATCAGGGGAGAAAGGGGAAAAAAAGAAAAAAAACCCAACAAAATGCTTTTTAATGCTTGCAAAATCATATCATGTTTTGTGTTGGAAGAGACATTAAAATTATCTAGGTCCAAGGCATTGATGAAGTAAGCATACAGATATCTCATTTCTTTCCAACTGGCATTGAAAAGCAGTTGGGTCAGGCCCTTGGTTTACTTGTGCAATGGTGGACCTCCCTAGTAGCCTGAAGTGGGGCATGTTCTCCTGCAGCGAGGGCTGTGGGGCAGCACCAGCTCTGGGATTGCTCCTCTCAGGAGCGTTTTGGCAGCCCCATGGCATCTGGTGCTGTACCTAAAGTTCTAGCTTCAGAAAAGAAAGTAAATATTGGAGAGTCTCAGCCTGCATTAAAATAAGACAGAAAGATGGATACGGAATAAGAAACAGTATTTATTATGAGAAAAACAAAAGAAAACTAATAATGTTTGGTTGAGGAATTTGAAAAAAAACCCCAACTGGATTTTGAAGGCTTGAAGCCCAAAAAGTATGTGTAGTAGATAGACATCCTAGGGTTTACATTATTATAATTTTTAAAAAAAATCTGATTTATGCTCTTTAGATGCTTGTTGTAGGCTGGGTTGATGAATTTTACAGATTTGAAGCCCCAGAATCTAATTTAGTGCTGCATGGTTTGGTCTGATGTTAGTGTGGTCTCACTGAGTTCAAAATAATGGACCTCTTCCCTAACCGGTCAGAGAAATTTAATCTTGAGAAAACAACTTTGGAAATCATCTGTTTAGCCTTTTTAATGTAAAATAGAATTATAAGCATTTGTTAATGTCTGAAAAGTGTTTTTCAGTTTTATATAAGAATGACTTTGTGTCCAGCTGTTAGTGAATAGTGCAACAAAAGTATTCTGCTTCCCCCATCACCTTTACAGTCAGAAATACACACTGCCCAAATGAAAGTGTTGGGGTCCCAATTAATTTTATATGCTTAGATTTAATTGTAAGCACTTTCAGTCTTTTTGGGCTCTTAATTCTGTTCCGTGGTTCTTTACCATGTGCAGCTCATAGTGCTGTAACAAAATTTCACTGATGCCATAAGTATATTTCTTAGAAAATATTAAGTATAAATAGTATAAATAGTCTTCTTTGGTAACAAACTGTGTATTTATTGCATTGGTTTTCAAGCCAGTACTCATGCTATTTTAAAATGCATTATTAACTTGTGTCTGATGTCCTCCTCCTGCTGCCTGTGCCTTGCCTTTCCATGGATCAAGAGGAGCAGGAGCTGGACTCTGGAAGACTTGCAGTTGTTTCAAGACTAATTCTCATATTGCTGGGCCTGAGTGAGGCCAAGCTGAGTCTCATGCTAGCATGAATCATCAGCTGTAGTCTGGCAAACACATAATCTGTACAGTATGTCCTTGCCCTTGGGCATAAACTGCAAAAATTTATCTCTAAACTTGCTGAGAAGGTAGCTGGGTCTTTCACCAAATCTGCTCGTTCAGACTATACATATTGCTGATGAGTCTTGCTGGTGTGATGGCAGAGGATTCAAAGAAAACTGGCTTGTCAATGCTTTATTTATATCGAGAAAGAATATTTTTGACCCAAAATACTGTATATTATTTGTTCAACTGATAAAACAGGTGCCATTATAGCTACAAATTATCTATTTTGTCCACAGTAAAATATTCTGTTGAAGGAAAATACAGCACTATAAATAATTAAAACTATTCCAATTGACTTTTTTGGTCAATTTTAATCTAAGTTTAAATCACAATGGTCAGCCTTTTTATTTATTTTTTTAATTACTGATTATTTAGAGAGATTACTCTAAGCAATTACTAGTTAATATCCTTAATAGCCAGTTTTACATGTAGTCCACTGCTATGTTGCTACTGGCCCTGCTTGAGAAATATAATACACTCAATATCAGATCACGTCCTGTATGTCCCTGGTATTAAAGAGAACAAAATGAAAGTAATATGAATTTCACTGATAAGGACCACTTTTCCTATGATTATAGTTCTATCAAAATGTACCAGTCTAATATTAAACACAGCTTTACATACCTTTGAAATAATGCAATTATATATGAGAAACCTTGCTGCTGCGATTAAGACAATGAGATCTGCCCCATGATGTTATAGGGAGAAGTCCACTTTTCTTTTGATCCAGACAGGAGTTTTTTTTCTTCTCGATATTATTGAAAATATATGAGGCAGCAGCCCTTTTTTTCCCAGAGGATTGCAGTTCTGCCAGTGATAGTTGGGTTACATATTAAATGACCTTGGGGAGGTTACTGGTTTTTTATAATCAGCCATTTGGCAGCAACTGGATGGTATATTTATGCCTCACAATTAGTTGTTTCACTGACATTAAGGAACTATAGACCATCTATATGCATTATTGTTTATTGAATCGTGTTTGAAGAAATTCGTCTACTGCTTTTTATTGATGGGAGTTTCTGGCTAACAGCACTTTAAATAAGTGGAAAATGCTCAGTTATCACCCAATGTGAACAGGATCAATAATAGTTTAGTAGTGTCTGATAATTGCAGTGGCTGTTATATACAAGAGCTTGCATCTTCTTGAGTGACTCTTATCAATCTATTGTCCATCATCATCTGATAATCAGACTGAAAATATAGTAGGGAATTATCCTTTTTTGAATCAAGCTTGTGAAAAACATTTGAAATAATGGTAAAAAAATTCTCATTGTTCCACTCAGCAGGAAGAAAAATTTAGTATCTCAGTGACTATAGTGAGAAAGGGACAAAAAAAAAAATCCAGTGTGCACTTGCTAAGTAGAAAAATATTTATAGCACAATGATATGAGGGCAAAATATTTTTGCAATATTTGAAGATTGTCTTAAAATATTTGCAGTTGTATTCTTAAGGAGTCATGACCCTCTGTAGCTCTCAGGACTATGCTGGTGATTTGAAAGGAAACCATAGGACACTGATGGCAAGAAAGGTATGCTAGAGTGCAGCAGAGAGCAGCTCTTGCTTTGTTCCCAGGGGCAGCAGCACCTTCCCTTCACAACACAAGCAACCCAATACTGTGACAGTGTGCAGCTTTTTCTGTTCCCTCCTGCTCTTGGCCACAGAGTTCACTTGCAAAGCCAGGAATATTCACCTCCCCGCCTCCTCTTCTCATGTTTTATTTTTATACTTTTATACTTTTACACTTTTATACTTTTATGCTCTAATCACCTTTCTGCTTATGCTTCTCTCCTCATTTTCCTTTCCCTTTTAAAAATCATATTTTACCTTGTTACTTGCAGAAGCACATGTAGCCTGGCCATCTTAGGTTTCATGGTCTTTCTTCTCTGCTGACAACAGGCAGAATTGCCAGAAGTGTGTCTGGGCACAGGTTTTCATGTTGCTCTGCCCAGTTAGCAAAGAGAATGCTTTGTCTCTTTTTGCGTATTTCTTCCAGGAATTAAGAAAGGAAATAAATAAATAAATAAACAAGCAGTAAATTTTATGCATTTCTGTAGACCTGTGGCTCTACAAGTGTGTTCTGTTATTAAAAAAACTTGATGGTTTGTGTGTTGTCTACCGGCATCGACAGAATGTTTTCTTTGGGATAAGTTTACGGCTTTGGTGTCTGTTTATCAGGCCACCTCTTTGGCAAACACATAACTGGGGGGCAGAAACATGACCTTGCACTCTTGCCCCTTACTGTTGTAATTTAATTGCTGAATAATAAAAACTAAAATTCCCTGATGCATAGGAAAACAGAAAGTCTCATATTTCAACTTGTATTCCCTCTTGATTTACCACTGTGCATCTCTGAGAACAGTCTAGCTCCAACTGCTCTATAACCTCCCACTAGGGAGGTGTAGATAGCAATAAGCCCTTATCTTTGTCATCTTCAAGTCAAGCAAGCTGGGCCCCTTAGTGTCCCTTGCACACCAAGTCCTCCAGACCACTGACCATCTTGGAATTGCTCCAGTTATGCCAATGCCATTCTTCTGCCACAGATGTGGTCTCACCTGAACTGAGTAGAAGGGACAGACCACCTACCTCCCTTGCTCTGTGGGCTGTCCTCTTGCTCGTGCAGCCCAGTATTTAGTTGTTCTTCCCTGCAAAGACTAACACCTCACGTTCAAAACGGACATGATGTGATGTGAGGGCATAAATTGTGTTCAACTATATCTAGTCTTTGGCAGCAAAGTTGTGATTTTTGAGAATTTTTCAGAAGTATCATATCACATCATATGCTAGACTACCATATTCAGAGCATCTCAATTTAGAACTTATTGAATAATCTTTGTAGAAATCCTAAGTAATATTTAAGCCAAAATCTTCAGTTATCCCGATTATACCATCTTTAATAAATTCTTTTGTCTACTTTTGAATAAAAACTTGATTTCTGCCATATGGCTTGCAATATGAAAAGCTGAGTTAAATACAGTATTTTTGTACCTTGGCATGCAAATACCCTCTTTTCCTTTATATTTATTTAAAAGGCAGTTCCAGACTTGAGTGTGGTCTGATCTCCTGGGCTATTGAGAACAGAGTGAAATTACAACAGCACCAATTCCCCAAGAAAGAAATTTTGACTGAGCAAATAGGAAACTTGACCTTCCGTCTTTGACTCAGAAAGATTCCAAAATGATGAGTGTGGATGTCCATTCAGGTAGACAGCTTGGTTGTGTCCAAAGCAGTTAGACAACTGTTTTACCTACTCTTTTTTATTTTATAATTGATTTTCCTCTAGTGCCTATTGATTACAATAAAATTTCATTTTTCCTCTGGAGCTTTGAAGGTGGGAATAAGTTCCTTTTGGATCTAGTCTCTGCTCATCCCAGAGCTGCAGAGCAGTATTGAGTTTATCTTTTCCCAAGCTAGGGCTGCAAATCTGTCCAACGCAAGTCACTGAATAATCTGATCATGGATAGAGGGTTTAAGCAGACCCATGGGACAAGCTGCCTTCAACGTCTAGGACCAGCCCTTTCTACCCTCTTTATTGTCCAATGTGTTGACAGCCTTATATCTGATGTGGAGTTTTGCTCTTCTATTCTAAATCTAGATAAGTGGGTGTTAATTGTCAATCTTACAGCTGACCTCCAAGAGAAACATTATAATCTGAGAACATGGAAAGATTTTCCATAGCTCATGTCCTTCACAGAACTGTAGAATGGTTTACTTTGGAAGAGTTCTTAAAGATCATCTGGTTCTAACCCACCTGCCATGGGCAGGGACACCTTCCACTAAATCAGATTGCTCAAAGCCCCTCCAGCCTGACCTTGAACACCTCCAGGGATGGGGTGTTCTACAGCTTGTCTTGGGAGCCTGTTCCAGTGTCTCACCACCTTCACAGTGAAGAGTTATCCTAATATCTAATCTGAACCTATTGTCTCTCAGTTTGAAGTCATGCTCCCCTGTCTTATCACTACATGCCCTTGTAAAACATCTCTCTCTAGCTTTAGGGCAGAATAAGCCATGCAAGTGAACCCAAGACCCCTCTGAGTTAATAGTTTCCCTTTTAAGACAGGTTGCACCTCACAGGGGATAGAGAACAATACAAAAACACATCTAAAGTAGAACTGGGTAAAGGCTTCAGTGCTAAAAGGCTAAATGAAACACCAAATGCTCTTAAGGAGCAATTCCAGGTATTTACAGTTTCATCAGGAGTCATGAAAACAGGAAATGGCAAATTTACAATTATTACTTTAAGAATAGGGATTTCTTCCTGGCACCTGCACCTTTGTTTGTTTGTTTGCTTGTTTATTTAGAAATGGGAAACTTCTTTAATGGAGGTGATGCACAACAGGACAGCAGCTGACATCCAAGTATGTTACAGTCATATACTCTGTCTATGACAAAACTTTTATTTCACAACTCATGATGTCCAGTAAAGGTTTTAATGGCAGTTTCTTTTGGTAAGTTTATAGATTTTTATCAGTGAATAAAAATGCATTATATTTAGTATATATAGCTTAGTTTTGTTATCCTTTCAACAACTCTAATATCCATTTTTAGAATTGAATTCCCTGAGATACATAATTCATTTATTTCACCTGGTCTAAGGTCCAGGGCAGGTTTTTTTTGTTTCTCTTTGCTTTTTTTTTTTTTTTTTTTAGCATTTGGGAAGCTATGAAACTGCCCCTCATGTCTTTTACATGACTATTATTTACCACTCATTTAATGCTGCATCAGCTCCTACCTTCCAGAGCGGTGTGGGAGGGCACTGGAGCACTGCTCCCTCACTCGTGACATTTCTGACTGAAAGTATACTTGAGGTATCTCTATCCAACTTTACTCCAAGGTGGAATTGAAGACTGCCATTTCTTAGGCACCATTCATCATCCAGCTTCCCATCTGCTGACACAGTTTCCTGCAGCTGCAATTAATTTTTTTTTTTATTTATTTATCATTCTGGCTGCTCAACAAATGGCAAGATCAGACAGATTTGATATGGAATCTCCCTGTAAAACACCAATATTATGAAGTGAAATGTATCCTTGTGTGAGGTTTCACCATATCTGAAGTACTGTTTAGCATTTAGGGCTCACAAAAAGCATCACAGACATTAAATTTTTTTCTGCAAGCAGGCTTGCTCAGAGAAAAATTTGGTCTGGATACAACTTTTATTACTTTTACTTTTCAACTGATTTGCAGCAGGGAGGTGTGTAAATATCTCAAAAACCATAGGTTAAAAAATTCAAGGCAAACATATTCTGCTTTGTCACACATATTCCATTGATACATAAAATAACATACCTTTGTGAAGCAGGTGCGTACATTAATGGGAGCTTTAACTGTTGAATTCTCTGTTTCTGTCACCATTATAATATTACTTAATCACAGCCTTTTTGTGTCAAATTTACCCAAGAGTATTTTTAATAGAAGCATAAAAGAAATTCAGTGCTGGGTGTGAAAAGAAAAGGAATTGGGGTCCAGTCTCTTTGGCAAATATTCCATAACAAGGTAATTCTTTAAAGGCATTTCACATGGTTCTGAGAGAATAAAACAAATGCTTCAGGGTAATTCTGATCTTTCAGATAAATACACAATTAGATTATATGATTTACATTAGATGATGTTAGTTTACATATGAAAACATGTGAAGCATTCCCAAGGAGTAAGAACAGATCTATACAACTGAAGAGACCTTTAACAAGCCCATTGTCCCCCCTGTTAAATAATAAACCAGAAATAATGT
>VZTN01007714.1:13565-29167 GCA_013400515.1 Erpornis zantholeuca
GAGAGGAAAGATGGGAATGAGCAGAGAGGAAAGATGGGAATGAGCAGAGAGGAAAGATGGGAATGACCAGAGAGAAAAAATGGGAATGACTGGAGAGAAAAAATGGGAATGAGCAGAGAGGAAAGGTGGGAATGATTGGAGAGGAAAGATGGGAATGACAGAGCTGACCAAGCTGTAAGAATTAAATATTAAAAATTCTCAATCACAGCAGTGAGAAGCAACACTCCAGAAGGAATCCGAGTTCTGGGAATCCTTTCCCTGCAGAGCCATCCATGCTCACCTCTCCCTTTGGAGAATCCCAGCCCTGCAACCCACACAGGCCTCGAGGAAATGGGGAAAAACACCAAGACAGAGCTAAAAACTGGAGAAAATCTATTTGATTTTTATTCCTCTGGAGCTCTGCAGGCTCAGGAAAACATTCCCAGTGGCAAAACAAAAACGCTGGAATTTTAAAACCTCTTTGAGCTCTGTGTAGAAGAACGCGGGCACCCAGAGCCACCTTCTCCTGGTGGCTGTAAAGGTGAGGAAAAAGGAGAAAAAAAGGAGAAAAAAAGGAGATAAAACTTCCTCAAACCCCAGGAGAGGCGGCGCTGGTGGATTTTCCGTGAAGTTTCGCCGAGTTTTGGTTGGGGAAATGCGAAATTTGGAGCCCGAGTGCCACCTAGTGCTGCACGGGCTCTCAGCAGGGCCCTGCCAAACCCACCCGGAGGATTCCCGGCTCCAGGATGACAATTCCCATTCAAAGTAAAGGTGGGTGAGTTGTGGTTGTGCTCCGGGATAAATTAAAAAAATAACAAGGGAAAATTCGGGATTTACACCTGACAGTGAGGGGGGAAAAAATCCTCAAAATCACTTAAAAAGTCCAGGAAAAATTCCTTTTGGAGGAGCAAAACGAAGATATAAAGGTCTGATGAGTAAAACCCTTTTTTTGTTAGAAATTCTATTATTTTATTCCTTTTTAGCTCAACTTCAGTGTGGAAGAAGTAATTAAGTGTCAGGCAGGAAGGGAACAGCAGCCCTGAACAGGCCCTGGACCTCCCTTTGGAGCTCTCCTGATCCTCCAGGATCCTTATCCAAGGAAAAACCAACCCTGGCCCTTCCTTCTGAGCTCTCCTGCTCATCCTGGATCCTTATCCAAGGAAAAACCAACCCTGGGCCTTCCTCCTGAGCTCTCCTGATCTTCCAGGATCCTTATCCAAGGAAAAACACTCCTGGACCTTCCCTCCTGAGCTCTCCTGCTCATCCTGGATTCCTTCCCAATAAAAACCACCCCTGGCCCTTCCTTCTGAGCTCTGCTGATCCTCCAGGATCCTCAGCCCAAGGAAAAACCAGCCCTGGACCTTCCCTCCTGAGCTCTCCTGCTCATCCTGGATCCTTATCCAAGGAAAATCAACTCTGGCCCTTCCTTCTGAGCTCTCCTGCTCATCCTGGATCCTTATCCAAGGAAAATCAACCCTGGCCCTTCCTTCTGAGCTCTCCTGCTCATCCTGGATCCCTTTTCCAGGCAGAACCAGCATCCTGCACCTCCATCTCCCTCCAAGCCACGAGGGAAGAGCCAGGCCAGCCCCAGATCCAAGCTGGATTGACATCCCAGCATTTTGGAGGTGACTCCCAGCTCAGGATAAACCACATTCAGCTCTGGGTTTGATGGTGCAAGGAACAAATATCTCCCCTTCAACACTTCCCAACACCCCAAAATCCCAAATCCCACCCCGGTTCTGGCTCAGATCCAACCTCCTCAGCCAACATCAGTCTGGGAAAAGCCTCCTGGAGATCCCAAATCCTGGGCATCACCCACCTGGCACTGCCAGGGCTCTCCACATTCCACACCCACTCACTTCCCAGAAGATTCCTCCCTTTCCCAGACTTCCCACACCTGGGAATTTCCTCTTCCTGCCTCCAAACCTTCGGGATCCTCCTGCCTTGCCCTGGATTTCAGCTCCCCTGGCTCCCATTCCCTGTGCTCTGGGACACCTCTCCTGCTCCCAGCAGCCTGGAACCCCACGGGAGCAGCCAGGGATTCAAGAGACACCGAGGGAGATGCACAAAAACCACTCCAAAAGGAAAATTATCCCACATTTGTGTTTCCAGGCATTCCTAATCCCGACAGCTCAAGGAGGAGCTGTCCTTGAGTAGTGAGGAGTAAGAAGACAAGGATTAAGCTCGGTTTGGGTTGATCTTTGTGTCGGTTTTAAGAACAGGCAGAGCTACAGAAATCCATCCTGGAGGTTGTTTTCTTATTTTTTTCTTTCTTTTCTTTTTTTTTTCTTTTTCCCTTCTTTGCCATAAAAAATCACTGATCAGAAAAGCTCCTCCACAAAAAGGCTTTTGATTAAAAAAGGCTGAGGCTGAGGGGATGTCCCACAGGCACTTATCTGGGAATTGTGGGGCAGGCTGGAATTCTCCCCCCTCAGCCTCTGCTCACGGACAGATCTCTCTGCTTTGGGGTTTTTAAGTGCACTCGCTAAACAAAACCATCGGAGAGGACTTGAAAATTCCTTGGATTGGATTGTGGAGTTTCACAATTTCAGCATCCATTAAAAATCCACTTTGTTTCTGTTTTTCTTTTGGGTTTTTTTGGGTTTTTTTTTTTGCTGAAAGGTCAAACTGGAAAAAGTCTTTCCAGGAAAGCCACAAATGGATCAGGAGCTCCCACGTGCAAAGTTTATCCCCCAAAATAGGGGAGCGGAGGGAGAAGCCAAACCATGAAAAATGGGATGGCCCAGACAAAGATCTGCCTGTGCCAGGGGTCATAAAGTCATGGAATATCCTGAGATCCACAGGGATCATGGATCCAGCTCCTGGCCCTGCCCAGACCCCCCAACAACCCCACCCTGTCCATCCCTGGCAGTGTTCCCCAAACCCTCCTGGAGCTCTGGCAGCCTCGGGGCTGTGCCCATTCCCTGGGGAGCCTGGGCAGTGCCCAGCACCCTCTGGATGTGGAATCTTTTCCTGATCTCCAACCTAAACCTTTCCTAGCCCAGCTCCAGCCACTCTCCAGGTCCTGTCTCTGTCCCAGAGATTGAAGCTCTCCCTTCAGAGGAGCTGCAGATCCCAGGGAGTCTCTCTCAGGCTCCTCTGCTCCAGCTGAACATTCCCAGAGCCCTTGGGCATTCCCGGGATGGATCCAAACATTCCCGGGATGGATCCAAACATTCCCAGAGCCCTCAGAGCCTCCCAGGATGGATCCAAACATTCCCAGAGCCCTCAGGCATTCCCGGGATGGATCCAAACATTCCCAGAGCCCTCAGGCATTCCCGGGATGGATCCAAACATTCCCAGAGCCCTCGGGCACTCCCAGGATGGATCCAAACATTCCCAGAGCCCTCGGGCACTCCCAGGGGGGATCCATAGGCGCCTCTGCCCTTTTCCAGGTGGATGGAGCAGGTCAGGGGGGGCTGGGAGAGGAGCAGGAGGTGGGAGGTGAACATCTCACAGCTCCACCTGCCCTGGGATCCCAGAGCCACCCTCGACTCTGCCTGAGCCCCCACGAGAGCCTGGAAACTCCCTGGATACTCCTGGATGCTCCCTGGACACTCCTGGAAACTCCCTGGACACTCCCTGGACACTCCTGGATACCCCTGGACACCCCTGGACACTCCCTGGACACTCCTGGACACTCCTGGATACTCCTGGATACCCCTGGGTACTCCTGGACACTCCTGGATACTCCTGGACACTCCCTGGACACTCCTGGACATTCCCTGGACACTCNCCTGGACCCTCCCTGGACACTCCTGGACACTCCTGGATACTCCTGGATACCCCTGGGTACTCCTGGACACTCCTGGATACTCCTGGACACTCCCTGGACACTCCTGGACATTCCCTGGACACTCCTGGACACCCCTGGACACTCCCTGGACACTCCCTGGACACCCCTGCACACTCCCTGGATACTTCTGGAAACCCCTGGACACTCCTGGACACTCCCTGGATACTCCTGGACACTCCCTGGACACTCCTGGACACTCCCTGGATATTCCTGGACACCCCTGGACACTCCCCTGCGTCCTCAGCCACTTCTCCACCCACAGCAGCCAAAACTGGGGGAAAAGCAGAGATTTTGGGGGTGCAGCCAAGAGAAATCTCAGAGAGACCCCAAGCCCACGGAGAAATCTCCTTCAGACACGGCTGGGGCAGGAGGCGACAATGCCAGGGAGGTTTGGGACACCAAAGCCCAGCCAGGGACACCTCCTGGTGTCCCATCCAAGCTTGGGACACTTCCAGGGATGGGGAAGTGCAGCTCGGAGCACCCTGGCACAGCAGGAGGGGTTTAAGGTCCCCTGATCCCAAAGCTCTCCCTGATCCCATCCACCAGAGCTCAGGCAGGGCTCACCCAACTCCACTCCCAACAGGAGCTGCCTCCAGAGGCTCAGAAGGAACCCAAAATAAACCCAGGGGAGGGAAATCTCCGGGGATGGAATGAGAGAGCTCCAGGACAACACAGGGAGGACGAGCTGGGGACAGCAGAACACGAGCAGCTTTTGTTTCCAATTAACGAGGGGAACAAATTCCTGACTCCAATCATTTTTTGTTTTTTTTCCCCCCCTTTAAAAACTTCTGTAGTGGTTTGAGTCCCTCCAAAACATTTTCTTCTCGTTAAAAGCTACATAAAAGCATTAGCAGTTGGTTTAATCTCGGCCTAACTTTTGTAATAAACAAATTAAACTACCGAGCACGGCAGAAAAAACAAGCAGGGCCTGGAGAGTGGGGCAAGGGCTCCGTGGGGAAAAGGGCAAAGGAAGTTTTCGGATTAATGCCTGGTTTAGGATGGAACTGGAAGGAGTTTAAGCCTCGTGGTTCCGAAGTTTAGCTAATTCTGACACAGCCTCAGCACTCCAGAGATTCCCTCCCGAGGTGTTGAGTGACCTGGGAGGGAAAGCAGGAGGAGAATCCACTTGGTGTTCTCCAATTGGACAAAATTCATCGAAGCCCAGAACTGAAGCCCAAAATTTAAGGCCTGAAATTTAAGCCTGGAACTGAATTAAAGCCCAGAAGTGAAGCACAAACTCAAGCCAAAACTTAAGCTCAAAACTTAAGACCAGAATTGAAGTCCAGAACTGAAGCCCAAAATCGAGCCCAAAATCAAACTGTGTATTTAAGCCCAAAATCAAGCCCAAAATTTAAACTCAAAATTTAACTGAAGCCCAGAACTGAAGCCCAAAATCAAGCCTAAAATTTAAGCTCCAAATTTAAACCCAAAATTTAGGAGAAGCCCAAAACTGAAGCCCAAAATCAAGTCCAAAATCAAACTCTAAGCCGAAAATCAAGCCCAAAATTAACACTCAAAATTTAAACCCAGAACTGAAGCCCAAAATCAAGCCCAAAATTTAAGCTCCAAATTTAAGCCCAGAATTCAAGCCCACTTTGCTTTGCCCTGTCACTCACACAGGTCCTCATTTACACCAAAAACCACAGAAAATGCCATTTTTTGGCGCTTTTTGGAAGAGTTTAAAATCTTTTCTCACAGCTATTGGCTGACAGCATTCCCACATGGATTTGTCCTCCTCACACTCACGTTTCCCTCCCCATCCAATTTCCAGTTCACAACACAAATCATCCCAATCCCAGTAAAATCCCACAAAATGCCAGGGATATCAAGGTGGAAAACAAGACAAGAGCACCACTAAAGTTCATTTTTGAACTAAAAGTTCACTAATGTTGGGTTTTTTTCCAGGATAACTCTGCTTTTCCAGCTGGGAACACCTTGGTTCCAGTCAGGAATAGCCCCAGCGTTCCCACAGCTCCAGGAGGAAGCCAGAGGAGAGAATTCCCATGAACCACATCCAAAGGCTCCTCAAAAACCACCCCAAACCCCCTGGGACTTGTCTGGCTCAGCCAGGAGGAGCTTTTCAGCAGAGCTTCCTCCGTGGGTTTGGGCCAGGCCTGGCTTTCCTCAGCGGTTTTGGGAGGAAATTGGGAAATCTGATGCCAACTCTTCTAGGGAAGATGGAGGTGGCACCAAGGCCAGGGAGGCACAGGGCACGGGAAGGCAGCAGGAAACTGGAAGTGATTCCAGGAGCTGAGGAGGATGAAGGTCAGCACAGGTCCAAGGAAAGGGCAGGAGCAGGAGCTGAGGATGAAGGTCAGCACAGGTCCAAGGAAAAAGGAATCTGGAAATTATTCCAGAAGCTGAGGATGAAGTTCAGCACAGGTTTAAGGAAAGGGCAGGGAAGAACCAGGAGGACAAAGGTCAGCACAGTTTTAAGGAAAGGGGAAACTGGAAATTATCCCAGAACTCAAGGAGGACGAAGGTCAGCACAGGTCCAAGGAAAAAGGAATCTAGAAATTTTTCCAGAAGCTGAGGAGGATGAAGGTCAGCACAGGTCCAAGGAAAGAGGAATCTGGAAGTGATTCGAGGAGCTGAGGAGGATGAAGGTCAGCACAGGTCTAAGGAAAAAGGAATCTGGAAATTATTCCAGAACCCAAGGAGGACAAAGGCAAGCACAGGTCTAAGGAAAGGGGAAACTGGAAATTATCCCAGAGCTCAAGGCGGATGAAGATCAGCACAAGTCCAAGGAAAGGGGAAACTGGAAGTGATTCCAGAAGCTGAGGAGGATGAAGGTCTGCACAGGTCCAAGGAAAGGGGAAACTGGAAGTGATTCCAGAAGCTGAGGAGGATGAAGGTCTGCACAGGTCCAAGGAAAGGGGAAACTGGAAGTGATTCCAGAAGCTGAGGAGGATGAAGGTCTGCACAGGTCCAAGGAAAGGGGAAACTGGAAGTGATTCCAGAAGCTGAGGAGGATGAAGGTCAGCACAGGTCTAAGGAAAGGGGAAACTGGAAGTGATTCCAGAAGCTGAGGAGGACAAAGGTCAGCACAAGTCCAAGGAAAAAGGAATCTGGAAGTGATTCCAAGAGCTGAGGAGGATGAAGGTCTGCACAGGTCCAAGGAAAGGGCAGGAGCAGGACCAGGAGGACGAAGATGTCAGGGGAGGAGGGAGAGGCCCCAAACTCCCCCCCAGCCACAGCTCCTGATTTACTGATCCGTGAAAAACCAAAGGAATTGGGTTTGGATTTGGAGGGAAAAGGCTGGGGAGGACACAGGGAGCCACGGAAAGAGCCCTGTGCTGTAAAAACGTGGAATGATTGAGGTTGGAAAAGCCCTCCCAGATCCTGCAGCTCATCCTGTAACCCAGCAGCACTGTGCTCACAACAAACCCTGCCCCGAGTGCCACCTCCAGGGACAGCAATCCCAGTCCAAGCCCTGACCCCCACCCGGGGGAACATTCCCAGCTCTCCCAGGCTGCCTCCAGAGCACAGGGGCTCCAGAATCCTGGAGCAGCTCCGGGGCCTCCTCTGGGCTCTCTCCAGCAGCTCCACGTCCTCCCTGTGCTGTTGGCCCTGAAGGAAGCCTCATCCCAATAAACTTCCCAGCCTCCCTCTCCCAGCCCTCCCCAGCCCTCCCCAGCCCTCCACGTGGATTATTTTACCGCAGAACAATTTTAATGCCTCCTCTTGCTGTTTTATTGCCCAATAAAAGCTCCTTCCCCACCAACAAAGCTCGTTTTGTTGTCTTTTGCATTGTTTCGACGACTCGATTTTGGTGTTTTTTCGGAGCATTCCTGGCTCTGAGCCTCGTCCCCCCCTCCCCTCCTCCTCTCTGCTGGGAGGAAATGTTGTCACAACATCCAACGGAGGCACAACAAATCCTCGGGACGTGCCCGACGTTAAACACTCCGCACCGGGGAACCACACGGAGCCGGCAGCTCCTGATGGATCACTGCCAGCAGCACCCCCGGATCTGCTCATCCATGGATTTTTAAGAGGAAGGCAGAGGCCTCCATGCCTGGCACCACATCCCTGTCTCGGCAGCTCCTTCCCTCGGGAAGCGCCCGGGTCGGAGTCGGGGTCAGCTCGAGGTCTCCCTCGGGGCAGGAGATGACTGAGATGGCCCAGGCCAGCTCCTGGCTGCTGATCCATGGTGTTGGGAAGCTCCTGGCTTCCAGCAGCAGATGGATCTGTGCTCTGCACGCAGCTGTGCCGGGGGGATTGCTCCCTGCCAGCCCCTGCTCCAGCCCCAGGAACGCCTGCCCGGCCCTCATGGCCTCTCCCGAAACTATGGAATGGTTGGGATGGGAGGAGACCCTCCAGACCTCCTCATTCCTCATGGAACACCTGCCCAGCCCTCACGGCCTCACCGAGAATCACAAAATATTTAGGATTGGAGGGAACCCTCCAGAGCTCCCCATTGCCCATGGAACACCATCCTGGGTCTCACAGCCTCTCCCAGAATCACAAAATGTTTGGGATGGGAGGGGACCCTCCAGACCTCCCCATTCCCCATGGAACACCATCCTGGCCCTCACAGTCCCACCTAGAATTATGGAATGGTTGGGATTGGAGGGGACCCTAAAGACCACCCCATTCCCCATGGAACACCATCCTGGCCCTCACGGCCTCTCCCAGCATCATGGAATGTTTGGGACTGGAGGGAACTCTCCAGACCTCCCCATTGCCCATGGAACACCTGCCCAGCCCTCACAGCCTCTCCCAAAATCATGGAATGGTTGGGATTGGAGGGAACCCTCCAGACCTCCCCACTGCCCATGGGGCACCTTCCAGAGCCCCACCCAGACCAGGCATGGCACCCAGAGAGAGAGAGGCTCCTGGAAAACCTCGGGATATCCTTGATCCGTTTAATCCCACAGGAGCAGAGCAATGCCAGCAGCAGCTCCCAAAGGAAAGGCCCCAGTGGGGACTCCAGGCAGGGACAGGAAGGTCCTGGCCCCGTTTCTCTCCTCGCCTGCAGGAGACCCAGCTCCATTTCCAGCTCCATTTCCAGCTCCATTTCCAGCTCCATTTCCAGCTCCATTTCCAGCCCCATTTCCAGCTCCATTTCCAGCTCCATTTCCAGCCCCATTTCCAGCTCCATTTCCAGCTCCATTTCCAGCTCCATTTCCAGCTCCATTTCCAGCCCCATTTCCAGCCCCATTTCCAGCTCCATTTCCAGCCCCATCATCGCTCCCAGCACTCCCATGCCGGAGTGGACATGGAGGCTGCAGGTGCTGGAATCCAGATCCTGGAACTCTCTGGGAATCCAGGAAAACTGGGAAACTTTTCCTGTTGCTCAGGGGGGTCTGGGATCCCTCCCTGACATCCCAGGGGGACACAGCCTTTGATCTGTGCCCCTGGAAAAAGCTCCCAACACTTTTGGATAAGCTGCAAGCATGGAGAATGTGAGACAGATTGGAGTTAGTTTATCTCAGGGTGAAAAATCAGAGTTTTGGGGTTTGTAGTGTGGAGGTGAATGAGGACAAACATGGAGGGTTCAGGGTGGTGGCCCTGGGTCTTTCCTTCTCCTCCTTCTCCTCCATCCCTGCTGTGCTGGTGGCACTGAGGGATTGCTAGGATGGGTTTGAGGTAGGAGAAATGTGTGAACTAGGATTAATAGTTATTGGTACATTATTGAAAATATCTTACACTGGAACTGTGAATTGGGTAAAAAGTCTTTAAAACATTCTGTGCTCAAGGCCTTGTGACCATTCTGCAGTGATTCTGACAGAGCTGAGCTCAGGTGAGGGCAGCACTCAGAAACTGAGATAAGAACTTAATAAACAACACAAAAAACAGAAGCTGCACTTGTGACTCCTTTCTTTCCTGGTATGGAGCCTGGAAAAAGAAGGAAAAACAGCCTGGCCAGGGGTGGCAGCTCTTTCACTGGGACACCTGCCTGGCATCCCAGCCTGGCACGGGAGCTGGAGGGGATCAGAGCCGTGGGGAGAGGCAGCTGGAGGCCACAGGGGACATCCCAGTGTCACCAGGGACAGCTGAGTGCCCTGGCTGAGTCACTCCCTGAGGGGGTTTAGGAAGGAGAATCCCTAATCCCTTTGGTTCCCTTGGAGAAGACTCAGGTCATGATCCCAAAAGCAGAGGAGCTCGGCAGGAGACACTCAAAAATCCATTTGGCTTTGAGGCTTCCCCAGAGAGAAAACTGGGAATGGCAGGAGATTCCCAGTGTTTTCCTCTCCCCTCGCAGCTCTCCATCATCTCATTGCTCCAGGCTGATGCTCCCCCACACCCCCGGGACCTGTGCAATCAAAATTAGGGATGCACAGGACCGGGGGATGATGAGTTTCCAATTAAACTTCCCAAAAGCTTCATCAGAGGAGCATTTTAACAGCCACTGCTCGGAGAGGAAAGCTGGGTTCAGAGGGAATGGATTTGGGATCTGTGACAACCAAAGGAGCCTGAGCTCACAATCCCATGGAATATTTGGGTCTGTTGACGAGAACAACAACAGAAATGGGATTAAACTGCCCAGGAGAGAGAGGTTAAACACTGGGGAAAGTTTCCTGACTGTGAGAGGGGCTGAGATCCCAGAGGGATCACCAGGGCATATTCTGGGATCCCTTTATTAAATGGATCATCCCTAAGGATCAGTCAGGAAAGGAGGAGGAGCAGCCTTGGTGTGTTTGCTGCTGCAGAGAGCAAACATCTCCTCAGGCAGGAACAGACTTCTGGAGGTCCCCAAAATCCCACAGTTTCAACTCCAGAAGTGCTGGAGCTCTTTGGGAACCTCCCCTGATCCTCACAATGCTCCCAGGAGCTGAAAGAACAGATTGCTCTGACCCGGGGGATCAAACCCTGCCAGGACCCAACTCAACTTTCACTGATGGCAACAGACAAATCCCCAAATCCCTCATTCGCACAAGATCAGGGCTTTAAAATCATGGAATGGTTTGGGTGGGAAGGGACCTGAAGGATCATCTCGTTCCATGCTCAGGGACAGCTCCCACCATCCCAGATGGATCCAAGCTCCAATGTCCAACCTGGCCTTGGGCACTCCCAGGGATCCAGGGGCAGCCACAGCTTCTCCAGGCACCCTGTGCTGGATAAATATCCCAAAGTCTCCTCAAGAGCTCACTGGTGACAATAAAACACTTTCAGACCATAAATGAGTGGAAAAACAGAGCCCCCATAAAGCCACAGCCACCTCCAGAATGGGATCCAGCTCTCCCCTGCCAGGCAAGATGCCGAAGGAAATGAAGAATAATTCTCCTAATTAACGACATAATTGGAACGTCCCTATTAAAAAGAAGGAATTTCACATGCTCGAAGCCATCGAGAAGAGCTTGAACAAATCCGTGCCCAGCTTCCAGAAGAGCCAGGAATGGAGGGCACGACCCCAACCCAGGAGGGGAGGCCGGGATGGGGAGAGGTGACCACGAGCTGAGCTGAGCTGAGCTGAGCTGAGCTGAGCTGAGCTGAGCTGAGCTTCCAACTCCCGTCCCCTTCTCGGGAGGACAGTGGAAACAATTCCCCAGAACAAAAGCCATGCGTCAGCCGCTCTGCGCTGCCCTTCCAGGCGGGAAGGACACTTGATTCGAGCCATGTGTAGGATGGGAACGATCGGAGGAGCAGGCGAGAGAAAGCCCAGCCCGTCCAAGCTGGGGAACATTAAGGCAGGGATGAATCATCCTCGCAAAGCCTGTAAACAACAAATGGTGTTTAAATCAAACACGGGATCCACGGTGGGCCCCGGTCACGCGCTGCTCCGAGCCTTGGAATGCTCGGCCCACACGGAGAATTGTTGGGAAAAAAGTGTCGAAATCAGGGGGCGGAGAGGAAGCCACAGGAATGGGAGGATGTGGATGGGAAGCACCACAAATGTTCTGCTGTGCCTCTCCGTGCCGAGCGTCCCTGCACGTCTGGGACAGGGAGGGACGGAGCGGGGTCAGATATGGGGTTTGGAATGAAGTGGGGTCAGCCATGGGGCTTGGGATGAGGGACAGGACACATGGGAATCAGCTGTGAGGTTCAGAATGAGGGACAGGACACATGGGAATCAGCTGTGAGGTTCAGAATGAGGGACAGGACACATGGGAATCAGCTGTGAGGTTCAGAATGAGGGACAGGACACATGGGAATCAGCTGTGAGGTTCAGAATGAGGGACAGGACACATGGGAATCAGCTGTGAGGTTCAGAATGAGGGACAGGACACATGGGAATCAGCTGTGAGGTTCAGAATGAGGGACAGGACACATGGGAATCAGCTGTGAGGTTCAGAATGAGGGACAGGACACATGGGAATCAGCTGTGAGGTTCAGAATGAGGGACAGGACACACTGGGATCAGCGACAGGGCTTGGAATGAGGGACAAGAAAGAGACACTGGGAGGGATGGAATGGGATCAGCTATGGGGTTTGGAATAAGGGATGGGACACACTGGGATCAGCCACAGGGCTTGGAATGAGGGACAGGACACATGGGGATCAGCTGTGGGGTTTGGAATGAGGGACAGGACACACGGGGGTCACCTACGNTCAGCTGTGGCGTTTGGAATAAGGGATGGGACACACTGGGATCAGCCATGGGGCTTGGAATGAGGGACAGGAGATACCAGACAGGAGGGACAGAATGGGATGAGCTGTGAGGTTTGGAATGAGGGACAGGACACATCAGGATCAGCCACAGGGCTTGGAATGAGGGACAGGACAGACCAGGATCAGCTGTGGGGTTCAGACTGAGGGACAGGACACATGGGAATCAGCTGTGGGGTTTGGAATGAGGGACAGGACACATCAGGATCAGCCACAGGGCTTGGAATGAGGGACAGGAAACACCAGGATCAGCTGTGGCGTTTGGAATAAGGGATGGGACACACTGGGATCAGCCATGGGGCTTGGAATGAGGGACAGGACAGACCAGGATCAGCTGTGGGGTTCAGACTGAGGGACAGGACACATGGGAATCAGCTGTGGGGTTTGGAATGAGGGACAGGACACATCAGGATCAGCCACAGGGCTTGGAATGAGGGACAAGACACACTGGGATCAGCCATGGGGCTTGGAATGAGGGACAGGAGATACCAGACAGGAGGGACAGAATGGGATGAGCTGTGAGGTTTGGAATGAGGGACAGGACACATCAGGATCAGCCACAGGGCTTGGAATGAGGGACAAGACACACTGGGATCAGCCATGGGGTTTGGAATGAGGGACAGGAAACACCAGGAGGGACAGAATGGGATCAGCCATGGGGTTTGGAACACGAGTGGAGCTCAGGGGGATCAGCTGCTCTGCTCTGCTCTGCTCCGAATTTCACCTGGGGCTCCACAGGGAGTGAATCCACAGTGCTGTCACCTCGACTGGGAACTCGGATGGGAAGGAAATTCCAAACCCAGAGCACCTGGCAGGCAAATCCCAGCCCGAAAACACACACGGAAAATCCCAGCCTGGACACGGAGAGATCTCCCTGCTCTGCTAATTCAGAGAGAACACTGAGGCCATTTAATTCCTGCAAGTGATTATCATGGAATTCGGGTTGGAAAAGGTCTCCAAGATCATCAAACCCAACCTCTGTCCACCACAGCACATCCCAAAGTGCCTCATCCACTCCTTCCCTGAACACTTCCAGGAATGACGACTCCAAAACTTCCCTGAGTTCAATGCTCAACTCTTTGAGGGAAGGAATTCTTCCTAAAACCCAACTTGAATAATTTCCTTCAATTAAATTAAAAAGGTCTCGAGGAGCTGCTTAATTCAGGGGAAAAATGGGATAAAATCACTGCAATCTTAAAGCAGAAAGGAGAAATCATCATTTTTGTTTCCGTGCTCCCAGAGCTGTGGGTGGGAAGCACCAGAGGAGTCAATCCCTGAGGGTTTTTCCAACCAAAACCATTTTATAATCCCTCACCCACATTCCCATCCCCGAATCCAAGAGCACCCCAAGGAAAGCAGCTTGGGAATGGGGAAAACCAGAGCCTTGAACATCCCAGAAATTCCACAAGAATTCTTTGAACACATCACAGAAATTCCACAAAAATCCCTTGAACACATCCCAGAAATTCCACAAGAATTCTTTGAACACATCACAGAAATTCCACAAAAATCCCTTGAACACATCCCAGAAATTCCACAAGAATTCTTTGAACACATCACAGAAATTCCACAAAAATCCCTTGAACACATCCCAGAAATTCCACAAGAATTCTTTGAACACATCACAGAAATTCCACAAAAATCCCTTGAACACATCCCAGAAATTCCACAAGAATTCTTTGAACACATCACAGAAATTCCACAAAAATCCCTTGAACACATCCCAGAAATTCCACAAGAATTCTTTGAACACATCACAGAAATTCCACAAAAATCCCTTGAACACATCCCAGAAATTCCACAAGAATTCTTTGAACACATCACAGAAATTCCACAAAAATCCCTTGAACACATCCCAGAAATTCCACAAGAATTCTTTGAACACATCACAGAAATTCCACAAAAATCCCTTGAACACATCCCAGAAATTCCACAAGAATTCTTTGAACACATCACAGAAATTCCACAAAAATCCCTTGAACACATCCCAGAAATTCCACAAGAATTCTTTGAACACATCACAGAAATTCCACAAAAATCCCTTGAACACATCCCAGAAATTCCACAAGAATTCTTTGAACACATCACAGAAATTCCACAAAAATCCCTTGAACACATCCCAGAAATTCCACAAGAATTCTTTGAACACATCACAGAAATTCCACAAAAATCCCTTGAACACATCCCAGAAATTCCACAAGAATTCTTTGAACACATCACAGAAATTCCACAAAAATCCCTTGAACACATCCCAGAAATTCCACAAGAATTCTTTGAACACATCACAGAAATTCCACAAAAATCCCTTGAACACATCCCAGAAATTCCACAAGAATTCTTTGAACACATCACAGAAATTCCACAAAAATCCCTTGAACACATCCCAGAAATTCCACAAGAATTCTTTGAACACATCACAGAAATTCCACAAAAATCCCTTGAACACATCCCAGAAATTCCACAAGAATTCTTTGAACACATCACAGAAATTCCACAAAAATCCCTTGAACACATCCCAGAAATTCCACAAGAATTCTTTGAACACATCACAGAAATTCCACAAAAATCCCTTGAACACATCCCAGAAATTCCACAAGAATTCTTTGAACACATCACAGAAATTCCACAAAAATCCCTTGAACACATCCCAGAAATTCCACAAGAATTCTTTGAACACATCACAGAAATTCCACAAAAATCCCTTGAACACATCCCAGAAATTCCACAAGAATTCTTTGAACACATCACAGAAATTCCACAAAAATCCCTTGAACACATCCCAGAAATTCCACAAGAATTCTTTGAACACATCACAGAAATTCCACAAAAATCCCTTGAACACATCCCAGAAATTCCACAAGAATTCTTTGAACACATCACAGAAATTCCACAAAAATCCCTTGAACACATCCCAGAAATTCCACAAGAATTCCTTGAACACATCCCAGAAATTCCACAAGAATTCCTTGAAAACGTCACAGAAATTCCATCTCTCCGTTCCCTTCCAGGGAGTTTAAGCTCAGGCATTTTTCCCAATGACAAAGAAAATTGACATTTTTATCCAAGAGTTTTGGGGGAGAAAAATCCCTCCCAGCCAGCAGGGAAAAGTGGGAAAATTCATTCAGATTTACACAGGAATGCCTCAGCTAAATGTCCTGGATGGTCCTGAGCCACTGTGGGTTTAATGTTTGAATTAATAGATTTTAATTTATCTATTAATATTAATATGATTATATGTAATGTATATTAATAAGATATTTTATGTTTTATATTAATA
>VZTN01007714.1:40288-60872 GCA_013400515.1 Erpornis zantholeuca
TGTTACACATTTTTATATCTACATATATTTCTATTTTACACATATTATATAAATTAATATTTTTATTTTACGTTTCTCATACATTTATATGTGAATACATTTATATTTGACATGCAATATATATTAATATTTTTTAAATATTTGACATTTCTTGCATCTTTATATTTCTATATTTTATGTGTATTGTGCATATTAATATTTCTGTATTTTTCTGTGTATTCTATACTTGCATCTATTTAAATACATATTTTATATACATTTTTATATGTAAAATATATATAAAATATAACAGCTGGAACATACCAAATTCAGAGAGGATGCAAAACTCATCCAATGCATTACACAAATAACAGACAGGAGCTAGGCACATTAATTGCCCTAATTAATCATCTGCTAATTAAGAAATTAAAATTAAAACAGGAACGAGAAGAGAAGGAAAAGTTCCCACATGAAGGATTTGCAGCAGAGACTAAAATCAGTGGTGGAACTTAAAAAATCAGGGGCAAAACTTGAAAAAAATCAGATATCAGTTAAAAATCTGTGGCATAAATTAAAAATCAGCAGTAGAAGTTTAAAAATTGGGGTAGAAATTGAAAAATGAGTGGTACACATAAAAAAAATCAGTTGAATAAATTAAAAAATCATTGGTATAAATTTAAAAAATCAGTCATAAATTAAAACATCAGCGGTATAAATTAAAAGATCCAGGGAATAAATTAAAAATCAGCGGTATAAATTTAAAAATTGGAGTATAAATTGAAAAAGTTGCATGAATTAAAAAAATGAGTGGTATAAACTCAAAAAATGAGTGGCATACATTAAAAAATCAGTTATAAATTAAAACATCAGTGGTACAAATTAAAATATCAGTGGTACAAATTAAAATATCAGTGGTATAAATTAAAATATCAGTGGTATAAATTAAAATATCAGTGGTACAAATTAAAATATCAGTGGTACAAATTAAAATATCAGTGGTATAAATTAAAATATCAGTGGTACAAATTAAAATATCAGTGGTACAAATTAAAATATCAGTGGTATAAATTAAAATATCAGTGGTATAAATTAAAATATCAGTGGTACAAATTAAAATATCAGTGGTACAAATTAAAATATCAGTGGTATAAATTAAAATATCAGTGGTATAAATTAAAATATCAGTGGTACAAATTAAAATATCAGTGGTACAAATTAAAATATCAGTGGTATAAATTAAAATATCAGTGGTATAAATTAAAATATCAGTGGTACAAATTAAAATATCAGTGGTACAAATTAAAATATCAGTGGTATAAATTAAAATATCAGTGGTATAAATTAAAATATCAGTGGTACAAATTAAAATATCAGTGGTACAAATTAAAATATCAGTGGTATAAATTAAAATATCAGTGGTATAAATTAAAATATCAGTGGTACAAATTAAAATATCAGTGGTACAAATTAAAATATCAGTGGTATAAATTAAAATATCAGTGGTACAAATTAAAATATCAGTGGTACAAATTAAAATATCAGTGGTACAAATTTAAAAATCAGTTATGAATTAAAAAATCAGTGGTACAAATTAAAAAATCAGTGGTATAAATTAAAAAATCAATGGTATAAATTAAAAAATCAATGGTATAAATTAAAATATCAGTGGTATAAATTAAAACATTGCTCACTAACTAAAATATCAGCGGTATAAATGAAAATATCCACTGGAATAAATTAATAATCAGCAGTATAAATTAAAATCTCAGCGTATAAAATCTCCTGCCAGGTGGGAGCTGAGGGAGCTCTGAGCTCTGGTGTCCAAAGCCTCTCCCGGAAAAGGAAACACCCCCAGGAACAGGGAAATGCCTGGAATTCCTCGGGATCTCAAAAAAAAACTTCTAAAAATAAAAACTCATCCCAAAACAACCTGAACCTGTTCAGGGGCATGGGGGAAATATTCCACACTGGCATTGAGATCTGGGAATGTCCCAGTGGGAAGGGATCCCAACAATCCCACCCTGAGCATCCCCAGCAGCCTCGGGAATGGGATTGATCATTCCCTGGGTTCCTAGTGTGGGACCCCAGCAGCCTCAGGACCATTCCTGAGGATCCATCATTCCCTGGGTTCCTGGTGTGGGACCAGGAGCCTCGGGAATGGGATCCATCATTCCCTGGGTTCCTGGTGTGGGAGCAGGAGGCTCCAGCACGAAGCTGAAGCGTGGGATGGTTGGAGAGCCATGGAATGGGAGAGTCACTGCAGGGAATGGCACAGGGAGCACCAGGAGATGCTGGAAGGGCAGAGGCTGTGGGGAGAGAAGGAGCCTGAGGGGCTGACAGAATCCATGGAATGGTTTGGTTTGGGTTGGGAGAGACCTTAAATCCCATCCCATTCCCACCCCATCCACGGGCAGGGACAGCTCCCACTGTCCCAGATGGATCCAAGCCCCAATGTCCAACCTGGCCTTGGACATTCCCAGGGATCCAGGGACAGCCACAGCTGCTCTGGCAATTCCAGCCCAGCCCCTCCCCACCCTCCCAGCCCCAGCAATTCCTTCCCAACATCCCAGCCCAAGCTCCCCTTTCCCACTGGGAAGCCATTCCCTGCCTCCTGTCCCTCCATGCCTTGGCCCCAGTCCCTCTCCAGCTCTCCTGGAGCCCCTTCAGGCCCTGCCAGGGGCTCCCAGCTCTCCCTGGAGCCTTCCCTTCTCCAGGGGAACATTCCCAGCTCTCCCAGGCTGCCTCCAGAGCACAGGGGCTCCAGCCCTGGAGCAGCTCCGGGGCCTCCTCTGGGCTCTCTCCAGCAGCTCCAGGTGCTGCTGCTGTTGGCCCCAGGGCTGGGGCAGCTCTGCAGCTTGGCTCTCACCTCAGGGAGCTCCGGGACACAATTCCCACCTTTCCTGCTGCCCACGCTGGGATCAGCCCAGGGCTGGCAGTGAGCTCTGGGCTGGGCCATCCCAGCCTCATCCACACCATCCCAAATCCCTCTCCCAGGGCTGCTCCCAGTCCATCCTCCCCCAGCCTGGATCTGTGCTGGGATTGCCCAGCCCTGTCCTTACTCCCAGCAGCTCTGAACACTAAACCCCCAGGATTTCCACAGGGAATTCCAACACCTTCCCAGTGCTCTGCTCCCAGCAGGATTTTGTTCAGGATCATTTCTCTCCCTGCCCTTTCGGCCACTCCGAGTTGTTTTTCCCAGCTTGGCTCGAGCCAGGCTGAATCTCCACTTGCACTTCCTGCTTTTATTTCCAGCTTCCATTTATTTTCCTGGCCTGGGCACTGCCTGCAGCCTCTGCCCTGCAGTTTAATCCCATGGAGAATTAAACCAGGCTTCCCTCTTAAACCTCAATCCTTGCAGGACACTTTGGGAGCAAATCAGGCTCTTAAACACCAACACCCCTCAAATTTTGCCTCTTTTAATTCCATTATTATTTATAATTGCTTGGACTTTCCAACACCCCTCACATTTTTTCCTTTTTAACTCCATTTTTATTTATTATCACACAAAGTTTCCAAGAAAAATTAAAGCGCAGCCTAATGAGCCAAACTTGGAGCAGGATTTAATGGAGAATCCTGCATTTTAGAGTTCTGGGCCAGACCCAAATCTCAGCACTAAAAGTGATAAAGAAAAAAAAAAAATAATTCTGATTTTACCCTTAACTTCCAGGACCTAAAGCTCGTCCTGGGTAAGACACAAAGATCCATTCAGGAGAGAAAAGCTAAAAAACTGAGCCTGAATCCAAACCAAGCTGCATCCCACGTGCCAGAGGTGGGAATGATTGGGAATGTGAAATCACAGAGCCATAACCTCACCTGGATCTCTGATGATTGTAAGGAAAACAATAAAACAATTTCATTTCAAGGTCACTTTGCACGGATCTGGGAGCCTCAAACAGGAATAAAAATCAGATTTTGCCTCCCAGGAGAGAATATTCTGTCATTAACTTCTCACCGCCGTGAATTTAGGTTAAGAAATAGAACCCAGAAACGAAGATTAAGTGTAAAAAAAACAAAAAAAAATCAACATTTCGTGCCCATCAGGCCCCAAGAACTGCTGGTTTGGTTTTTTTTCCCTTTGCCGCTATTTTTAGCAGATTTGACCTCCCTTGAGCTGCACAATAATATTGGAGGCATTTTCTAAAAACACAAACAGCCCTGACGTGTTTTACTGAATCCATGGATGTGTCATCCCTCGAGTTCCCTTCCAGCACCTATTTTGGAATCCTCTCCCAAGGAGAAGCAGGAGGGTTTGCCTGGCACAAAACCAACTGGAAATGGGCATTTTGAGCTGCTGATTCCCAGGCAGGAAACAAACAGGAGCAACAGTGGAGAGAGGGAATTCGGGGTTGGGGCTCGGCAGGAGATAAATCCAACCCCAAATCTCAAGTCTGAAGGGAATTTCACTACAGGGAGAAGGAGGAAGGGATTCCAGGAGAGCTGGAGAGGGACTGGGGCCAAGGCATGGAGGGACAGGAGGCAGGGAATGGCTTCCCAGTGGGAAAGGGGAGCTTGGGCTGGGATGTTGGGAAGGAATTGCTGGGGCTGGGAGGGTGGGGAGGGGCTGGGCTGGAATTGCCAGAGCAGCTGTGGCTGTCCCTGGATCCCTGGGAGTGTCCAAGGCCAGGTTGGACATTGGGGCTTGGATCCATCTGGGACAGTGGGAGTGGATGAGCTTTAATGCCTCTCCAACCCAATCCTAAGGATGCTGAGCAGGGAAGTTTGGGAGATTAAAGGGTCAGTCTGGGATTTTCTGTCCTCACTGAGGGAGCTGAGCTTGGACTTTCCATTTCTCCCAAAGGCGACTCCTCCCTCCCGCAGGAAAATCCCCTCAGGTTGGTTCCTAAGGCAAGACCTCAGCAAAATTCCCTCTGGATTGAAAATCCAAAGGTTTCCTCCATTCCTTCTCCAAGACTTGACCCCTCTTTGGTTCATCCCAGTCCATCACATCCCATATCCCACACCAGCTCCCCACTCCTGGACCTGTTCCAGGCTGAGCCCAACCCTCCTTACACCCAAATCCCAATCCCAATCCTGCAGCACATTCCCACTGAGCCATTCCCACACCTGCACAGCCACAGTCAGAAAATATCCCTTCCACAGGTACCCCTCTATGCACAGCTCACACTCCCTCGGGATTCCAGCCAAGCCTGCAGCCATGTCCATCCCCCACAACCCTGCCAGGAGCTCCTCCACGCTTCCAGCAACTCCTCCTGCTCTGGAGCTCTTCCCTACCCAGCACGAGAGGGACAAAAGCTCCTCCTCACCCTCATCCTTTCCCTTTCTGTCCCTCTGGAACAGCCATGAGGGAGGAAAAGACAAGAACCCAACGCTCAGTTGGTTTCTTGGGAACTTTCCATGGGAAAACTTGGGACATCTCTTCCCATCCCCGAGGGATTTTCGGGAGGAGATTTGGTTTGCTCTTTGTGTGAGCCTGGAACACAAAGCGAGGGCAGAGCTGAGCCCTGGTCCTGTCCCACATCCCACACCCCACACACCCCACAAACCCCTCATCCTCACACCCCACATCTCACACACCCCACACACCTCACACCCCACAAACCCCTCATCCTCACACCCCACATCTCACACACCCCACAAACCCCACACACCCCACACCCCTCAGCACCCCCGGCCCTGGCTGGGTGCACAGGCAGAATAAAACCCTAAAAACAAAGATCAGTAACATGCCACTAAAAACCCCTCAGGATTCCTGAGCCAGTGTGGGACATTCCCTGCCCTGGCAGAGCTTGGAGCTCCATGGTTTTCAGTTCCTTTGCAGCCCAGCCCATCTGGGAGCTCAGGAAGCCAAGTCCCCTCTGCAGGACTGCGACCTTTCCTTTGCTGCCTGTGCTTTAAAATCCCAAAATCACCCAAAAAGCAGGAACGGGACCAGCCTCCCCTCGGCTTCCCGAGTGCCTCTGGCTGAGGGTTCCCTCCCCTGTGGCTCCCTGGTGGCCCAGGGTGTTTGTCCTGCCAGCCCCACAGCCACCCCACAGCAGAATTCATTCTCCCCCTGCTCATTTCCCAAACCCAAAAGGATTTGGAAGTGGAGAGAGGAAGTTCCAGCAGGCAGCACACTGTGCATCCTCGCTCCTGCAACAGCCTGGGCATTCCCAAGAAACCAGGGAATCGTTTAGAGCTGGAAAAGACCCACAAGGATCAACAAATCCAACTCCTGACCCCGCACAGGGTGACTCCAACAATCCCACCCCGTCCCCGGGAGCTTTGGCCAAATAAATCTCTGCAATGACCTAAAGCTGCACCTAAAGATTTATTAAAGGAGGTTCTTTCTGAAAGTGCAGCCACAGGAAATCCTGCGGAGCCTGGGCTCCTGGATCCACATTTTTCAAGGAATTATGGCCCTGGGGGTGGAAGGACCTGGAGCAGGACAGTGGCCAGCAGAAGGGTCAGCCTGGAGCAGCTGCTGCCCTGGCCAGCGGTGACCAGAGACTGCTCTGGTGGCAGCACACCCCGAGGAGAGACCTTCTGGTGGCTCCTCGAACGCACAGGGAGCAGGACAAGAAATTTGGACAGCTGCTCCCTGGAAATCACGGAATCCTTGAGGTTGGAAAAGTCCTCTAAGATCATTGAGTCCAGACACGAACCCGGCAGCAGCACGGCCAGCCCTGCCCCGTGTCCCCAAGTGCCACATCCACAGGGCTTTAAATCCCTCCAGGGATGGGGACTCCACCCCTGCCCTGGGCACTTCCAGCCCTTTCCATGCAGCAATTTCCCCAAATCCACCCTGCCCTCCCCTGGCCCAGCCTGAGGCTGTTCCCTCTCCTCCTGTCCCTGTTCCCTGCCAGCAGAGCCTGACCCCCCCCGGCTGCCCCCTCCTGTCAGGGACTTGTGCAGAGCCACAAGGTCCCCCCTGAGCCTCCTTTGCTCCAGGCTGAGCTCCTTTCCCCGCTCCCTCAGGAATTCTCCAGCCCCTTCCCAGCTCCCTCAGGAATTCTCCAGCCCCTTCCCAGCTCCCTTCCCTTCCCTGGACTCGCTCCAGCCCCTCCAGGGCTCTCCAGAGCTGCCCCCAGCACTGGAGGTGCCCCAGCAGTGCCAGCACAGGGACGAGCACTGCCCTGGCCCTGCTGCCATCGGGTGCCAGGGGTGTCACACACCTGAGGCAGCCGAGATTCCAGAGGGACACAGGGACATTCCTGCCCCCCCAAACGCCATCCTGGATTCGGGATGGGCACAGGACAGAGCTGTAGGACACCACCTCCTACTGAGGGCAGCCCAGTGTCACCTCTGGTCCCCAGCTCAGCACCCGACAGCCCAAGGGAAGCAGAGCCAAGCACCCTCTGGATTTGCAGGGAAGGGATTCCCAGAACCCACCCCCTCCACGGGGTCCTCCTCTCCATCCCACTGCTGACAGACCCAATCCCAAACCCATCCCGCTCCGTAGGAGACGAGGGAGCCGTGCCAGGATTCAGGGTTTAGGATTTGCCAAAGGATTTTCCTCCCAGAGGATAACCCGCAGTGGGAAGTGCTGCTCCTCCATCCCCCTGAGGTGTTAACGATGGGATAAAAACACCCAAACCTTGCTGGGAGCGGGGATAAAACTGTCACCATCCCAATATCCCAGGGAATAACAGCGGTGGGGGATTCCGATCCTTCCCTACCCAAAAAACGGAATTAAAAAGGAGCAGCTAAAAGCATTAAACGCCGGTGGGTGGAACGAGGGTGCTCCCAAAGTTGTTTTTGTGCTCCGAGGTTGAAAAAGGGAATTTCAGCATCCTCCCTCCCACCTCGCTGGGGGTTAAAACGGCAGCGGAGGAGAATTTCAAGGAATAAAAAGACATAAAATTTCCCACTCTGGAAAATTCAAGAGGCTGGATTGCAGCTCAGCACACGTGCGAAGCAATCCACGCCAAAAGCAGAGCCATGTGAGGAGCTAATTAGCTAATATCGGAATAATGAGGAGCTGCTTCAAACACCAGGAGCAGGAAAGCTGCCAGAGAGAGGGAGTGGGAGTTTTCCTTAAACTCTTCCACGCGACCGGGCCAAGCAGGAATAGGAATCGCTATTATTTCTTAAATTAAACACCTAATAAATGCTTAATTAGTACAATAGAGCAAAGGAGGTGAGAGATTCTCTGGGTGGCATTGCCACATTTCCTTCGGCAGGACTCTTGGGAGGAGCCAGCCTTGGACACCCAAACGCACTCGAGTGTCGAAAGCATTGTGAAAAATCCGAAATGAAAATGTCACCATCAATCTCTGCTCCCGTTAATTCAGAGTTTCCCGGAGGTCTGGCGCAAGGGACACGGAGCTGAACATTCCGCAGAGGACACGGAACCCTTCCCAAAGCCAAGGAGCTGCACAGGGAGCGGCGCTGAGGGAGGATCAGGTGACACAGGGACGAGGGAAGGCTCCCAGGGACACTCGGAGGGGACAAACCCTTTAAAACCCCCCCCCAGAAGTGAGGGGCTGCGAGGGGAGCAGCCCTGGGGAGGGGGGGACAGCTCAGAGACTGCGAGGGAAAGAGCGAACGGAGCTGGGAGTGTTCCTGTGCCCCTTCCCACACCTCCGGGAAATCCGCGCTCCCAGCCCGCGGATCCTTCCAGGATCGCCCCCGGAACGTGAGGGCGGCACAAGGAGGCACGGGGGGTAAGGAGCCATGGGAGCAGCTCTGTGGGGAAAAGAGGGAATTCATTACAAACCGGCACCTTGGGAGGCACAAAACACGAAATGAGAGGGAGTTAAAGTTCCTCCTAATGCTCTGTGCCAGCCTAGGCCTGTCCTAATGCTCTGTGCCAGCCTAGGCCTGTCCTAATGCTCTGTGCCAGCCCAGACCTGTCCTAGTCTTCTGCGCCAGCCCAGACCTGTCCTAGTCCTCTGCGCCATCCTAGGCCTGTCCTAGTCCTCTGCGCCATCCTAGGCCTGTCCTAATCCTCTGTGCCAGCCTAGGCCTGTCCTAATCCTCTGTGCAAGCCCAGACCTGGTCCTAAAGCTCTGTGCCAGCCCAGACCTGGTCCCAGCAACCAAAGCCACCAAATTTCCACCGAGCAGGAATCAAAGGCACAATGGCAGAACTCAGCACTCCGAAGGTTTCGGTGTGAAAGGATTCCAGCAGCCAGGGAAGAGCGAAAGAGGAGGAAAGATCCACGGGAAGCTCCCAAGGGGAAACTCTCGGGCACAAACCATGCCCAAAGTCCAGCCTGGGAATCCCTGGGAGGACGTGGCTGTGTTTGCCCTGGGATAACTCGGGAAAGCTCTGGATGTAGGAGCATTCCTGGGATTCTCTCTGTTAGGAAGCACTTCCTTCACATTTCACTTAGCACTTCCTGCTGCAGTTTTAGTCCAGAGCTTTTCTTCATCCTCTCCCAGCCCATTCTGCAGCCAGAGGTGGATCATGGGCTTGTCCTGCTGATGCCACAATGATTTTTTTGCTTTTCCTTTCACACCCCTCTCACACACTCTTTTATAGTTTGATGCACTCTCAGTGCTTTCAGCCCCACACTTGTACCTCCCCAAGGCTGAGAGCTCAGCTCAGCCCCACGGCACCGTTAAACCAGGAGAGCAAACATCCTGGGAGCCCCAGACACCAAGGGCCTCTCCAGAACATACTTTTGTAAACTGAAATAAACCCATCCAAGGGAAAAGTTCCTCAAAACAGAAGCTTCAAGCCTCCTATTGAGGAATCTTTAATAAATATGTTAATTTTACAAGGCCTAGAATTGTGTGTATTTCAGTGTGAGGTGTGCATGCATTTTCAGGGCATTCCCCCTGCACCAAGTGCTGCACCCAAAGATCCTGAAATAAACACTGAGGTAAAAACTCCTTTTCCCCATAAACTGTGTTTGGGTTTGAATTTTCAGACCAGAAAAAGGCAAGAGCAGCACTCCCAGATGGAGCAATCCTGGCCCTTTCAGCCTTTTCCCAAAGGCTGCGTTCGCTCTCCTTTGGGACACAGATTCCGACGCCATGAGCTGCCAGTTCTGTGTCATTTGTGGGGGAAAAGGACAAAAATCCCTCACACCACTCGGCCCCAAAGGTGGAGAGGATGGTCTGAGGGGGATGGGAACCCCAAAGGACCCCAAAGAATCCCTGCCTGTGCTGGGATCAGCAGCCACACTCCTGCTTTTCCACAATCTCCTCCGAGGCCGAGCTCCGCTGCCAACTCAGGGTAAGATACTGCAAAGTCATCCCAGTGACATCCAAACACAGCAGCAGAGAGGCCTTTCCCTAAAATTCCAGGGAAATCTGCCCTATATCCATGATTCCCTGTGCTCCAGAGAGCCCACACCCCACAGAACGGGAGCTGCCCCCCTGACATGGAATTCCAGAAGGGAATGGACTGGGGGGAGAAAACCCAAGGAAATCCAGGGTTTAAATAATGGAGCAGTGCAAGCTGTTCCCCTTGGAGAGCTGCAGGGCTGGGAGAAAAGGGCTCTGGAATTATAGGGATTCACATCTCAGAGCTGCCTGCAGAACCTCAGCACTAGAGAGGGGAAATCACCCCAAAAACTTGGGATAATTTAAGGATAATTCTTCAGGCAGCAATGCCAGTGCTCCACACACCAAACCAGACAAATCCAGATCATAAATTCTGATTATTTCCCAGGAGAAATTCCTGATATTTTTTCAGGAATTACCACAGGACTGGGAAAAAATGCATTATGGGAATTTCAGGGATTCACATCTCAGAGCTGCCTGCAGAACCTCAGCACTGGTGAGGGGAAATCACCCCAAAAACTTGGGATAATTTAAGGATAATCCTTCAGGCAGCAATGCCAGGGCTCCACACATTAAGCCAGACCTGTCTGGATGGTAAATGTTGATTAAAATTCCCGTATTTTTTTGGGAATTGCAGCAGGGTTGGGAGGAAATGCTTCATGGGGATTACAGGGATTCACCAGCACTGTCTGCACTGGTGAGGAAATCCCTAAAACCTGGGAAAATTTAAGGATAATCCTTCNACCAAACCAGACAAATCCAGATCATAAATGCTGATTATTTCCCAGGAGAAATTCCCAATATTTCTTCCTCCCCACCAAAAAAACCTCGGGAGCTCCAAAAGGAGCAAAGGGAACTCCAGCACAATTCCAGCAGCACTGCAAGGAGCATCACAAACCACTCAGCCACACACGAGGAGAGGCCCAGGCTGGATTTCAGGAGGGAAAACCAGGAATTTCTGTTGCATATTCCCTGTGTGGGTGGCAGGAAAATGAGCTGAAAGATCCTTCAAAGGCTCCCAGGAGGTTTTTATGAGCAGACAAATCACAGGCAGCTTCCCAAGCAAGCTCTGAGGGCAGCACTCCATGCCCAGACAGCCTCTGCTGTCCCTTCTTCGCTGGGAGTTGATGTTCCAGGAATTACTGCCCGGGAATAAAAAAGGGATGGGGCTGGTGGGGATGGGATTTGAGGAGCTGAGACAAAGTCAGGAGCACTCAGCAGAATTTTAGCTCTCAGTTTTAGCTCTTGATTTTAGTTCGGCCTCAGGGGTTTTAGAGATCCTGGGGATGGGTTTTGGGTGAGTTCTGGCTCTTTTCTAGCTCTTTTCTGGCTGAGTTCTGCCTCTTTTCTGACTAAGTTCTGGCTCTTTTCTGGCTGAGTTCTGGCTCAGTTCTGACTGAGTTCTGGCTGAGTTCTGGCTCATTTCTAGCTCTTTTCTGGCTGAGTTCTGGCTCTTTTCTGCCTGAGTTCCATCCCTGCTGTGCCTGGGACCCTCAGGAGACATTTCTTAGTCCTGGCACAAGGAAGGGAATAACCCCAAAGCCTGCCCAGTCCCTCCTTCCTCTCTCCCACCCAAGGCCGATGGACAAAGCCCAGCAATCCCAGGAGGGATCAGCGATTCCCTCAGCGCTCCCAGGCTCTGGAATCTCCCCAGGGAAGCTGTGAATCCAGAGGCTGCTGTTCCTCCTCACCCCACATCTGCACCGCAGACACTGTCCTGGTGTCACCCCCAAAACAAAGCCTGGGCCACCCTGCCCCAGGGGATGCTCCTGCCCCAGGGGATGCTCCTGCCCCAGGGGATGCTCCTGCTCCGGGGTTTCCATGCTCATCCAAGGCAGGGATGCTCCCAGCCAGGGTTCCATAGGCTCGGGAATGGCAGGGAAGGGACATGCATGGATTTGGGATGCGCCCGCCCCAAACCCCAGTGCCAGTCCCGACACTAGGATGGCACAAACGAGGCCAGGATGAGGTGGAGGGAGTGGATCCAGATGGGAAAGGAACTCCCAGGAGGGAAGGGAAGGGACACAAGCCCTGAGTGAGCCCCAGCAGGGTCTGTGAGCGTGGAGCAGGAGTGGAAGGAAGGGAAGGTCCCTTCATCCCAAGGTTGGTCCAGGCTCTCCTTCCTCTCTCCTACCCGAGGCTGATGGACACATCAGCAATCCCAGGGGGGATCAGGAATTCCCTCATGGCTCCTCCACCACCAGACACAAAGCCAGGTTTGTGTCTGCCTGGACTAAACTCCCTGAGCTTGTCTAAATCCAGCAAAACTCAATCCTGGCTCTGTCCCTGCCAAATCCCACACAGCTCCTGCCTGGGCTGGAAATCTGGGATACCCCACGGCCAAACCTTCTTCAGCTGGGGGATTTTTCCATCCAGATCCCTTTTTCCATTGGAGTTTATCACAGAGCTGCTACCAAAGGCACAACTTCCAGCTTAGGAGATGCTGGGAGCTCAGGAAGAATCCCAGGACTCGCTGGGCTCCATCCCTGAGTTTCTGTCCCAGAGAAAAGTGGGGAGGGACCAAGTGCAGCTCCAGACTCCTGGATGCCACAGGGCTCCCAGAATTCCAACTCAGCTCCTTTGGAAGCTGTAGGAGAAAACAACCCAGAGGACATTCCCTGTCCAGGGCATCAGCCCCAGCTCAGGAGTTGAGGAATTCCTGGCTGGGAGGGTGGGGAGGGATTGAGATGGAATTCCCAGAGAAGCTGTGGCTGTCCCTGGATCCCTGGCAGTGTCCAAGGCCAGGTTGGAGCAGCCTGGGACAGTGGGAGCTGTCCCTGCCCATGGTTGGGATGCCCTGGATGGGATTTAAGGTCCCTTCCCAAACCATTCCATGACTCCCTGATCTCTCAAACATTCCACACAAACCCCATAATCCTAAAAAGAAACAAAGGAATGAGGACCTGGAGCTCCTCTGTGTCAGCTGGCACAGGCAGGGAACAGCCATGGAACAACAGGGAATGGATCAGGGAAAACTCCAATCCCTGCCACGGAGGGGGGAGAGGAATAAATGATAAAGGAATTAGGGAGCACAACTTAATTACAGCCCAGCTTTAATCCCCACCAGGAGCTGCTCAGCAGAGCCACGACCTCAGCTGAGCTCCCAGCTCTCACCTCTGCCATTATATCTGCATTTAACAGGGTTTAAACAGAAATCATAAATGATTTATCTATTAATTTATTATTTATTTATATCTATTATCCATTATATTACTATATTAGAGATTCTATATTATAGAGATATTAAATTGTAAATTATGTATTATTATAGATGTTAAATATTATATATGTTTATATTTATTTCTATTTTTATATTTAATATATCTATTTTCTGCATTATATAAATATTTATGTCTATTTTTACATTATATATTATTATATATAATATTTTATATTATTAATATATGTTATATTAGTAATATAACATACTATATACATTACTATTATATATATTACTAATATTATTAGTAATAATAATACTAATTATATGTTTTATTATTAACATTATTTGTATTGAATTATCATTAAACAAGAATTTCAGTAATTAAATAATTCTATTTAATAGAGTTTCAGCTCTGGATGGTTTCACATAAAAGCCCAGCCTGGATTAATTCCTGTCTGAGGCACAACATTCCCGATTTTCCTGAGGAGTGATAAAGCCTGGAGCACCAAGGAACAGCCTGGAAAGCAAACACCAACCTCAGAGAGAACAAAAAGCAGGGAGGAGCTCGTTTGGAAGGGCACAAAAGCCAAGGAATGGGGCAGGGAAGGACAAAAATCAGGTGGGAATGGAAAAAATCAGAGAAGGAATGGCAAAAAATCAGAGAGGGAATGGCAAAAATCAGAGAGGGAATGGCAAAAATCAGAGAGGGAATGGCAAAAATCAGAGAGGGAATGGCAAAAATCAGAGAGGGAAGGGCAAAAATCAGGCAGGGAATAACAAAAATCAGAGAGGGAATGACCATGACTCACACTGGGGCTAAGTGAGGCACAGGGAAAGCACCAGGAGAGGAACAATTCCTGTCAGGAATGAGGAAAAGAGGCCCCAACCTCTCAGAATTTTGCAGTGCAATGAGATTTTATCATCACTGATTTGTTTTATTAATTTTGCAGTGTGATGAGAATTTCTCAGTTATTTTTGTATTCATTTTGCAGTGCAATGAGATTTTATAAACATTTATTTTTTATTAATTTTGCAGTGTGATGGGATTGAATCATAATTTATTTTGTATTAATTTTGCAGTGTGACAAAATTTTATCATTTTTTAACTAATTTTGCAGTGTGATGAGATTTTATGATCATTTATTTTTTCTATTAATTTTGCAGTGAGACGAGATTTTATCACCATTGATTTTTTAAATTTTGCAGTGTGATGGGATTTTCTCATCATTTTTATTTTTTCTATTAATTTTGCAGTGCAATGAGATTTTATGACCATTTTTAAAATTAATTTTGTAGTGTGATAAGATTTTACCATCATTTATTTTTCTATTAATTTTGCAGTTTGATGAAGTTTTCCCACCATTTATTTTTAAATTAATTTTGCAGTTTGATGAGGTTTTCCCACCGTTTATTTTTAAATTAATTTTGCATTTTGATGAGGTTTTCCCACCGTTTATTTTTCTATTAATTTTGCAGTTTGATGAAGTTTTTTTTTTCCCACCATTTATTTTTAATTAATTTTGCAGTTTGATGAGCTTTCCCCACCATTTATTTTCCTATTAATTCTGCATTTTGATGAAGTTTTCCCACCGTTTATTTTTAATTAATTCTGCAGTTTGATGAGCTTTTCCCACCGTTTATTTTCCTATTAATTCTGCAGTTTGATGAGCTTTTCCCACCGTTTATTTTCCTATTAATTCTGCAGTTTGATGAGCTTTTCCCACCGTTTATTTTCCTATTAATTCTGCAGTTTGATGAGCTTTTCCCACCGTTTATTTTCCTATTAATTCTGCAGTTTGATGAGCTTTTCCCACCGTTTATTTTCCTATTAATTCTGCAGTTTGATGAGGTTTTCCCACCGTTTATTTTTCATTAATTCCCCAGCGCCACGAGAAGCAGAGCGGAGCCACACAAACGCCGTGACCACACCTGAGCCACCTCCCGGGGCAGCAAACGCTGCTAAAAAACCTCTTTAAAATCCTTCAAAAAAGGATTAATTCATCAAAAAAGGATAAATTCATTCAAAAACCATTCGGCAACTCCCCCGAGAGCAGCCCAGGGACAGAGCTCGGTTTAACCAGAGCCGAGATTAAGGATTTAATCCGGGTTTAGCCCAGAGTGACTCCGGGCACTGCGGAGCGAGGGGAGAAGCATCCCCAGGCTGCAACCCAAAAAAAAAACCCAAAAAAAACCCCAAAACAACCTCGAAAAAACACCAAAATAATTCAAAATTATTTGAAATTATCACCGGGACAGCCCCGGGAGAGCAAGGAGAAGGGGGGGAGGTTCCAAACTCCATTTTTTCCTCTCACCCATCCTCACCTCACACCCAAAAACAAACACAAACCTCAGCTCGAGGGCACGGAAAGAGCCACGAAATCCAATTTAAAGGCGATAAAAACGAGATAAAAACGATAAAAACGAGAGCGCTCGGGGCGCCAAGAGCTGGTGTTAAATCAGAAAGTTTCTCTTCCCCCTACGAGGTTTTTTCCGACCCTGAGGAATTGAGAGATTTTTCACACCCAACAAGGGACCCCAAAAAAATCACTCTGCGAAGGGAGGGGTGAGGAGAGGGAGGAGAAAAGGGAATTAGAGGCATTGGGTGGAATTAGGAGAGGCTGAAGAGCAGGAAAGGCATCCAGGCTGAGAGGAATGAGGGATTTGTCTTAGCTGCTAGATAAAACCAGCGCTGAGAGATAAAATAATAAAAATAAAACAATGGGAAGGGTTCCCATGATTGATGAAAGGGAAAAAAAAAAAAAGGAAAAAAAAGATGTTTGCTTTTACAAACAAACTGTAGGTGAGCTGATAAATGGAATTGATATTGGGAGATGAAAGAAACAATGGGGAACAAACAATAAATTGCATAAGAATTAAAAATTAAAGGGGGGGATTGTACATTAGAAGGGAATTTGAGGTATTAGGGGTTCCGGGAAGTCTGTACCTCTCAAGTACCTCAGGGAATGGGGAAAGAGAGAGGGAAATGAGGAAATTGGGATAAAAAGGAGGCTGCGCCCTCCAAAACTCTGAGAGACCCCAGGGGAATGCCCCATGGCCTCTCCCTTTGTTCGAATAAAGTAAAGGAACTCCTCTGCCTCCTTCTTGGACATAAACCTCTGGTGTTTGTGGATTCTTTTTCCTGGCTTTCATTTCAGGAGCTCCCCGCGGATCCTGGTGTCCCTCAAACATCCCAGCCCTGGTGGGGACAGAGCCCCGGGGCAGAGCCTCCCTGGCTCCCAATTCCCGTTTGGGAAGAGATTCCTGTCCCGGGAGAGCCGCGCTGCTCCCAGGGCTGCACCCCCAGGAGGATCCTCCTCCTCCTCCTCCTCCTCCTCCTCCCTGCCCGGCCCCGCATTGCTGCATTCGCCATTTCTCACCCCAAACTCTCCCTGCGGGGCAGGACACGAACCCGCCCGGATGGATCCAAGGGCTGGGCCCTGCAGGTCCCATCGGAACCACTCCAGCCCCCGGGAAAATAGATCTCCAAGGGGTCAGGAATTCATAAAACCCCAATTCTGCAAACCCAAGGAGCCAGGAACCAATAAAACCTCAATTCTGCAAACCCTAAAGGTCAGGAACCAACAAAATCCCAGTGCTGCAAAGCAAGGGATCAGGAACCAATAAAACCCCAATTCTGCAAACCCAAAAGGTCAGGAACTAACAAAACCCCAATTCTGCAAACCCAAGGAGCCAGGAACTGACAAAACCTCAGTTCTGCAAACCAAGGGGTCAGGAATTAATAAAACCCCAATTCTGCACACCAAGAGATCAGGAACCGATAAAACCTCAATTCTGCAAACCCAAGGAGCCAGGAACCAACAAAACCCAAATTCTGCAAAGCAAGGGAGCCAGGAATTGACAAAACCCCAATACTGCAAACCCAAGGGATCAGGAATTCATAAAACCCCAATTCTGCAAACCAAGGGATCAGGAACCAATAAAAGCCCAATCCTGCAAACCCAAAGAGCCAAGAACCAATAAAACCTCAATTCTGCAAACCATGGGGGTCAGGAACCAACAAAATCCCAATGCTGCAAAGCAAGGGATCAGGAATCAATAAAAGCCCAATTCTGCAAACCCAAAGAGCCAAGAACCAATAAAACCCCAGCTCTGCAAACCAAGGGGCTCAGGAATTGACAAAATCCCAATTCTGCAAACTCAAATGGGGGTCAGAAACCAATAAAACCCCAATTCTGCAAACCAAGGGGTCAGGAACCAACAAAATCCCAATGCTGCAAACCAAGGGATCAGGAATCAATAAAACCCCAATTCTGCAAACCCAAGGAGCCAGGAACTGACAAAACCTCAGTTCTGCAAACCAAGGGGTCAGGAATTGATAAAACCCCAATTCTGCACACCAAGAGATCAGGAACCAATAAAACCTCAATTCTGCAAACCCAAGGAGCCAGGAACCAACAAAACCCAAATTCTGCAAAGCAAGGGAGCCAGGAATTGACAAAACCCCAATACTGCAAACCCAAGGGATCAGGAATTCATAAAACCCCAATTCTGCAAACCAAGGGATCAGGAACCAATAAAAGCCCAATCCTGCAAACCCAAAGAGCCAAGAACCAATAAAACCCCAATTCTGCAAACCAAGGGGGTCAGGAACCAACAAAATCCCAATGCTGCAAACCAAGGGATCAGGAATCAATAAAACCCCAATTCTGCAAACCCAAGGAGCCAGGAACTGACAAAACCTCAGTTCTGCAAACCAAGGGGTCAGGAATTGATAAAACATCAATTCTGCAAACCAAGGAGCCAGGAACCAACAAAATCCTAATTCTGCACAGCAAGGGAGCCAGGGATTGACAAAACGCCAATTCTGCAAACCAAGGGGGTCAGGAATTAATAAAACCCCAATTCTGCAAACCCAAGAGGTCACAAACTAACAAAATCCCAATTCTACAAACCAAGGGATCACGAACCAATAAAACCCCAATTCTGCAAACCCAAAAGGTCAGGAACTAACAAAACCCCAATTCTGCAAACCAAGGAGCCAGGAACCAACAAAATCCTAATTCTGCACAGCAAGGGAGCCAGGGATTGACAAAACCCCAGTTCTGCAAACTAAGGGATCAGGAACCAATAAAAGCCCAATCCTGCAAACCAAGGGGGGGTCAGGAATTAACAAAACCCCAATTCTGCAAACCAAGGGGGGGTCAGGAATTAACAAAACCCCAGTTCTGCAAACCCAAGCAGCAGCAGCA
The DNA here is from genome assembly GCA_013400515.1 of Erpornis zantholeuca. Lineage (NCBI taxonomy): Eukaryota > Metazoa > Chordata > Aves > Passeriformes > Timaliidae > Erpornis > Erpornis zantholeuca. The sequence goes on from VZTN01007714.1 coordinate 58,816, forward strand.
CCCCGGGCACTCGAGCTGGGCTCGGAGCTGAGCTCTGGGAATGCAGTTCCTGGAAGGGAAGCCAGCCTGGCTCCCAGACACTCAATTATTCCATGATGCCCACAAGAAATGAGTCACTTTTGTTTTTTTAAAGAACTTTCCACCATCCTCTTTTCCCGACTCTGGTGTTTACCCCGAGCCGGTGCTGTTTAACTCTGAATCCTCACAGATCACTCGGATTCCTGCCCAAATATCCCCACAACCTCTCTGAGCTCACTCCTGGAGTTTCTCCCGTGGGAATGCAGAGCTCCACATCAAGCCCAACTCCTCGCCTAACTTTAGTACCAAGATCAGCTGCGCTTTGTCCTCCAAAATGGGAAAAAAAAACCAACCCCACCCACACTCTTCATCCTGGCAGTTCCCACCCATCCAAACCAGGTTTTGCAGCATAATAAATCGAATTCCCAGCATCTCCCACGGTTCAGGTTACCTTGAGAAGCGTCACGGGAGAACTCCGGGAAGAAAACCGCGAGGAGCCCAAATAAACGAAGGAATGGGGAATTCAGAAGGGAATCCAGAGCTCTGCTGCTCCGGAGATCCAGAGCTTTGCCCCTCGAGCTCCGTGCCAGGGCTGCAGCATCGCTGCCAGCGCCGCAGCTCCGAGCCAGGGCTTTGCCAAGAGGCCCCAGGAGCGGCTCCAAAGCCCAACCTGGGCGAGCTGAGGGCACAGAAATGAGGGGCGAGGGAGGCTCCGACCCCCATCGCACACAACTGTCCCCACAGGGGCTGATTCCTGCATTGGCAGCACCCGGGGCTGATTCCCTCCCTGGCAACACCTGAGTCTCATTCCCTCCCTGGCACACCCGGGGCTGATTCCTGCATTGGCAGCACCTGAGTCTCATTCCCTCATTGGCAGCACCTGAATCTCATTCCCTCCCTGGCACACCCGGGGCTGATTCCTGCATTGGCAGCACCCGGGGCTGATTCCCTCATTGGCAGCACCCGGGGCTGATTCCTGCATTGGCAGCACCTGAGTCTCATTCCCTCCCTGGCACACCCGGGGCTGATTCCTGCACTGGCAGCACCTGAGTCTCATTCCCTCCCTGGCACACCCGGGGCTGATTCCTGCACTGGCAGCCCCTGAATCTGATTCCCTCCCTGGCAGCACCTGAGTCTCATTCCCTCCCTGGCAGCACCCGGGGCTGATTTCTGCATTGGCAGCACCTGAGTCTCATTCCCTCCCTGGCAGCACCTGAGTCTCATTCCCTCCCTGGCAGCACCCGGGGCTGAAAGCCCAAACTGCCCTGACCCCGGGCACCAAGGTCAGCCCCGAATTTAACTCCGGGCTAACGCCGCTGTTTCCATTGCAATCCGTATCTCTTTTCTCCCGTCTCTCCCCCCACCTCTCAACGCGGTTACAAGGAGTTATAAATATCCTCTATCCATTTGTCCCAGCGATAACGCACACTCATCCCCACACTCGTGCCCGGCAAGCATTTTGGGTGGATTCAAAGTTCTTTGGAGAACTTCTGCATCACTCTAAAGGCGGGGAAGGACGGAGGAGTTACCTCAGCATCTCAGGGCAGCGATGCTGACTTGGTCCAGCTAGACGGAACAAGGCTGGGATGCGGATAATTGATCTCAAACAATCGCGGTTTTTGACGAATCGGGCGATTGCTCATCAGGCACACCTTTGAGATGAGCACCACCGCGGCAAAAGCTGCCCTGCCCCGCAGATAAACCCCAGAGCAGTGCGGATGCGGAGGGAAGGGGCAGGGGAAGGGCAGCGCTCCCGGGCCGGAGGGGGCTCGGCAGCCCCGCGGATGGAGCCCGGAGCTGTGCCGGGGCGGGAGCTGCGAACCCACGGGGGGAAGGGGAAGGGTGGGAGAACAAAGGAGGCGTGAGCAGCCCGAGGGGAGCCCCGCTCCCCGCTCCCCACGGGACCACCAAGGGCGCGGGGCGGCGAAAGTGTCAGAAGCCGACCGAGGGCACGAGCGCCTTCCCCACGGTAACTCCGGCACGGCCCCGCCAAACCCTCCCCAGCCCCGGCGCTCCGAGCGGCGCGGAGCCGCACAGGC
>VZTN01007714.1:71313-87254 GCA_013400515.1 Erpornis zantholeuca
CTGCTCCTCGTCAACAACGCCGGTAACGCCACGGCTGTCCCCGGCTGTCCCCTGCCCTCCCCGGAGCCGCTGCCCTTCGCCCCCGGGAGCAGCGGGGTCAGCCCGGGGTGCTGGCTGAGCCGGAGCTTGCTCCGGGCTTGGGGTGCCGGCAAAAAACCCAAAGGAGTAAAGGAACTGCGGGGATTTCACCCTGTGCGGGTGTTGGTTCATTAAAGGAATTAATTGGGGGGGGGGGGGGGTCCCTGGCAGTGCTTTGCTGCTCTCAGAGTTTTGCTGTGCCATAGGAACAGTTCGTTCTCGTCCAGCACCTTCTTATCCCTCTGCTCCCCAAATCCGAACCTTCAGACGAGCTTCCAGCCCCACCTTGTGGGTCCTTCCTTGCGCCCTTAATGCCTTCGGTGCCCTTTTTACCCATTATCGCTGTAAATCACCCGTGGGTGCCCGTAGGGAGTGGGCACTCCGGGATTTGGGTCTTTGACTGGCACAGGGCCTGCAGGAGGGCCCGTGGTGGCCCTTGGGGACACTGAGTACAGGATGGGAGTTGTTTGTGTTGGCACTGCTGGGTCAGTGTGACCTGAGATCGGCTGGGCTGGGCTGGGCTGGGCTGGGCTGGGCTGGGCTCCTCAGGCTGCTGTGGGACCCTGACAAGGGCTGGGCTACCACAGCTCTGGAAGTGTTGGATGTGAAATGTGGGTGATGCCTTAAATGGCTCCCTCGGAACAGAGAGCCCAGACAGGAATAAAGGAATCAAGGAGGGATTGGTTGGAAAGGCCTTCAGAGGTACACTCTGGGCTCCAGAGGCTCCTGCCTCAGTGCATCCCAACATGGACAAGGACAGCTCCCGAGTTCTTCCCACTTGGATCTCAGCATCAATTCCCCAAGCAGAAGCCAGGCAAGGATGGAATTTGCCCAAGCTTGCCCCCCTGTCCCCAAGCTTGTGGTTTGCAGTTCTTGTTGGGCCTAGGAGGGTCTGGGTGTCCTTGGAGAGCTGGAGAGGCTTTGTTGTGTGTGTGTGAGCATGAGAGAACAGCACTGAACGAGCTCCAGGGAACTGCAGAGTGACACTGGGCAGGGCAGGGCTGGGAACAGAGAAAAGTTCAAACCTAAGGCATCCTGAGAGCCAAAGGGATCTGTTGCATGGTCAATCCCATCTGTAACAACTCATTTTCCCATCTTCCTGGCAGTGACCCAGGCCAGGCTGGACAGGGCTTGGAGCACCCTGGGACAGGGGGAGGTGTCCCTGCCACGCCAGGGTGGGAGACTGGATACTCTTTCAGATCCCTTCCAACCCCAACCATTCCACATCCCTGCTTCCCAGGCTCCTTGGGAGACATCTCCAAATCCTTCCTGGACCTCACCGACCTGGAGGAGATCGACACCTACTTCTCCTTCAACATCAGCTCTGCGCTGTGCCTGACCTCCACAGCCCTGAGGGCCTTTGGGGCGCGGCCAGGCTGCAGCAGGAGCGTGGTGAACATCTCCTCGCTGTGTGCCCGGGAGCCCTTCCCGAGCTGGGCCCTGTACTGTGCTGGGAAGGCTGCTCGGGATATGCTGTTCCGGGTGCTGGCGCTGGAGGAGCCTGGGATCCGCGTGCTCAACTATGCCCCAGGTGAGGAGAGCAGCTCATGAGAGGTTATCCAGCTCATCCTGCCTTTGGGAATGAAGATTCCCAGAGCCCAGCCCTGCTGCTGCCCCTCCAGGCCTGAGCAGCACAAGTGGGAGCACAGTTCCCTGTGCTGGATGCAGCAGCTGGGCTCGAACACCATCTCTCACTCAGCTTTTCCATGGGGATCACAGAATTCCTGCCTGGGTTGGGTCGGAAGGGATCTTAAAGCCCATCCCATCCCATCCCAATCCAATCCCATCCCAATCCCATCCCATCCCATCCCATGGATCCCATCCCATCCCTCCCACACCTCCCTCTATCCCAGGTGGATCCAAGCCCCAATGTCCAACCTGGCCTTGGACATTCCCAGGGATCCAGGGACAGCCACAGCTGCTCTGGCAATTCCAGCCCAGCCCCTCCCCACCCTCCCAGCCCCAGCAATTCCTTCCCAACATCCCAGCCCAAGCTCCCCTTTCCCACTGGGAAGCCATTCCCTGCCTCCTGTCCCTCCATGCCTTGGCCCCAGTCCCTCTCCAGCTCTCCTGGAGCCCCTTCAGGCCCTGCCAGGGGCTCCCAGCTCTCCCTGGAGCCTTCCCTTCTCCAGGGGAACATTCCCAGCTCTCCCAGGCTGCCTCCAGAAGGAAAATGAACCCTGAATTTTCCTTTCTCCTTAAGTGATTTTTTTTGGTGATTTTTTTTTTTAAAGTGACTTTTTCCTTTTCCCCAGGACCTCTGGACACAGACATGCAGCTCCTGGCCCGGACCAAGACCGGAGATCCTGGGATGCGCCAGCACTTCCAGAGGCTGCAGGAGGAGGGGCAGCTCATCGAGAGCTCTGTGTCAGCCCAGAAGCTGCTCCAGCTCCTGCAGGAGGACTCCTTTCCCTCTGGGGCACACGTGGATTTCTATGACATCTGATTCCTCCCAGCTCCACCTTTGCCTTCCTGCTTTGCTTTGCTTCCAGCTGAGCCTTTTCCTGGTGCCTCCAGCAGGGCCTTGTTCAAATCCTGGGATCTGGGAAGCTTTTAGGAGCTCCCTGTGTGCCTTATGAACACCCCAAGTGCCCTGAGGGGGTTGGGGAGCAGTTCCTGCTGCTGAGCCCTCGCTGGCAGGAGCAGGAATTCCTCAGAGGTGGCTTTCCCGAAGGAATGGCTCTGGAAGGTTCCAACGCTCCTGCCCAGGAGTTTGTGGGAGCCCAGGGGTGCCCAGGGCAGAGAGGTCCCTGCCAGCCCCGGGAGGTCCCAGGGAAGCCAACAGCAGGATGGCAACTGAGTGTCCCCATGTGTCCCCTCTGCCCCACAGGAAAAAGCCCCCGAGGAGCCACTCGTGGGGCTGGGGGTGTCCCCCCAGAGCCCCCACCCTGCTCACCAAATCTCCCTGCAGCGCTGGGGCTGTCTCTGGGAGTTCTCTGGGTGAGGATGCAGCAAAGCCCATCCCGGTGGTTTTTCCACCAAGACCAGTAATCACCAGGAGAGGGAGCTGAAACTGGGAGGAACTGGGAATTTTGGGAGCCTGGCTGGGGTCAGCAGCTCACAGGAACCTGTTCAGAGCATGGAGACACAGCCCCGAGCTCCTGCCCTGCTCCCCTTGCAGGGTTTGGGTCCAAGTCTTGCTCTGGGGCTTCACCTCCTTCCTTTTAATTATTGTGGGGTTTTTTTTGTCCTTTTCCATCAGATCCTGGCAGGCACAGACACACAGAGACCTTCCCTTCTGCAAAGCTGATGCAGGAAAGTTGTTTTTGGGGCCCATGGGGCACCCCCTGTGTGCCCTAGAAATGCCCAGTGCCCCCTCCCTGCCAGCCCCCACCCCAACCCTGTGGCTCAGATTTTGTCCCCCTGGCTCTCCAATCATTCAAAGCTTCAAAATCATTAAAATCCTCGGGAATGTCTGCTCTGGGGGCTTCTGCTGTGTCTTTGAGGGTGGGTAAATCCTTGGCAGGGTGGGAGGAGGGTCCTGGGTTAAGCTCTGGCTTCACCCAGCAAGGCACCACCATTCACCCCAGAATGCCATCCTGCCCCCTCTGAGCCATTTCGTTAATTCTGGGTTCATTTAATCCTGTCCAGCTCATCAATCCCTCCTCCCTGGCCAGTCCTAGGCCTGGGTTCAGCTTTCCACCCTGCCTGGGGGTGTCTTTATTACCAAAAATCTCCTCTGCTGCTCCCAGCCCTGGCTCTGGGAATGCTGTTCTGGGCTTTCTGTGGTTTGGGAACCTTCCCTGGACTCTCTGCTGCTGAAAACTCTCCTCTCTCCTCATCTGCATCCCTGTGGGTTTGTCCCATCCCTTCTTGGGCAGGAATGTTCTTTTGGGAAATAACCCCAGAGCTTCCCAATCTCACTCCAGCAGCCTCGGGAATGGGATCCATCATTCCCTGGGTTCCTGGTGTGGGACCAGGAGGCTCCAGCACGGAGCTGAAGCGTGGGATGGTTGGAGTGCCATGGAATGGGAGAGTCACTGCAGGGAATGGCACAGGGAGCACCAGGAGATGCTGGAAGGGCAGAGGCTGTGGGGAGAGAAGGAGCCTGAGGGGCTGACAGAATCCATGGAATGGTTTGGGTTGGGAGAGACCTTAAATCCCATCCCATTCCCACCCCATCCACGAGCAGGGACAGCTCCCTCTGTCCCAGATGGATCCAAGCCCCAATGTCCAACCTGGCCTTGGACATTCCCAGGGATCCAGGGACAGCCACAGCTGCTCTGGCAATTCCAGCCCAGCCCCTCCCCACCCTCCCAGCCCCAGCAATTCCTTCCCAACATCCCAGCCCAAGCTCCCCTTTCCCACTGGGAAGCCATTCCCTGCCTCCTGTCCCTCCATGCCTTGGCCCCAGTCCCTCTCCAGCTCTCCTGGAGCCCCTTCAGGCCCTGCCAGGGGCTCCCAGCTCTCCCTGGAGCCTTCCCTTCTCCAGGGGAACATTCCCAGCTCTCCCAGGCTGCCTCCAGAGCACAGGGGCTCCAGCCCTGGAGCAGCTCCAGGGTCTCCTCTGACCCTGCTCTGACCAGTCCCTGTCCCCTGTGCTGGGCCTGGATCATTTTCCAGCCCTTTTCTCTCTCCCCACAAGAAGCAGGAGCAAAAGTCCATCTTGAAGCCCCCAGGAAACTCCACGTCTGCTCCAAGGGGAACCTGCACACGCCAGGGATATCCCAAGTGCAAATCCCATGGATGTGAGGATGGGATGGGGCTCCCACTCCTGGATTTCCCTGCTGGAGCAGCCTCGTGCTCACAGTTCATGGAGGGAGTTTGTGGCCATCCCACACTTTGTGCTCCCAGCTCTCCTGGGTGGTTCCTTTTTGGGGCTTTCACCCCCTCAGTGTCCCCATTTCCCTGCTCAGCTCTTTGGGATCGCTGTGGGATCCACAGGGATGGGCTGGGTTTGGGATTCCCACTGCAGGAGCAGAGCTCTGCCCTGGGAGAGCTGACAGCGACGATTTGGGACATCCCTGGGTGTCCCCATCCCCTGGGTACCAACCTCCCCTGGTACCAACATCCCCTGGGTACCAACCTCCCCTGGTACCAACCTCCCCTGGGTACCAACATCCACCAGGTGCCAGCATCCCCTGGTACCAACCTCCCCCAGGTACCAACATCCACCAGGTGCCAGCATCCCCTGGGTACCAACCTCCCCTGGTACCAACCTCCCCTGGTACCAACCTCCCCTGGGTACCAACATCCCTTAGTACCAACCTCCCCTGAGTACCAACATCCAGCAGGTACCAACATCCCCTGGGTACCAACCTCCACCAGGTACCAACATCCCCTGGGTACCAACATCCACCAGGTACCAACCTCCCCTGGGTACCAACATCCCCTGGGTACCAACATCCCCTGGTACCAACATCCCCTGGGTACCAACCTCCCCCAGGTACCAACATCCACCAGGTACCAACATCCCCTGGGTACTAACATCCCCTGGGTACAAATATCACCCTGGGTACCAACATTCCAAGGTGCCAGCATCCCTTGGATATCACCATCCCTTGGGTACCAACATTCCCAGGTGCCAGCATCCCTTGGATATCACCATCCCCTGGGTATCACCATCCCCCAGGTGCCAGCCTCCCCTGGATATGCCATCCCCATTTCCCGGGATCCGGCCTTCCCTTCCCGGGGAACCACCCCGTGCTCCCGGGGGTGCTGCGCCGTGCGAAGGCAAAGCCGCGAAATCTTTTATTTCCCTTTCCCGGCACTTTCTGTCACCAGCTGAGGGCGTTCCGAGACCGGGAAAGAGACCTCGGCTGGAGGCCGGGAGTGCCTCTGGAAAAGCAGCGAGATGTTGGGAGGGGATGGAGCGGGACTGGAGCCTCTGCACCCATCCCTGGGTCACTCTTCTCTTAACTGAGGCTCCGCGTCCCGGAGCTTAAAGGATGTCAAAAGTAAAGGAGTTGGGAGCTCTCCTAATGTCAGAGAGCTCACAGCTCACCTGGCCGGGGGTGTCCGAGTGGATCCGGGGGGATTTGGGCAGCGCTGTCTCCCGAACCCTGCGGGGGGAGTCACCCCAAACTCGGCCTCCCTCTCCTCTACCCCAGACAGAGCCAGGGATTCTGTTCTCCCCGCTGGGAATCGAGTGCAGCTTCCAGGCCCAAAAACCCTCCAGCCGCGGGGTGTCCCTCCAAGCGGGTCTGATTTCCCCCGAATTCCACAACTTCCCACCCTTGGCTCCTGCATCAAAACCCGTGTAGGGCATTTCATCCCTTTTCCTGCCTTTCCCCCTTCCCCCTCCCCCTAAACAGGGAGCTAAAGCGGGAGCAGGAGCCGAGCAGGTGTGAAATCCCTAAAAATGCGACAGAAATCCCCTGCCGGCCTCGAGAGTGGTGCGGGGCAGGAGGGGAGGGGGCCGGGCCGTGATTTGGGGTGACACCGCCGGAGCGAGCGGCCCTGGGGAGCGCCCCCAGCCCCCTCCCCGTGCTGGGGACACACTGTGCCCTTTGTGCCCGGGGTGGGACGGGCTCAGCTGGGTCACGCAGGAGCCAAAGAGCTGCTGGGTTTTGTTTCCCCGGCTGCGAGCAGGGCGCGGGGCCGGCAGCGGGGCTGAGCCCCTAAATCCCCCCCAAAGCCTCCCAAATGAAACCCAGCTCACCCCCCTGACCTCCCAAATCTCGGCCGCTGCCCCGCGCTGGCCCTGGCTCAGCAGGGAGCTCCTCTGCCCTTCCCGTGAAAGGTTTCCCAGCGCGGGGGGGAAGGCGACCTTTATTGTGGCTGTGGCCAGAAGTGCTGAGCTCGGCCGTTCCTGCCGGGACACCGAGTGCCGAGCTCCGGGCTGGCAAACAGGAGCTGCCTTTGCCCAGGGCCAAAGGTAACAGAGCTGCTGCCCCCGCAAAGGGCTCCCAGCGAGGGGGGAAAGGGCTGGGGGTGCCAGGGGATGGGACCTGCACAGCCCCGGAGTGATGATGCCTTAAATGGCTCCCTAGGAACAGAGAGCAGGCAGGGATAAAGGAATCAAGGAGGGATTGGTTGGAAAGGCCTTCAGAGGTACACTCTGGGCTCCAGAGGCTCCTGCCTCAGTGCATCCCAACATGGACAAGGACAGCTCCCGAGTTCTTCCCACTTGGATCTCAGCATCAATTCCCCAAGCAGGAGCCAGGCAAGGATGGAATTTGCCCAAGCTTGCCCCCCTGTCCCCAAGATTGTGGTTTGCAGTTGTTGGGCCTAGGAGGGTCTGGGTGTCCTTGGAGAGCTGGAGAGGCTTTGTTGTGTGTGTGTGAGCATGAGAGAACAGCACTGAACGAGCTCCAGGGAACTGCAGAGTGACACTGGGCAGGGCAGGGCTGGGAACAGAAAAAAGTTAACACCTGAGGCATCAGGAATGCCCGTGGGGGCACATCCAGCATCCCAAAAGCTCCCACAATGACATGTCAGGAGTTGTGTGGGATGTCCTGGAGCTGCCCTGGGATGTGCTGGGTGTTCAGTGAGCCTGAAAGGGCTGGAGCAGCAAACTCCTTTCTGCTGAGCTGGCAGGGTCCTGGCAGAGTCTCCTCCTGCAGACTGAACTCGCTCTGCTCCTCCTGCCCCTCTGGCCCTCCTTGCTCCCAGCCCAGTGACCCATTTTTATTTGTGTCCCCTCCTTGCTGTCCCCTGGCTCTGGAGGGGACTGTCCCCCTGCCTGAGGAGCAGCTCCACCATGGGGGTTTGTGCCCTGGAGCCCCCTGAGGTGAGAGCCAAGCTGCAGAGCTGCCCCAGCCCTGGGGCCAACAGCAGCAGCACCTGGAGCTGCTGGAGAGAGCCCAGAGGAGGCCCCGGAGCTGCTCCAGGGCTGGAGCCCCTGTGCTCTGGAGGCAGCCTGGGAGAGCTGGGAATGTTCCCCTGGAGAAGGGAAGGCTCCAGGGAGAGCTGGGAGCCCCTGGCAGGGCCTGAAGGGGCTCCAGGAGAGCTGGAGAGGGACTGGGGCCAAGGCATGGAGGGACAGGAGGCAGGGAATGGCTTCCCAGTGGGAAAGGGGAGCTTGGGCTGGGATGTTGGGAAGGAATTGCTGGGGCTGGGAGGGTGGGGAGGGGCTGGGCTGGAATTGCCAGAGCAGCTGTGGCTGTCCCTGGATCCCTGGCAGTGTCCAAGGCCAGGTTGGACATTGGGGCTTGGATCCATCTGGGACAGTGGGAGCTGTCCCTGCCTGTGGAACAAGATGATCCTTGAGGTTCCTTCGTCCCAAACCTTGGATGACTCAGGTCCCTGGAGCAGCCATCAATGAGTAACGAGGCCAGAGAGGAGCTCACAGATTAACCCAGCCCCGAGCAGGGAGCAGAGGGGCTCTGGTGAAGGGTCCTGTCCCAGAGAGCTCCAAAGCCTTAATGAGTAATTAGCTCATTTGCTGTGCAGGTTAACGGGGAGGCACTGCAGAAATGATCTGTGATTAATTAAACCACCCTGGGCTGGTGCAGGCAGAGCGGCTGCACTGCTGGGCTGGAGCTGAGCTGGGCCTAGGGCTAGATGTAAACTGGGACTAGGGCTGGAGCTGAGCTGGTTCTAGGGCTAGATGTAAACTGGGACTAGGGCTGGAGTTGAGCTGGGCCTAGGGCTAGATGTAAACTGGGACTAGGGCTGGATCCAAGCTGGGACCAGGGTTGGAGCTAAACTGGGAGTAGGGTTGGATCCAAACTGGATTTAGGGCTGGATCCAAACTCAAAGTACGGCTGGATCCAAACTGGGCCTAGGGCTAGATCCAAACTGGGCCTAGGGCTGGATCCAAAATGGGACTAGGGCTGGATCCAAACTGGGCCTAGGGCTGGATCCAAACTGGGCCTAGGGCTGGATCCAAACTGGGCCTAGGGCTGGATCCAAAATGGGACTAGGGCTGAATCCAAAATGGGACTAGGGCTGAATCCAAACTGGGCCTAGGGCTGGATCCAAAATGGGACTAGGGCTGGATCCAAAATGGGACTAGGGCTGGATCCAAACTGGGCCTAGGGCCTGATCTTGACTTTGGCACTGCTCCTGGGTCTGGCCTGAACCAAAATTCCCCTGTGCTGAGCTGGGCTCTGCAGACCAACAGCCACCTCCCTCCCAGTGGGAAAAGCTGCCACAAATGGGTTTTCCCTTGTTTTTTCCACACACCACCCCAAAGCCAGGCTCTGTCTCGCTCAGCCAGGTGCCTTTCAAGCCTCCTGAATCCTGGGATCCCAGTCTGGTTTGGGTTGGAAGGGGCCTTAAAGCCCATCCAGTGCCACCCCTGCCATGGGTGGGACAGCTCCCACTGTCCCAGGGTGTTCCAGGCCTGATCCAGCCTGGCCTTGGGCACTGGGAATTCAAAACCTCTGTGGGCAACCTGTGCCAGATCTCACCCCCTCACAGGAAGAATTTCTTCCTAAGACTGACCCAAATTTCCCCCGTTTTGATTTGTTCCCATCACTCCCTGTCCTGTCACCACAATTCCTGATGAAATCTCCCATCAGGCTGAAGCCAGGCTGTGGCTGAGCTCCTCCTGTGCCTCCCCCAGGGTTTAGGGACTTTGTGTTGTCCCCAAAGCACCTCCTCCCTGTCCCCTTCCTGTAGCAAAGCCATTGCTTCAGCCAGGCACGTCCATCCTCCTCCTCCTCCTCCTCCTCCTCTGCCCATCCTGTGCCACACCTGCAACTCCTCATCCTCCACCCACCCTCAAAACCTCCCCGTGCTGGTGGCTCAGCCCTTCCCTAGCACAGGATAATCCCAGTGGATCCTTGCCATTCCCGTTGGGATCCCAACAGGCTCTGAAATCTCCCAGCACTGAGTCTGAACCAGGAAGGCCAAGCAAGTTCTGATGCCTTAGGTTTTAACTTTTATATTTTTCAAATCCTGTACTGCCCAGTGTAACTCTGAAGTTTTCTATAATTTGTTAAATGCTGTTCTCTGTGCTAAGACAGACATAACAAAACCTCTAACTTGTCCTTCAAGGACACCCAGAACAATAACTGTAAACCTTCATCTTGGGGAGAAGGGGGCAAGCTGAGGAAATCACATCCTTGGCTGGGTTCTGGTTAGTGAGTTTATGTTGATATCAAAGTGTGAAGCACTCATGATTTGGGGCATCCATTTTGGGATCCACTGAGGCAGGACCCTCTGGACCCCGAAGTGTGCACCTGAAGGCATTTCAAATAAATCTCTCCTTTATTCCTCTATTCCTGTCTGGTCTCTGTTTCTAGGGAACCATTTAAGGCATCAGTTCCCACCCCTGACATCCCTCCTGTCATGGTGGCTCAGCCCTTCCCTAGCACAGGATAATCCCATGAATCCCTGTCATTCCCATTGGGATAACAGATCTGAGAGATCCCAGCACTGAGTTTGGACCGGGAAGGCTGAGCAAGTTCCCACCCCTGACATCCCTCCTGTGCTGGTGGCTCAGCCCTTTCCTGGGGACAGGAATCCCTGTCCTTCCCGTTGGGATCCCAACAGGCCCTAAAAGAACCTCAGCACCGAGCCTGGACCAGGAAGGCTGAGCAAGTTCCCACCCCTGACATCCCTCCTGTGCTGGTGGCTCAGCCCTTCCCTAGCACAGGATAATCCCAGTGGATCCTTGCCATTCCCGTTGGGATCCCAACAGGCTCTGAAATCTCCCAGCACTGAGTTCAGCCAGAAAGGGCCACCAAGCTCCCACCCCTCGCATCCCTCAGCCTTCCCCAAACACTGAGATAATCCCAACGATTCCTCGTCATTCCCACCCCGCTGGGATCCCGGCAGGCCCCGAAGGACCCTCAACCCCGAGCTGGCACAGGAAGGGCGAGCAACCCTCGCCCCGAGCGGGATCCCACGGCATACCCAGCCCGGCTCCTTCCTTCGGGCCTCTCCCTGGCCCCGCCGGCTCCTCGGCCTGGCCGTGGCCGCGGATTTCTCGGGAGCGGCGGGCGAGCGGCGCGGAGGGGCCGGGAGCCGCATTCACATTCCTGCCGCGAGCGCACTTGTCAGCCGAGCTGTCAGTGCCGCCGTAATGGGGCCACGGCGGTCACTCGTGTTGGGAGTAAACACAGCCGAATCCGAGAAAACAAGAGCAGAGCCCCGCGCTCCCGGCACGGCTGCAAAGCCCCCGCCGCTCCCGGGGGAGGGGTGACCAGGCTCCCCCCCGCAGCCCACCCCAAAACCCCGCGGGAGGGATGGGGGGCAGTGCCGGGGGGTAGCCGGCAGCCGGGGGGAGCGCGGGTGCGGCTGCTGGGATGTGGTTCCGGAGAGCTGGGGTTGAAAAGGGAATGGTTTGGGACGTGCGAGGGACGGGTGGGGACGTCCCTGGCCTGGAGCTGCTCGGGGACTTGCGGCACAAACCCAGCCCCAGCTGCGGCTGCAGCGCTTGGTTCTGATTTGGTTTTTTTTTTCTTTTTTTAACTTAAAAACAGGAATTTTGCACATCTCGGAACTGCCCTGAGCCTGGGGGGTTTGTCTGGAGTGAAGGTCCTGCCTCCTTGTCACCCTCCAGCATCCCCCAGGTCCCCCTGGGCTCCTCCTGCCACCTCCAGAGGTGCCACCAGCGGCGGAGGGGACACCTGGGCCAGGTGGGACGGAGCCAGCTCGGCAGCAGCTCCGGTGCCGGGCACGGGGAGGGGGCGGGGGTCGCCCGGGGGCCGAGGGGTTCGTGGGGCCGCAGGCCCGAGGAGGAGGAGGAGGGACAGCAGCCCTGGGAATCATCAGCGCCGCTCTTTCGTTTGGGAATATCGCCCCAACCTCCAGCCCCTCCCAACAAAGGCGCGGCGCCGAAAAGCCGCGGGTTTGGGACAAAGGAGGGCACGGGGAGGCCGAGGGCAGAGCGGGCACAGCCCCGGCCGTGCCCATCGCCTGCTCCATCCCTCACCCCCCGAGCCCAGGCAGTGCTGCTTTCCCCACTCGCGGGCCCCGGCGCGGTTTATTCACGCCCGCAAACCCTAAAAAAGCTGCGAACGCCACCGAGTGTTTCCTGCGGGCGGGGAGGGGAGCGGGCAGTTTTAATCCTCCTCCAAACCCGACGCGAAATGTTGGGGTCACTCCTCCTTTGAAATCCCCCGCGGCCTTTCTTCCCATTAAACCAGCTCCCAGCTCAGAAGTTTCTTCCCCACCCTCCCCCCACCTTTTTTTTTTTTTTTTTTTTTTTTAATTTAATAATAAAGCATCTCAGATCTCGGAGCTGCAACTCATCTCACACCTAAGCGAGATTGCGTTTTGCACAAGCCTTTCAGCTGTTTTCTCAATCTCTCCTCTGTCTCATTCTCAATTCAGGCAGTTGCTATAGGTATGTTTTAATCCCCAGCATGGTAGATTTTAATTAGTCTTTGTACAGATGGCCAATTAACATTCATTACTTTTGCCTTGAGCGATTAATTATGAGTTTGGATAGAAGGGGAGATGGAGACAGGAAAGATGGGCAGGTGAATAAAAAAAAAAAAGGGGGATTTTAATCAGAGTTTGGGAATTTTTTTTTCTCCTTCTGATTTATATATATACACACACACGCGGAAAGAGGAGGGAAAAGAGGCGACACGGCGCGAGTTACATTCCCAGAGAATCATTCCCGACCTGGAGCCGCGGGAATGGGATCTCCAGCCAGGGATGCCGCAGGGTTCGGGGCTGCGATCCGGCCGAACCCCGGGCAGGGCCGGGAAAAGCGAGGCAGGGAACGCTGGAGTGACCCCAGCGCCCAGCCTGGGAATCCTCATCCCAGCGGATTTGGGTGCCCGGGCATCCCGGCTTTGGGGCTGGTGCCAGGGCGCTGCGGCGACCCAGAGCCACCTCCTCCGTTGTCTCCGTGAGCGGGACGGGGCCCGCAGTTGTCCCCTCCCCAGCCCCGGTGACACGTCGCTAATTCTTCCTAATTGATTTTTCACGCCGGTGGGAGGGAGACGGTGACATCCAACAACAGAGCCCTGATGTCGCGGCTTTCTCCGGCATGAAAGGGGCCGGCGTCTCCCCCCGGAGCCCGGATGCCTGCGCCGGGGCTGGGTAGCCATGGAGAGCCGCTGCCCGAGCCTTTCCGAGCCGCTGGCGCTGCTCCGTGCCTGCCGTGCCAGCCGCTCCCGCAGCTATTTCGGGACGCGGGCTGGCGAAGGAAAATAGCAAAGCCCCTCGGGGCCGCACCGTGCCCCCCTTCCCTGGCACGGAGGCTGCTCCCGCATTCCCGGCCCGCGTTCCCGGTCCTCATTCCCGGCCCGCGTTCCCGGCCCGCATTCCCAGCCCTCATTCCCGGCCCCCATTCCCAGCCCGCATTCCCAGCCCGTATTCCCGGCCCTCATTCCCGGCCCGCATTCCCGGCCCGCGTTCCCGGCCCGCATTCCCGGCCCGCGTTCCCGGCCCGCATTCCCGGCCCGCGTTCCCGGCCCGCATTCCCGGCCCGCGTTCCCGGCCCGCATTCCCGGCCCGCATTCCCTGCCCGCATTCCCAGCCCGTATTCCCGGCCCTCATTCCCGGCCCTCATTCCCGGCTGTCCCAGCACGCGGGAGCCGCAGCAGGCTCTGTGTGCGGTTTGGGGTGTGGAGGGAGCAGGGGGGAGCTGGAAGGGTCTGATCCCGCTGGCTCCTGGGGCGGCAGGAAAACGGGAATGGTGTAAGGATGCTGGGGTTGGGATCCATCCCGCGGGACTCGGGGGATTCCTTCCCGACCGCCGGAAGCTTTCCCCGGGAGCTGGGGTCGCTTTTAGCACGTTTGGGGTTTGGCCCCGGCCCACTCGGGATCGGGTGCTTCCCGCAGGAGATTTCCCGGGATCGGGCACGCGGGAGGAGCGGGAAGGGGCCGGGTCCCTCCCGGCACGGCAGGGATGAGGCTGCTGCGTCCCGGGCGCGTGGCGTGGCTGGAGGAGGTGCCACCCGCGTCCTGCCGTGGGCTGTGGGTGGTTGTGTCACCCGCCACCAGCGAGGTCCCTGCGTGGATGTGCCACCTGCATCCTGGCACAGTCCCTGAGCGGATGTGTCACCCACATTCCAGCGACATTCCCAAGTGGATGTGCCCTCTGCACCCCAGAGTGGTTCCTGAGTGGATTTGTCACCTTCATTACAGTGAGATTCCTGCGTGGATGTGCCACCTGCATCCTGGCACAGTCCCTGAGCGGATGTGTCACCCACATTCCAGCGACATTCCCAAGTGGATGTGCCCTCTGCACCCCAGAGTGGTTCCTGAGTGGATTTGTCACCTTCATTACAGTGAGATTCCTGCGTGGATGTGCCACCTGCATCCCGGAGTGGCCCTTGGGTGACATACCACCTGCATCCCAGCCCAGCCCCCGGGTGGCCATGTCACCTGGATCCTGCAGTGTTCCCTGTGTGTCCCCTGGATCCTGCAGTGTTCCCTGTGTGTCCCCTGGATCCTGCAGTGTTCCCTGTGTGTCCCCTGGATCCTGCAGTGTTCCCTGTGTGTCCCCTGGATCCTGCAGTGTTCCCTGTGTGTCCCCTGGATCCTGCAGTGTTCCCTGTGTGTCCCCTGGATCCTGCAGTGTTCCCTGTGTGTCCCCTGGATCCTGCAGTGTTCCCTGTGTGTCCCCTGGATCCTGCAGTGTTCCCTGTGTGTCCCCTGGATCCTGCAGTGTTCCCTGTGTGTCCCCTGGATCCTGCAGTGTTCCCTGTGTGTCCCCTGGATCCTGCAGTGTTCCCTGTGTGTCCCCTGGATCCTGCAGTGTTCCCTGTGTGTCCCCTGGATCCTGCAGTGTTCCCTGTGTGTCCCCTGGATCCTGCAGTGTTCCCTGTGTGTCCCCTGGATCCTGCAGTGTTCCCTGTGTGTCCCCTGGATCCTGCAGTGTTCCCTGTGTGTCCCCTGGATCCTGCAGTGTTCCCTGTGTGTCCCCTGGATCCTGCAGTGTTCCCTGTGTGTCCCCTGGATCCTGCAGTGTTCCCTGTGTGTCACCTGGATCCCAGAGTGTTCTCTGTGTGTTCTTGGATCCTGCACTCTTCTCTGTGTGTCACCTGGATCCTGCAGTGTTCCCTGTGTGTCATTGGATCCTGCAGTGTTCCCTGTGTGTCACCTGGATCCCAGAATATTCCCTGAGTACTTCCCCACCCCAGGCAGCACCCATGAGGATCCACCCCAGTGGTGCCGAGCACTGACCCAGCCCATCCTCCAGAGCTCTGGGACAGGCTGGATGCCCAGGAGCCCCAAATCCACGCTGGGCACCCACGCCAGGAGCTCTCCTGCAAACACCTCCTTCACCAGCCGGATCCCAGCTCCACAATCCCAGCTCCCAGATCCACCAGCGGATCCCTCCACCCGCAGGGATCAGCACAGCCTCTGCCAGACCATCCCCTCCTCACCAATTCTGTTTTCCAGGTGAAACACAGGTGGGACAAACAGCAGCCAGCAGGGAGGGCAATCAAACCCCTCCGAGCAGGCCGGGGCTGCCTCCTGAGCGGGGCAGAGGTCGGGGGGAGCACGGGAGGCTCGGCACGGCCCCGTCCCCACCTGCAGAGCCGTGGCAGGGTATGGCCCTCTGGGAGCGTGTGCCATGGAAATGTGCACATTTCCTAAAAGCAATATGGAACAGCTAAATATACTGCTCACAAATCTGTTTACACTAATAATGGCTGGGAGCCTGCCATCCATATGACTGCACGGAACCATTGATTCAACAGAAACTCGCTGAAAAAATCCCTCACAAGGGGGAAGAAACTCGCAGCGTTTATATTTCAATTTTTCTCCCCCCACCTCCTTGTTTTTTTCCCTTTTTCCCTGCTTGTGAGGAAAAGGGGAACAGGGAGATGTTGGCACCTCTGGCACTGCCATGGCTGTGTTGGCCCTGCCCATCTCTCAGCCCCTCTCCCTCTGCACGGCCACGGGATGGAGATCCTCCACAAACCAGGATCCCCCAGAGCATCTCCAAGCACTGCAGTTGCCTCCAGGGCTAAATGAACACAATATTTACCCACTCCCCACCCAAGGGACGGGTCCGAGGCAGCATTTTGGCGCTAAACTCGTCCCCCTTTTTTTAAAAAAAA
>VZTN01007714.1:119621-178093 GCA_013400515.1 Erpornis zantholeuca
ACGGATATGGCACTTGGAGACATGGGGTCAGTGGGAAATCATGCCTGAGGTGGAAGTGTTCAAAAACCACAGGGATGTGGCACCTGGGGACATGGTCAGCAGTGGCCTTGGCCGTGCTGCAGGGATGGTTGGACTTGATGGACTCCGAGGGCTTTTTGTTAATGATTCCACGATTGTCATGCAGGGTGGACATACAGGGACCCCTCTGACACCACCAGTCACAGGCACCGGCGTGGAGCTGTGTGACACCAAACTCGAGCACCTCCCCAAAGCCTGGGAAGATGTTAGAGAAACTGGAGGTGACTGAGGCCACCTCTGCAGGTCTCCTTCTGGCTGACTTTAATCAAGCGGGGATTAAAACCTGCTCTAGACCCTCAGGAGCTCCAAGGGGTGCATCTGCACCAAGGAGACATGCACAGGAAACCGGGAAAGCCTCTCGGAAATCCATCAGGAGGAACCTGCTCCTCCCACTTGGGAAACCAGATGGAGAAGAACAGGGAGAAGGTGCTGGGTTACAGGTACCAGGGCAACATTAAATCACAACCTTACTGCTGTGTCCGTTGGGCTTTGACTCCCTTGGCGGTGTTTTGTGTTGGAAAGTGTAATTGCACCCATTTTGGTGTAAATGGCTGTTCCAGCTCTCCAGAATCCTGGACCTGCTCAGCCAGCCTTCCCCCGGCCGTGGAATTGTGAGACACATGTGGAGACCATCGTTCATTGTCAAGATTTTGGTGTCTCAGCTTCCAAGGTGGTCATGGCCTCAGATCATGGTCACGGCCTCAGACCACAGTCATGGCCTCAGATCATGGTCATGGCCTCAGATCATGGTCACAGCCTCAGATCATGGTCATGGCCTCAGACCACAGTCATGGCCTCAGATCATGGTCATGGCCTCAGACCACGGTCATGGCCTCAGATCATGGTCATGGCCTCAGACCACAGTCATGGCCTCAGATCATGGTCACAGCCTCAGATCATGGTCATGGCCTCAGATCATGGTCACAGCCTCAGACCACAGTCATGGCCTCAGATCATGGTCACAGCCTCAGATCATGGTCACAGCCTCAGATCATGGTCACGGCCACGCCAGGAACCCCTTGTGAAGGAGCACCTGCCCTGGAGGGTGCTCTGGAGGAGCAGGTTCCACCCTGGTGGGATCACACCAATGGGACCCATCCCACTGCCCCACAGTGGGGACTTGATCCCTTCAAGCCAAGTGCCCAGCATGGGACTGGGGCTGAATCATGTCCGTCCTCTTCTTGCCAGTTCTGTCTGTGCCAGGGCTGTGTCCCTTTCCTGGCTTTGGGATGATGGCACCGGGATGAAGGAAAATCCTTCATCAATGAATCCAGGAAAAGTCCAGGAGGGACAGAGCTCCCAGCAGCACTGAGGGCCCCAGGGTGGGAAGCACCATTCCCACACAGTGCTACATGGAGGTTTTTTGGGGCAAACCCCAGGGTTTGGGGCTGATGCTTGCACTGACACCTTGGTATCCAACATGGGAAACGCTCCAATGAGGCTCTGGGAGGAGGGGGAACTCCTTCAGTGCCCTGTGAGGCCACTGGAAGCTTTGCCATAGATCCAGGGAGTTCCTCACTGGGGACACGGAGAGGGTGCAGCTCCAGCTCATCCAGAAACGCAGTCAGGATGAACCACAGCCCCTCCCAGCACCTGGGAGCAGGTGAAGCCTGAGGATGCTCCTTTCCCTCCGGCAGACAGCCAAGAACACGAGGGGAAAAATGGGGAAAACCCCAAGAAACTCTGCACCCCGACCTCATTAAGCACCAATTCATGGACCAGCAGCCCTCAGGTAGCTCAGGCAGGACGGCAGCGACGACAGCACCGACCCCGGTGAGATCCATCCCCGCCGGGGAACAAAGCCGGGAATCGCCTCCCGGGTACCCACGGCTCCCCAGCTCTCTTCCCCCCATCCCTGCCTTGCAGTGGAAGCCTCTCTCCTCTCATCAGCTCAGACAAGGCTAATTGGGGTGATAAAGAACTGGCTCCGAGTGCTGGCGTGGGCTGGAGGAACAAATGGTGCGGTGGTCACAGCTGGTGCTGCGGAGCCGGCGCGGGAGCGGGCGCGGGGGAGCTCCCGGCGCCCCAAATCCCGGCAGTCGGTCCCTGTTGGATGCGAGCGGGGGGTTGTGTGTGTTTTGCATGGCTGCTGACACGGGTGTAACGTGCAGGCGCGGCCGGTGAGGCAGCAGCAGGCAGAAAGCAGATGCTTTTTGTTTGGGGTTGATACTCATTTCTATCCCAGCTCGGGAAAAGGTGTAGAAAGGAATGTGCTCCGGAGAGTGCAGGGAGAGAGATAGGTCTAGGCTCGCTGCCAGGGATCCTGGAACGATATGGAAGGCAGCTAGGGGAGACAGGAGCAGATGGATTTGGCATACAGCTCATCACTCAGCCAAAAAAAGAGGAGGGGGGGGGAGAAGAAGGGAGAAAGCAGCCAATTTTGGGAGGGGGAGGGTCATGGGGACTGACGGATGCTGCTCCAGGGTGGGGGAAGGGAGGACCAGGATGGTCACTGTGTCTTCTGCTGCTGCCAGTGGGGAGAGCTGGCGCTGGCTCCTTTGGAGCCTGGAAGGGTCTCCTGGCCCTTCCAGCAGCTCTCAGCCACCTCCTGCTGGGCTTTGGTCACTGGGGTAAAGCCGAGGGCAGGGCCTGGCTCTCCAGGCCCTGGAGAAGCTCAGGCAGGTGCAGGAAGGGCTGTGGCACCATGGAACCATGGAATCCTTGAGGCTGGAAAGGAGCTCTGAGGTCACTAAGTCCAACCATCCCCAGCTCTGCCAGGGCCAGCCCTGCCCCGTGTCCCCAAGTGCCACATCCCCAGGGCTTTAAATCCCTCCAGGGATGGGGACTCCACCCCTGCCCTGGGCACTTCCAGCCCTTTCCATGCAGCAATTTCCCCAAATCCACCCTGCCCTCCCCTGGCCCAGCCTGAGGCTGTTCCCTCTCCTCCTGTCCCTGTTCCCTGCCAGCAGAGCCTGACCCCCCCCGGCTGCCCCCTCCTGTCAGGGACTTGTGCAGAGCCACAAGGTCCCCCCGGAGCCTCCTTTGCTCCAGGCTGAGCTCCTTTCCCAGCTCCCTCAGGAATTCTCCAGCCCCTTCCCAGCTCCCTCAGGAATTCTCCAGCTCCTTCCCAGCTCCCTTCCCTTCCCTGGACATGTTCCAGACCCTTTCTTGTCATGACAGCCTCACCCATTAGCATTCCCAGTCCATTGGGACATTCCTGGTTATCCAGGAGGGCTGATAAAGGATGGAAAGGTCTCACTGAGTCCTCCCACAGCTTTCCCAGCCGCTCTGGATGGATCCATCCTTCCCCACGGATCTGTGTGTGTGCCTCAGAGGCATTTCGGGTCACTGACCAGTTCCCCTTGGACTGTGGGGCTTGGAGCACCTGTCCGAGTGGGAGGTGTCCATGGAAGGTGTCCATGACCATGGAAGGTGTCCATGGAAGATGTCCCTGCCCATGGAAAGTGTCCAGGGAAGGTGTCCCTGCCCATGGAAGGTGTCCATGGAAGGTGTCCCTGCCCATGGAAGGTGTCCCTGCCCATGGAAGGTGTCCATGGAAGGGTTCCCTGCCCATGGAAGGTGCCCATAGAAGGTGTCCTGCCCATGGAAGGTGTCCCTGTCCATGGAAGGTGCCCATGGAAGGTGCCCAGGGAAGGTGTCCCTGCCCATGGAAGGTGTCCATGGAAGGTGCCCATGGAAGGTGCCCATGGAAGGTGTCCATGGAAGGTGTCCCTGCCCATGGAAGGTGTCCCTGTCCATGGAAGGTGCCCATGGAAGGTGCCCAGGGAAGGTGTCCCTGCCCATGGAAGGTGTCCCTGTCCATGGAAGGTGCCCATGGAAGGTGTCCATGGAAGGTGCCCATGGAAGGTGCCCATGGAAGGTGTCCCTGCCCATGGAAGGTGCCCATGGAAGGTGTCCATGGAAGGTGCCCATGGAAGGTGGCCATGGAAGGTGCTCCTGCCCATGGAAGGTGTCCCTGCCCAGGGCACGGGGTGGAACTGGATGGGTTGCCCATCCCACCCAAACCATTCAAACGCCCCCCATGGATCAATCCCTAAGGAATGAGGCAAGGACAGCCACGTTGGCCAAGGAGTTCCTCTCGGAATTGTTACAGACCTGCAGCCAACTGAAGGCGACCTGGCAGGTGAGGGAATTCGAGAAATGCCCCAAAAAACCTTTAATTCTATCACAGAAAGTATTTTTCAGAGGATCTCCAGCTCTCGGTGTCCTGCTCCAGCCACCCCCACGGCTGGAATTTTCCTAAATCCGGAATTCCAGCTCTGCGTTTATCCCTCTGCTGCCCTAAGGAGCTCTCTCCTGCCAGACATTTTCTTCCCATGCCCAAAGATTATCAGCTCAGCTTTGTTAAAACCGACAGACAAAACTCTCAGTTCTCCTCAGCAAGGCAGATCCTTGCCTGAAATGTTGGTGTTGGAGCTGTTTTCTGACAGCTTCCCAGTTTTTCCCCAGTTCAAATCCCTCCGTGTCCCAAAATTGGACACATTGGTTGAGAGGTGCTCTCACGACTGAAGTACAAATGAATAACTCACAAATGATTGATTTTCAGTTTGCTGCCCAAATCACAGAGTTGGGGGAAACAATTTTGAGAAAAACCTGAGTTTTGTGGACTTTTCCCTTCAAATTAATAATAGAACTTGAATTTAAGAGTTGACCAGTACAGTTCTCTTCATTTTAGGTTTCTCTCAAGTCCTTTTGACCCTGACTTTGAAAGAAATGTTCAGCTTCCATTACAAAAAATGTTGTATTTAGTCAAAATGTTTTCCTCCCAACAGCTCAAGATTAGAACCATGGAATCATGGAATGTTCTGGGTTGGAAGGGACCTTAAAAATAATTGAATGTCTCTCCTGCCCTACAGCAGCTGGAGGTGGGTGCTGGTGGCCAAAGCATCCACAGCAAAGAAAAAACAGAAAAATCTTCTGGAATGGATAAATCTCAGGAGCCAGGACAGCCAAATATTCCAGAACAGCCAAATATTCCAACTTCTCTCCTTTCCAGTGTTCCAAAGAAGGGAGAAAAGATGGAAATGCTTTGCCTGTGACAGGACCTGTGGTCAGCACTTTTCCACCAGAGCTGGATCCCAGGGCTGCTGCCTCACCCTGGGCTGGACACAGAGAAGGGTGAATTAAAAAGCACCAGAGCTTGAAATTGATGTTATCTTCATTTTCCTTAAACAATGAAAACAGAGGAAAGTCAGAATATTTGGCTGTTCTGGAATATTTGGCTGTCCTGGCTCCTGAGATTTATCCATTCCAGTAGATTTTTATGGTCTTTTTTTCTTTTTCCGTGGATGCTTTGGCCACCAGCATCCACCTCCAGCTGCTATAGGGCAGGAGAGAAATTAGAGGATTTTTTAAGCCCCTTCCAACCCAAACCATTCCACGATTCCATGATTCTACTCTTGAGCTGACAGGAGACTTTTTTTTGCCGTAGATGCTTTGAATACCAGCATCCACCTCCCTTCTGCCTTCCCAGAACATCTTCTTCAGGTAATAAAAACAGAGGAAATTTGGAATATTTGGCTGTCCTGGAACATTCGGCTGTTGTGACTTGGGAGACTTTTGCCAGGGATGTTCCTGCCCTCAGCTTAACCAGGAACAGCTGATTGCCCCAAAGCAGAGCAGATTTCAGGATTTATGGGGCAGCTCTGGGACTGTTCCTCACGTCACTGCCTGGGCAGTGCTGGGGTCATGGCTGGACTTGATGATCTTAAAGGTCCTTTCCCCTAAATGATCCTGTGGTTCTGAGGTTCCGTGGTGCTGGGGTCATGGTTGGGACTTGATGACCTTAAGGGCCTTTTCCAACCTAATTTCATGATTCTGCAATCAAGGGCAGGGAGTTTTTAATCTCACTTTTGGGAAAGCAGCACAGCTTCTGGATAAATATGAAGGAAAGACCTCAACATTTATTCAGGTGGGAAGAGGGGAAAGAGGCGTTTGTGGCTGGAGCCCAGGGCGGCTCCGGTGCTCCGGAAGGAGTGATGATAACAATGGTGATAGCAGAGCCAGCAGGTGGGACAAGAGCCCCACACCTGGGCTGGGGGTGACCCCTGTGTGTCCCAGCCCCTCCCAGAGCAGAGCAGCCCAGCAGCTCCCGAGCTCCAGCCCCGTGGACATCCCCAGACCAATCCCCCAGGAGCACTCCTGCTCTCAGTGCCCCACAGGGACCCTTCTGGTGCCTCGAGGTGACACTGGTGACATCTGACAGACAGAAGGAACTTCTTCTTGATGTTGCTGTTGGATACCTTGTGTTCTCAGAGCCTTTATTTGGGGTTTTTGGTGGGTTTGGTTCATGCAGAGCTCTCAGACCCTCAGAGCTTCCAGCTTTATAAAAATTGGAAGGTCTATCCCCAGCATGGTAATGCCTTAGGTGTTAACTTTTCTCTGTTCCCAGCCCTGCCCTGCCCAGTGTCACTCTGCAGTTCCCTGGAGCTCGTTCAGTGCTGTTCTCTCATGCTCACACACACACAACAAAGCCTCTCCAGCTCTCCAAGGACACCCAGACCCTCCTAGGCCCAACAACTGCAAACCACAATCTTGGGGACAGGGGGGCAAGCTTGGGCAAATTCCATCCTTGGCTAAAGTTTTAATTGGTGAATTTATGCTGATATGCAAATGGACCAAACCTATAAAAGTGGGAAGAACTTGTGACCTGGGGTCCATCTTGGGATCCACTGGGGCAGGAGCCTCTGGACCTCCAGAGTGTGACCTTTGAAGGCCTTTCAAATAAATCCCTCCTTTATTCCCCTATTCCTACCTAGTTTCTGCTTCTAGGTAGCCATTTAAGGCATCAAGGGCACCACTTCTGATGCCTTAAATGGCTCCCTGGGAACAGAGCCCAGGCAGGAATAAAGGAATAAAGGAGGGATTGGTTGGAAAGGCCTTCAGAGGTACACTCTGGGCTCCAGAGGCTCCTGCCTCAGTGCATCCCAACATGGACAAGGACAGCTCCTGAGTTCTTCCCACTTGGATCTCAGCATCAATTCCCCAAGCAGAAGCCAGGCAAGGATGGAATTTGCCCAAGCTTGCCCCCCTGTCCCCAAGATTGTGGTTTGCAGTTGTTGGGCCTAGGAGGGTCTGGGTGTCCTTGGAGAGCTGGAGAGGCTTTGTTGTGTGTGTGTGAGCATGAGAGAACAGCACTGAACGAGCTCCAGGGAACTGCAGAGTGACACTGGGCAGGGCAGGGCTGGGAACACAGAAAAGTTAACACCTAAGGCACCACCTCCAACTCATCATGAAGTTGTAAGTTTGAAGTCGTGAGTTTCTGGGAAAGCAGAGAGTTGCACACAGCACCAGAAACCTCAAGTATTAAACCAAACCCACCAAAACCCCCAGATAAAAGCTTTTAGACCATAAGATTTCAAACTGCAAGAGCAGAAAAAGTCCCTTCTGCCTGCGTTCCAGAGAGAGGAGTTCCTGTTCCAAAGGCCTTTGCTGGAGCTGAGCCTTCTCTGCTCTGCCCTGGAGAAGGTTTGCTCGGGGTGGGACAGGCTGGGGTGGGTGCCCAGGGGGCAAATCCCAGTTTGCCACAACAAATTCATTTCCACACCAGCTCCAGGAAGGTCTCGGGCAGGCACAGGGCAGGAGCAGCTGTGTGGTGACCTCAGGGCACGTGGCCTCGCCAGGTCAGGACCTTCCTCAGGAGACAAAGAAACTTCTCCCTGGCTTCCTGGAAGAGCCCTCACATCAGGGGATGCAGGCTTTTTTGGGAACATCCGAGCCAATGGATTGGTGGAAAAGTCATCAGCCCACTTCAAATATGGCCTTGAGAACTCCCAAAATTGCAGAGTTTGGTTAGGATCCCTCATCCTCGCTGGGATGAAAAGCACCTACACACTCACTCAGAGTTTCTCCTCTCTCGGGAGGAGAAAAAAATCCCACTTTTGATTGTGGACATCATGGAAAAGTTTCCCTTTGGATGAAAATGAGCTCTTAGGTCAATTCTAACAGGAATTCCTCCAGCAGCTCTGTCGAGGAAGAAAGAATTTAAGAGTGTGAAGACACCAGCTCCTGGATTCTCCTGGCACCCAGGAGGAAGAGCCTGATGGGAGAGAGGGATTTGGGATGCCCTTGGTGCTTTGAGGAAGATGAGCAGGGCCCTCAAGAGCACAACCTCCTGACCACTGGCCACACCAGGAGCAGGCTGCTGCAGCCGAGTGATTCAAAAGGCAATTACAGATAATTATATCTGTGAGATGTGATTAATAAGGCATCCTCAGCCCTGAGCAGGCAAGTCTGGACAACCGACTGCCTTCCTTTGTATCCTGCACCTCTTGGAGCAGTCAGAGCTGCTCCAGATGAGCCAAAACAACTCCAAATACACCAAAAAAGGACAAATCCGACCCTGTGTGAGGAGAGATGGGTAAGGCAGGAAACAGGCAGGGAAGATCTGCAGGTAAACCAAAATAAAGAGGCCTCTGAGCAGGAATGGTTGGGGTGGATGATACTGAAGAGCTTTTCCAATATAAATGATTCCTGTGCGGGGCCAGGAGCTGGTGATCCTCGTGAATCATTCACCATCCCCATCCAGGACATTCCGCGATTCCCAGAAAGCAAACCGAGTGCTCGGGTGGGGAAAGGACTTGGCTTTCAGGCCCAGAATAAAGCAGCAAAGCCAAGGAGCCAGCGGAGGAGTCGGGAATGGCCAGGGCAGGGCAGGAATCCCGAGGGAAGCGCTGGGGAGGAGGCCCCGTGTTTACAGCAGGCGCTGCTGAAAGGTGTCTCGAAGAAAGACAGCAATTAACAGGCCCGCAAAAAAAAAAACCCGGCTTCTTTCCACAAAGAGCCTTTTAAGTCTGTTTTTTCCAGCCTCTTTAAGGGTTAATGTTTAGCTGTTTATCCGGACTTGTCGGATGTCAGCTCTTTCTTTTGACTCCTAATGGCTTATAGCCATCAGGAGGTGAAGACTCCTCAAAAGAGCTGGTGTCAGGAATGTTTTTTTATGCCCACCAGCACCCACACACCTGCAGCAGCCCGAGCTTGCAGGGGGATAGTTTACATACTTGAACCTGTCTCCCAGGCCCAGGGATATAAACATGAAACCAGATCCCGTCTGGGGCCGCTGCCGGAGCCCCTGGGCGCTCCAGAGGGGTCCCTGCTCCCACACCCACCCTGCTGACCACACCAAACAGCTCTGGTCAGGTCCTGCTGACCACACTGAACAGCTCAGGTCCAGCCCCACTGACCACACTGAACAGCTCTGGTCCAGCCCCACTGACCACACTGAACAGCTCTGGTCCAGCCCCACTGACCACACTGAACAGCTCTGGTCCAGCCCCACTGACCACACTGAACAGCTCTGGTCCAGCCCCACTGACCACACTGAACAGCTCTGGTCCAGCCCCACTGACCACACTGAACAGCTCTGGTCCAGCCCCACTGACCACACCGAACAGCTCAGGTCCATCCCCACTGACCACATGGAACAGTTCAGATCAGACCCCACTGACCACACCAAANTCAGGACTGACCACACCGAACAGCTCAGGACTGACCACACCGAACAGCTCAGGTCAGACCCCACTGACCACACTGAACAGCTCAGGTCCAGCCCCACTGACCACACCGAACAGCTCAGGACTGACCACACCGAACAGCTCAGGTCAGACCCCACTGACCACACCCAACAGCTCAGGTCCAGCCCCACTGACCACACCAAACAGCTCAGGTCCAGCCCCACTGACCACACCGATAATCTCTGCTGCTCCACCGTGGGGCTTTGAAGCAGGAGCCTGGAGAATGCTCAGAGCTGCTGGTGGGGAAACAAAGCAGCACTCCCGGGAGCAGCTCCCTGGAAAAGCAGCTGGGTCACAAATCAAAGCCTCCGGGACAGGGAGCGAAGGCAGAACAAAGGCACAGCCCCCAGAGCCACCGGGGCTCTGCTCACTGTGACCTTTCCCCAGCCCCGAGGTGTCAGCGACACCAATGATCACCGACACAGGCGGAGCAGGTGGGAATTCAAGCAGCCTGAGGTGCCCCAGGGGCTCCTAAGCAGTGATAATGGAGCTCCTGAAGGCCAGAGCCTTCCTCTTCCTATTCCTCTTCCTCTTCCCCTTCCCCTTGGAATTGCCCTTGGATCCCTGGCACTGTCCAAGGCCAGGCTGGACAGGGATTGGAGCAGGGATGGTGAGAGGTGTCCCTGCACATGGAACAAGATGAATTTTAAGGTCCTCCCAACCCGAACCGTTCCATGATTCCAGGATTTTATGAAAGAAAGGCATTTTCTCCCAGGAGAAGGGACTGAGATCTCCCAGCCCCAGAGCACTGGGGAGTGAGTAGGGAAATGCTTTGATTTTGAGATTTTCAGAAATAAGTGGCGGGGGAAAAAAAGCCCACATGGAAATGGGAGGTGCCACGATCCGGAAATGTTCTTTGCTTTGCCAAAGCAGCTCCTCCTCTCCTGGTCAGGAGGAGTTCCAGTTGTGCCAGGACATGAATCCAAAGGGCACCACAGGGAAGAGCTTCCCAATGAGTCTGGGAAATGGGAGGTGGCCCTGGGACAAGGCAGGTGCTGCTTCCGTGGGATCACCCCCAAGAATCTGCATCTGGAATTCCACCAGGAGGAGCAGGCAGAAGGGAATCACCAGGACACAACACCTGCTGCGTCCCAGAAGGAGAACCTGAGAGCATCGTGGAGTGGCAGTGAGGAGTCACGACACAAAAAGGAAAATTTGGGCGTTTTCCTGACTGGAATGTCCCAGCCAGGCAGAGTCTGGGATGTTTGGGTTGTGTGGTCTCTGCAGAAGGACCAGACTCTGCCCTGAAGCCCTCCCTGATCAGCAGCTCAGAACAAAGCCTCACCGGAAGGGGAGGAGAGGACTAATCCTGGCCTGTCCCCTCCATGTTCTTTGGGAATACCTTCCCCTAGGAATGCCCTGAGCTGCCTCGAGGAGGTTTGGAGCACATGGACCTGCCTCTGCCCTTGCCTTGACTGCACCTGGGCTCCCCCAAAAGCTCTGCTGCCACCTTGACCTGGAGTTTATCCCACAGAGGGTGCTCTGACCTCGTAAGCTCTAAAGCAAATCCAGCTCCAGGTCCCTTTCTGTTGGTGGAGATGATGGCAGAAACTCCAGGTGGGAGCAGGAACTGGGGCAAGAGCCCATCATGGAATCCTGAAATGGAATCACAGGATGGTTCGGGGTGCAAGGGACCTTGGAGACCCTCTAGCTCCAATCTCTGCCATGGGCTGGGACACCTTCCACTGGAGAGACAGCTCCTGACAGAAGAACCTGTGCAGGAGACCTCTGATGGGTTGGGAATGGTCCATGGACACCTACAGAGCACAGGAACAGCACCAACAGCTCCCGTGATAACGAACAAGAGCTCATCACCATCCTCTGGAGAGACCCTTCCGGCCCCTGGCACACCTCCCTCAACAACCACAGGCCCAACCAAACCAGTTCAGGCCACCAAAATCCTCCCAGTACTGCTCCCTCCATGCTGGAAGCAGCTTTCCTGCTTTCCTGCTTTCCTGCTCTCCTGCATGGTGCACTTGGAAGGAAGCTAAAAGCTGTTGAGGGAATTAAGGGCAGGGCTAAGGGGGAAGTGGTGTGTGGAGTCTGGATCCTTGGGAAGCACATCCCAGGGCTGGGATCCCTGTCCCAACAGCTGCAGCAGGTGCAGGAAAACCTGGGAAGGAGCCAGGAGCTCCTCAGCTTCTGCTTGGAGCTGCCCAAGGGTGGTGAGAGCAGGAGAGGAAGGGAGACAGCAAACAGTGCAATAATCCTGGCTCAGACCGAGGGATATGGGAACCTTCCCGAGGAATTGGCTCTTCAGCAGGGTCCAGGCTCCCTGCTCATCCCTTGGGAAGCAGCCTCAGGCCAGCAGTGCCTGTTCAGGGATGGCCTCGGGATGAGCAGGCGAGGGCTCTGCTGTGCTCCATGGCTCCATCTCTGCACAGAGCCACGGAATCATTGCCTTGGAAAAGTCCTGTGAGAACACAAAGTCCAAGCATCCCCAGCACCGCCCAGGCCACCACTGCCCCGTGTCCCCAAGGGCCATGTCCACAGGGATGGAAATCCCTCCAGGGGTGGGGACTCCACCCCTGGGCAGCTGTGCCAGTGCCCGACCAAGCTTTTGGGCAAGAATTTTTTCCCCATAGCCAACCTAAACCTCCTGTGACACAACCTGAGGATGTTCCTCTGGTCCTGACGAGGACACGAGGCAGCAGAACTGAGCACTTGGTGTGATGAAGATCCACAGCTAAGGCTGGGACTGGATTTGGAGCAGGGAAGGACTTGCCCCACAAAGAGCTGGTGACAAACTGGTGTCCAGGTCCATGTCCAGGTGGACAGCAGGGGCAGGTCCCACCAGAACCTTGGGGTGACAGATGTGCCCTCCACGTGTGACAGTGTCAGCCTCCGGCAGCAAAGCCTGAGGAGATCTTTGCTCACTGCTCACCTCAGGCCTCACTCCCTGGAATGGAGGATCCTGGTCCTCTGATGTCAAAACCCAGCTCAGATAAATCTTATCAACCCAGAGAGATCCCAGGATAAACCATCCCACCACGACTTCCAAAGGCCTGCGAGGAGCCTGGGAAGGCGCAGGCAGCAGGACCCAGGCTGGAGGGTACCCAGGGGGCACAGCCCCTGCCCACCCACACGGGAAAACTCCTCCCAGCAAAGAGAGGCTGCGTTTGTGGGAGCAGCCCCTGCAGCAGGAGCCTCCTGCAACTCCTGGGGAGCCCAAACTGCTCCAGGGAGGATGGGGACCATTCACCAGAACTGAGGCAGGCAGAAAACAAGGCAGGAGATAAGGCAGGAGATAAGGCAGAAGATAAGGCAGAAGATAAGGCAGGAGATAAGGCAGAAGATAAGGCAGGAGAAAAGGTGGAAGATAAGGCAGAAGACAAGGCAGAAATAAGGCTGAAGATAAGGTGGAAGATAAGGTGGAAGATAAGGCAGAAGACAAGGCAGGAGATAAGGCTGAAGATAAGGCAGAAGATAAAGCAGAAGATAAGACAGAAGATAAGACAGGAGATAAGGCAGAAGATAAGGAGGAAGACAAGGCAGAAGATAAGGTGGAAGATAAGGCTGAAGATAAGGTAAAAGACAAGGCAGAAGACGAGGCAGAAAAAACTGAAGATAAGGCAGGCAGAAGACAAGGCAGA
The DNA here is from genome assembly GCA_013400515.1 of Erpornis zantholeuca. NCBI lineage: Eukaryota > Metazoa > Chordata > Aves > Passeriformes > Timaliidae > Erpornis > Erpornis zantholeuca. The sequence goes on from VZTN01007714.1 coordinate 132,766, forward strand.
AGATAAGGCAGTAGATAAGGCAGAAGATAAGAAGGAAGATAAGGCAGAAGATAAGGCAGGAGACAAGGCAGAAGATAAGGTGGAAGATAAGGCGGAACATAAAGCTGAAGATAAGGCAGGCAGAAGACAAGGCAGAAGATAAGGCTAAAGATAAGGCTGAAGACAAGGCAGAAGACAAGGCAGAAGATAAGGCAAGAAGATAAGGCTGAAGATAAGAAGGAAGATAAGGCAGAGGATAAGGCAGGAGACAAGGCAAGAAGATAAGGTGGAAGATAAGGCGGAACATAAAGCTGAAGATAAGGCAGGCAGAAGATAAGGCAGGAGATAAGGCTGAAGATAAGCCAGAAGACAAAGCAGAGGACAAGGCAGAAGACAAGGCAGGAGATAAGGCAGAAAAAGCTGAAGATAAGGCAGGCAGAAGATAAGGCAGGAGATAAGGAGGAAGATAAGCTGGGTCAGCACTCAGGAGAGGAACCTCAGATGAACCTCTCGGTGCTCCCGGAGCCGCTGGCGGCGCAGGAGGGAACAACCTCCGAGGCACAGCTTGAATGCTCTGCTTTGGGAGATGCTCCCAGCGAGCTCCCAGCCTCCTGCCAGCCCTCCAGGACCTCGTGCCACTTGGTTGCTGAGAGAGCTCCTTCCAAGCCCAGCCTCCATCCCAAGGGTTCCCAGCCTCCCAGGAAACCGATCCCCAGCCCCAGAAGCAAAAGCAGAACTTCTCACTTCTCAAACATTTTTCCCCCATGGCAGCTGGCAAATCCCTTCCCTTGGCTTCTCATCCAACTTGGACAAAATTGCTGCAGAGAATCCCTCCTGCTCCCCTCCCCCCTCCCGTGCAGAGCAATCCCAAGGGAGGGATGGTTCCATGGGGACCCCCTGCTGGATTGCATCTGATTTCCCTCCTAAGTATGGAATGGGGAAGCGTCTCGAGGGCTATGGCGGTGACCTCCATACAGCTCTTTTGTCAAGTGCCATTTCATTAAAAAATCAGCCTTTTAACTGTGGACACATTTCAACCTCACCAAATCTGCTAATTATTGACAGTTGGTGAAGAGGAGATTTCACTTGTTCCTCCTGTTAAACTGCATCTAATTAGTAATTACTGGTTCACTGTCATCTTTACTGCAATAATCCCACTGCACATTGGCTCATTAACCTTTTGCTTTTCTAAAGCAGCCTGCCAACAAGATGAAGGCTAAAACAGATTGGAAAACAATAGCTCAGCCTTGGATTTTAGGCTGTTTATTCCCCTTGTCCTGGAGATCCAAAAGGAAGATTATTTTCAAGGAAAGGCTTTCGGCTGAAATCACCCTCATTCCGGAAGACGCCCGGGTTTGCCCCGAGCAGCACCCAAATAAAGCCCTTTAAAGGTCCTTTGAACTCCCCCCAGGTGAGGGCAGGAGCGCTCAGGTAGTGGAAGGATTCCCTGCCCTTCTCCAGCTCCATTTCTCCCGGCTCCCACCCGGCTCTCCCCTCCTCTATCCCCGCGGGGCAGGGGATGGCACAGCCACGGGGAGGAGCAGGGCCCAGGGGGCGGAAAAAGCAGCGGAGCAACCCCGTGGCTCTTTCTTCTGCTGCTACACTGAATTTCATTTGCACAAGTCCCATTTTCGGTTCGGAGCTGTCACAGCTGTTTCCATTGGCAGTGCATAGCTGAGTAGGAGTTGTCAGTGGGGATGCTGCAGGATTGGGAGAGGGAAGAGATTCCCCGGGGGGCATGGGAGGCAGTTGGAGGTTGTGGGCTAAATGCATTAACTACATGTTTCTCCTAAACTTAACGGCAGCGAATTACTCAGTGCATATTGATGGTTTTAGGAAGCAGAGCTAACGCTGTGCTGGGATGACAAGAACGTTTCTCAGCAGCTCCAGCGTGAGTATTCCCAAGGAGCCATGGTTTCGTGGCTGATACGAGGGGTTTATTTTTGTAACGTTATCTTTCGAGCCATAATATCCAGAAACAAGCTGTGATTCTGGAGCACCGTTGTGCAGAAATCCAAGTGGAGTTTCATCCCTACAAAAGCTAGGCTGGGTGCAGACCCCAGAGCGGCGCAGGGTGCACGGAGGTTGTTCACCTCCAGAGTTCCCTGACATTGGTGCCTCTGTTTGCAGCCAGGGCTGAGTTCTGAGCTGTTGTAACTCAGGAGTAACTCCAGAGTAGCTATGGCTGGCGTGCCAAGGTGGCTGTGTTTGTCCAGGAGATTTATTAAACCTACTGCAAGGCTTTGGTTCTGCTGGAAAACCAACTGTGAGTTCGAGCCCCTTTAGGAGAGAGGATTGGAGGTGACCACTGCAGCACTCAGTGACACCTCAGTGTTTGCTCCCTGACTTAGGCTGTGAGTGTGTGGTTAAGGGTGGGATTTGGCTCACTGGCAGCTCCTGCAGGGGTAGCTGCCCAGAGCACAGAGTGTTTTCGGAGCGCCTCTCTTACACCTCCTTGTTGATTTGCTCCCCGCAGTGCTCCCACCCTGCCGTGCCCATGACTGAGGCCGTGGGAAAAGCAAAGACATTTCCACCTGCACAGAGATGAGGTTTAAACACCTCTGAACTCCTCAGCTGCCAAGGCAGAACCCTGGAATCAGTCAGGCTGGAAAAGACCTCCAAGGTGATGGAGCCCAGCCAGTGGAGTTCACGGTCTGGTGAGGAGGGCCCAGGAACTCACAGGTTTAGGAAACTCTCCCTGCAAGGAGACTTGGATTTGCCATCCCAGGGTGTGAAGAAATGGATCCAGAGAGATTGTTCCAGGTAAATCACTGGCTTTGCTCATTTGAGCATCCCCACAGAAACCTCCAAAGAGATTTTGGAGAATGGGGGGAATGTCCTTTATAAACACTCACACCCCTTCATAAAATGGGAGAGCAAGTTCTGTTCCCCTGGAGAAGGAAAGGCTCCAGGGAGAGCTGGGAGCCCCTGGCAGGGCCTGAAGGGGCTCCAGGAGAGCTGGAGAGGGACTGGGGCCAAGGCATGGAGGGACAGGAGGCAGGGAATGGCTTCCCAGTGGGAAAGGGGAGCTTGGGCTGGGATGTTGGGAAGGAATTGCTGGGGCTGGGAGGGTGGGGAGGGGCTGGGCTGGAATTGCCAGAGCAGCTGTGGCTGTCCCTGGATCCCTGGCAGTGTCCAAGGCCAGCCTGGATGGGGCTGGGAGCAGCCTGGGACAGTGGGAGCTGTCCCTGCCCATGGATGGGGTGCCCCTGGATGGGCTTTGAGGTCCCTCCCAATCCAAACCAGTCTGGCATTCTCAGACTGATGCCCAGGTGTGAGCAGATGTGGCCCCAGCTGTGCTGGGGTCTCTGCCATGGGGCAGAGCTGGGATCCCAGCAGGCAGAGCTCCAGCAGGCTCCAGGAGGGTTTCTTTTCCCTGGCAGGGCGCGTGGGCAGCGCTCGTCATCCTGTCTGATCCCTAATCAGAGCTGATTCATGTTTACACTGCTGAGAACATCTCCGCTGCCTTCTGAAGGTCGCTCCCAGCGACGCCTGGTGCCTGCAATCCCCATATCCTCTGAGGCAAACCAGCCCCCAGCTCTCCCTCTGGGTTAGAATCCATTCAGCTGCTAAAATCAGCGTGGTTTTCCCTGCTGGAATGTATTGGATACCACCCAGGGGGAATTATCTGTCACCCAGGAAGCCACGATTGCAGTGGGAGGTGTTCCTGGTCATGGCATAGAACAACAGGGTCGTTGAGGTCCCTTCCAACATAAACCATCCCAGAATTCATCCCATTCCAACACAAACCATCCCAGATTTCGGTGATTTTGGGGAGATGGTGGTAATGTCACTTTTGGGATAAGTGAGGCTGGCGGTGCCTGCTGTGGTTTCACTCCCCTGGTGATCCTGAAAGGAAACACCTCAGGAAAGGCCACGGCCACCTCCTGGTGGCGCAGCTGGAAATAGGGAAATTCCCAGGAAAACTGCACCAGGCAAGGTTTAGATTGGATATGGGGAAGGAATTCTTCATGGAAAGGGTGGTCAGGCATGGGAAGGTGCTGCCCAGGGCAGGGGTGGAGTCCCCAGCCCTGGAGGGATTTAAAGCCCTGTGGATGTGTCCCTTGGGGACACGGGGCAGGGCTGGCCCTGGCAGAGCTGGGGGAGCAGTTGGACTGGATGATCTCAGAGGGCTTTTCCAGCCTCAGACACTCCCTGACTCTCTGGAAAAGGAGCAGAAGGGATGCTCCGTGCCCCAGCCTCCTTCCCACGGCAAGGCTGGACGCGCTCCAGGCTCTACCTTGAGCAGGTGCCAGACCTGGCAGTGCTCCTCAGCCTTTCCCAGCAGAACCTTGGAGCAGAACTCAGGATCAGAGCACGGAGCTGATGGCCAGGGAGCCAAGGCTGAGCTCCTGCCAGAAGGACCACCAGGCTCTGGGGATGCACGGGAGAGGCAGGGGAATCACATTGCTCCTGCAACTGGGGCTCGTGCAGCTCCTGCCTGCAATGCTGTGTCTGCTCCTGATGGAAGGGCTCCAAAAACGATGTTGACTAATTAGAAAAAGTTTAAGGAAGAGCATATGAATCATTAAAGCTTCAGCAAACACGTCTTTTAGCAAGAGACTCCGAGACTGAGATGAATTCAGGTTCTTAGAGAGAAGGGATGGTTTTCTCTCAGCCTGGAGACAGCAAGAAGGACAACATGGAACTCCCAACGTGTTTGTCAGGCACGAGCCTACAGCAAGAGTCCCTGGCTGGAAGTGGTGGATGAACCCATCCAGAGTGAAAAAAGAGGAATTAACCTGCAGGCAGGGATCCAAGCTCCTGATCAGCCCTGCCAGCTGACACGCAAAGAGCTGCAGCAGAGTCCTGCTGTGACAGAGGTTTCATCCCTTAGGGGTAGAGACCTTCTCTGGAAAAGCACAGCTCCACCACCAGGAAAAGCTCCAAACGCCAAAATGAATGACTTGTCAATAAACCCCCCCGAGCAATGAGTTCTGAATGATTTATTGGTCATCTCCTGTTTCCTTGGCTGGTTTTCCTTTGTTCACCCCCAGGCTGGGTCTCCTGGAGGAGGTGAGAAAGGAAAAGCCCTCAGAGAAGCTCTGGGAAAGAACATCTGCCCCTGCAGTGGTGACTTGGTAGCAGAAGTTGAAAAATACCAGAGAAAGGCCAGAGAAATGCAAGTTGTTTTTAACTTGTCTTGAAATCCATTGCTAAGGGGAGTTCTGTAGCTTCTCGGGAGAAAGCTTGGATGAAAGAATGTAAATATGCTTTCTTTGATTAATGAAATGCCTTTCTCTTTGCCTTGTTGTGAATTCCTGACCAGGACACAGTCAGACACACAGTCAGACACAGTCAGACACAGTCAGACACACAGTCAGACACACAGTCAGACACAGTCAGACACAGTCAGACACAGTCAGACACAGTCAGACACACAGTCAGACACAGTCAGACACAGTCAGACACAGTCAGACACAGTCAGACACACAGTCAGACACAGTCAGACACACAGTCAGACACAGTCACACACACAGACACAGTCAGACACAGTCAGACACAGTCAGACACACAGTCAGACACACAGTCAGACACAGTCAGACACAGTCAGACACAGTCAGACACAGTCAGACACACAGTCAGACACAGTCAGACACAGTCAGACACAGTCAGACACAGTCAGACACACAGTCAGACACAGTCAGACACACAGTCAGACACAGTCACACACACAGACACAGTCAGACACAGTCAGACACAGTCAGACACACAGTCAGACACACAGTCAGACACAGTCAGACACAGTCAGACACAGTCAGACACAGTCAGACACACAGTCAGACACAGTCAGACACAGTCAGACACAGTCAGACACACAGTCAGACACACAGTCAGACACAGTCAGACACAGTCAGACACAGTCAGACACAGTCAGACACACAGTCAGACACAGTCAGACACAGTCAGACACAGTCAGACACACAGTCAGATAATCTCTCCAAACTAATGTGGCTGGGGAAAAAAAAAATGCTCAGTTTTCTTAATTTTAATAATAAAACCTTCTGATTTCTAATCCTCAATCAACAGACACGAGTAGTTTGTGGAAGGGCCCTGGGAAAGCAGGGCTGCCTCCTTTCCCCACGCCTCAAACACACAGTCCTGGCTCTTGGCTTCACAGACAGAGCTTGGATTCAATATTTCACCTCCGAGGAGCTCCCCCTGGGCTGGGAGAGGAGCCCTGGTGAGGCTGCACTGCTCTCCTGAGGAATATTGAAACCAACTCCAGCCAGGGATGGAGGAGGAGCTGCAGGAGCAGGACTGATACCCAGGAGGGCAAAGAGGCCCTGGTTTGTACCCCCTGAGAGACCCCAGCGTTGGTCTGAGACAGCCCTGCTGCTCCAAGAACAAACAACGTTCATTGATTGAGTGATCAGAAATCAGAAGGTTCTTAATAAATATTAAATTATATTTACAATGAGAAACAGAGAGATGGAAAAGGAGAAAGATCCCTTCAGCCTGCTCGGCTTCTGGGATCCTCTCTGTCTGTCTGTCTGTCTCTGAGAACGGAGCAGAGCAGTGTCAGTGTACAATTACAAAGTATGAAAACAAATCCCAAAATAGAAGTGATTTCCTTTGGCCAAAGAAACAACCTCAGATATATGAAGAAAACAATGCAACACGCAGAAGAAGAGCAGCTGTGATGTGTATATCTTATCCAACTGAAAACAATCCCACAACTGCCAGGCTGCAAGCGAGGCACAAAAGTGCCTTTGGAAATCTCCTCAGGGTTGGGAACACCCCAGCAGGGAGAGGACAGGCACTGACCTCGGACATCTGTGGGAAGAGGCTGATGGCCAGGGGCAGGGCCAGGCCAAAGGCAGCGAGGCACACGAGGCTTTGGACCGGGAGGAGCATCCGGGGACGGGACCTCAGCAGCGAAGTCCTGCAAGGGAGAGCCTTGGTTAGAGAATTCCATGGGCAGGGGGTGCAGGATATCCTCAGATGGACACTGGTGCTCTTGCCTTCCCTCGGTCTTAAAATTCAAACCAAAACACAGTTTTGGATGCCAAGGGCCTCTCCAAAAGACATTTTTGTAAACTAAGATAAGCCCATCAAGAGAAAATGTTCCTCAGAATGGAAGGTTCACTCGAATCTCTCATTAAGAGATATTTAATAAATATGTTAATTTTGCAAGGCCTATAATTGTGTGTATTTCAGTGTGAGGTGTGCATGCATTTTCAGGGCATTCCCCCTGGACCAAAGATCCTGAAATAAACACTGAGGTAAAAACTCCTTTTCCCCATAAACTGTGTTTGGGTTTGAATTTTCAGGCCAGGGAAAGGCAACAGCACCAATCCAATGAGTGGGAACTCATCCTCTGCTCCTGCCTGGGCACACTCAGCCTCCTCAGCCTCGCTGGTTTCTGCCTTCATCTCCTTCAGGAGCGTGGGGGAAGCAGGGAGGGCACACAGAGCCGAGTTTAACTCCTCCAGCAGCTCCGCTCCTCGCTAATAAGCTCTCGAGACAGAGTTGATCCTATCAATTTGTGCTGTGAAAGTCAAGCTTCTGTTCTCCAATATTGAGCTGCTTTGTGCTGCACTGAGCACGACTGAGCCTCGGATTCTCTCGGAGGAGCCTGCAAGGCTTTGTCCAAGCAGGAAAGGTTTCCTGTTGGTGCCTGAGGTTTGAACTTTGCTGTGTTCCCAGCCCTGCCCTGCCCAGTGTCACTCTGCAGTTCCCTGGCGCTCGTTCAGTGCTGTTCTCTCATGCTCACACACACACAACAAAGCCTCTCCAGCTCTCCAAGGACACCCAGACCCTCCTAGGCCCAACAACTGCAAACCACAAGCTTGGGGACAGGGGGGCAAGCTTGGGCAAATTCCATCCTTGCCTGGCTTCTGCTTGGGGAATTGATGCTGAGATCCAAGTGGGAAGAACTCGGGAGCTGTCCTTGTCCATGTTGGGATGCACTGAGGCAGGAGCCTCTGGAGCCCAGAGTGTACCTCTGAAGGCCTTTCCAACCAATCCCTCCTTGATTCCTTTATTCCTGCCTGGGCTCTGCTCCTAGGGAGCCATTTAAGGCATCACTATCCAAGCAGGAAAGGTTTCCTGTCCAAGCAGGAAAGATTTCCTGCTCCACACCTTTTAACACCTGCCCGGGCCAGGACTGCCCTGGATAAGCTGTGATTATCCCTGGGATGCACAGGGGCAGCTCCTGGAGTTGGTTTTTCTCTGGCTGAAGCTGATCTGTGAGAGCCCTCGCTGGGACAGTGCCAGGAGCAGCCTCCCCCGAGCCTCTGCAGGGCTCGGTTCAGAGCCGAGGCATCGCTGCTGACACCGCCCCTGCTATCTTCATTTGGAACTGCCCCCTCTGTAATTGCTGCCCTGCTGGGGACCTGATAATCACCCAAGGAAAACCTCAACCAATTTAAAATGATCCCGGGTCCAGCCCCCAGGTGTGACTTCCAGGGGTGCTTCCAACTCAGGCCAGTTCAAATTACAAGGGCCGACCTCCTAATTAGGAAGAGTTTATGGCTCGATTTAAAAGGGAGAGCAGACTAATTAACACATGTAGTGTAATGTCTTAATTGGGATTCAGATTGGAGAATTTGTGTGGTTCAGAATAAATGACTCATAATTAGTGGAGAGGTCCAGTTTTCTTCTGTCCCCGGGATCCTGCTCCCGACGCGGAGCTCGGGAGGATGGGAAGTTAAATATCGCATTTTGTGAGCCCTCAGCTGCCATGCAAATCCCTCTTCTCACCCATTAACCTCCCCATCGGAAGGGAATGATGAGGAGCTTCCAAAGGGTTTCGCTGCAGAGGATCAGCACAGATTAAAAATAAACAGAATTAATACCCCCGTGCTGCAGAGGGATTTGGTTTACAGCGCTGCCCCCTGTGCTCTGCCAAAGCTTGGGGCAGGGAGTGGGGAGGTCTGGACCTTCAGAGCTCCCTGACAGCCCAGCTCTGGCAGCTTCTGGAGCCGAAAAAATCCCAGGGAGGTCACCCAGCCCATCCCTCCTGCTCAGGCAGGGTCCCCTGGAGCACAGAATTCACATGTGTCCAGATGGATTTTGAGGATCTCAAACGATACCCAAAAAAAGAGAGATTAAAAACTGCATTACTGAACACCTCCAGAGATGTTCAAAAAGCAGAAGGACCCCGATTTATCCACGAGAGCAAACCCCACCCCACTGGGACTCTGCAGAAGTTGTGGTGCTATTTCACAGGAGTTTTAGAGGATTCACCACACACACAGGACAGGAGCAGGTTTAATTTTGGGATTAAACCCTGGCTCAGATTATCCAACAAAGAATGGGAAAGTTTGCACTGAGAGTTCTCACACTGGAAAGCTGCAGGAGGACAAGAGAATCCTGGAATCATGGAATGGTTGGGGTTGGAAGGGACCTTAAAGCCGTCAGGGACAGCTCCCACTGCCCCAGGTGCTCCCAGCCCCAGTGTCCAGCCTGGCCTTGGGCACTGCCAGGGATCCAGGGGCAGCCAAGGCTGCTCTGGGCACCTGTGCCAGGGCCTGCCCTCCCTCCCAGCCAGGAATTCCATCCCAAGATCCAATCTAAAGCTCCCTTCCCTCATCTCGAGACCATCTCCCCTTGTCCTCTCACTCCCTGCTCTTGGGGAAAATCCTTCTCCAGCCTTTTGTGAGCTCCCTTTAACATGTTTATTTTATTGTCCCCGATTTTAAAACCCAACATTTTCGCTCTGCCTCATGGGCACAACCGATCCACGCTTCTCCCCCGACCTTTGGATGGCCAAGAACAGGAAATTTTGCCAACAATTCCCTCCTCCTCTTCCCCTTTTCCTACAAGCTTTGTTCCTTTACCCCTTTCAAACCCCCTAACGCCTCTTCCTCCTGCAATTTCCCTCGGCGAATTTTGAGAGGGTACAGGAGGAGGCAGGGAGGCTGCCGGCAATGTTCGAGCGCTGAGGGATGTGCATCCCCGCGGTGTCCGCAGGTACCAGCACACGCAGACAGTGCATCTGCTGCTCGGAGACGAGAGTGTTGCAGCTCTCGTAAATACACCTTCATTCAACTTTCATCACGTTGTTCATTAGTGGCTTAAATTCCGCATAATTTGGCAGCTGCCTCTGGCGTTTTTCAGGAGGTGCTGTAATTTATTCCATATGGGAGTCAGGCGCTGCACCGCCGAGGAGTTATCGGGAGCAGCGAACCGGGGCTGTATCTGCCGGGGAGGAGGTGTCGGATGCTAAACTAAACATGACAGGAGCGAGGCCGAGCCTCCCAGCTGACAGATCCTGTGGGGTTTCTGCGGTGTTTGCTGTAAACAGGTTCAGAGGCAGCGCAGACATCGCCAGACGCCGGCAGCGCCGCGGGGCACGGGGAGCGCCGGGGCTGCGGCTCGGGGCATCCCCAGGGATCCCAAACTCCTCGGAACACCCCTCCGATGCTCCCAGGAAGTTCGGGATGCTCAGATCTCCGCTCCGCTGAGACCCTCACAGAGCCGGCGGGGTCCCTCTGCTCTGCTCCCGAGGTTTTCTCTCTCATTTTGGGGTCGTTTTGGGAAATCTGAGCTCTAGCAGCGACCAGCAGCTCTGCTGTCCCACCCAGCCCGGAGCTCCAGCCCCGTGCCCCTCCGGAGGACACAGCAGATGCAAAAACGAGGGAGGTTGGGGGATTTTTGTGCTTGATTGACACCATTAAAGGAGCAGTTTCCAGTGTTTACTCCGGGAGCAGCCCCAGCACTGAAGGTGTCACTGCTGGCAGCTGCTGAGCCCAAACAAACTTCACCCAGGGCTGAGCTGGACGGGGACTTCGGGGAACGAGCTCCTGTGGGAACATCCTGCACTCACTGACAGGGGAATATCTCCAGGAAAGGTCCATGGGCACCAGGGCCAGGAGGTGCCTCAGCCACAGCTCTGCAGTGACAAGCAGGGCTCAGGCTGAAGGAAATTCCCCTTCCAGCACCACTGCCCAGCCCCCAGGAAAATCCCTTTTTTTTCCCGGTGCCACTGATTTAGCTCAGCCAGTGTGATCCAGCCTGGATCCTGATTTTATGGGATTTACAGGAAAACAGCCCTGGAAACTGCTGCTTGAGGGTGATTTGAGATGAAGAGGAGCAGAAACGCTCCTCTCCCATGGACACAACTGTTCTGCTCCCTGTTTCTCTCTCAGCTCCTGCCCATTGCCAGCAGTTCCAGCTTCGTGTCTTCCACAAACACTGCCCAGCCAGCTCCAAGCCCTTCTCAGCTGCATCCTGACATTCCTAAGCTCCTGGAACCCTCTCAGGCCCTCTCTGTGCTCCAGACCCTCTGAAAGGTCTTTTCTGAGGGGCACAGAGCAGGTCTAAGATGAGGTTGTAAGAAGAGCTCAGGTTCTTCAACCTCAGCTCAGAGATCCCCCAGATCTGAGCTGGGGATGCCCTGAGCCTCTCCAGCTCTTGGCCAGGCCAGGGGAGCCAAAAATTTGGGCTGTTCCAGCACAGAGCCCAGGCTGAGGCTGCACTCAGACCTGGAATTGATGCCTTAGGTTTGAACTTTTCCATGTTCCCAGCCCTGCCCTGCCCAGTGTCACTCTGCAGTTCCCTGGAGCTCGTTCAGTGCTGTTCTCTCATGCTCACACACACACAACAAAGCCTCTCCAGCTCTCCAAGGACACCCAGACCCTCCTAGGCCCAACAACTGCAAACCACAAGCTTGGGGACAGGGGGGCAAAGCTTGGGCAAATTCCATCCTTGCCTGGCTCCTGCTTGGGGAATTGATGCTGAGATCCAAGTGGGAAGAACTCGGGAGCTGTCCTTGTCCATGTTGGGATGCACTGAGGCAGGAGCCTCTGGAGCCCAGAGTGTACCTCTGAAGGCCTTTCCAACCAATCCCTCCTTGATTCCTTTATCCCTGCCTGCTCTCTGTTCCTAGGGAGTCACTTAAGGCATCAACTGTCCCACACAGACCAGGATGGGCTGCAGCTCTGAGAGGAGCAGGGATCTCGGAGGATGGCTGGGAGCAAACAGCTCCATCTCCCGAATTTCATCACCAGAACCAGACAAAGGATTCACAGAGGTGTCTGAATCGAGGGAACCAGGGATGAAGAGCCCAACTTCCTGCAGTGGAGGCTGCTGTCCCCACACCTGTGTGACACGGAGGCACCAAGGGATTCCCACTGCCAGCTCCACACCTGCCCTCATCCCACGGGCACAGCCAAGCCCATATCCTTCCCTATTAAAGTTGCCAGCACGGATATTATTTATAAAACTCCAACGGGAATACATCTGCATGAAATAACTGACACCGTGTTCCCTGCATGGCATATGCAGGCTGAAAATAAACATTGATTCTATATGTTCCCTGCTCCAACAGAGAGTCCAAGCAGCAGGAAATGCATGAAACATGGGGAAAGAATGGGAGCGCGGCAGTGGGAGGGAACATGGAACCACTTGGAGAGCAGAGAAGGCGGCCCCGGGAGTTAAAATACACAGCAGGCAGAGAGACGAGAGGAGCCAAGAGAGCTGAAAAAAATGGCACAAGAGACGGGAGAGGCAGCTGGGGGAGTTAAAACATGCAGATGGAGAGATGGCTGGGAGAGAGGAAAGACCTGGATCCGAGCGGAGAGGCGCGGCCGGGAACTGGCCACTTAAAATAAACTGGGGCAGCAGGCGAGGCAGGGAGGGGAACTGGGATCTGCTGCTGGGAGCAGGGGCTGGGTCCTGGAGCGGGGGGAGTCCCACCCAGCTGAGCACCACCTCCTCCTCCTCCTCCTCCTCCTCCTCCCGGGATCACACTGGGCACAGGAATCGTCCCCTCCTTCCCACGTCCCAAATCCAAATGTGTTGGGAGGAATCATCTCCTCATTCCCATATCCCAAATGTAAATCCACTGGAGGAATCATCTCCTCCTTCCCATATCCCAAATGTAAATCCACTGGAGGAATCATCTCCTCCTTCCCATATCCCAAATGTAAATCCACTGGAGGAATCATCTCCTCCTTCCCACAGTCCCAAACACAAATCCATTGGAGGAATCATCCCCTCCTTCCCATAATCCCAAATACAAATCCCTTGGAGGAATTGCTGCCCTCTTTTCCCTCTTTTCCAAATCCATTGGAAGAATCATTCCCTCCTTCCTCACAATCCCAGATGCAAATCCACTGGAGGAATCGTCCCCTTCTTCCCACATTCCCAAANTCACACTGGGCACAGGAATCGTCCCCTCCTTCCCACGTCCCAAATCCAAATGTGTTGGGAGGAATCATCTCCTCATTCCCATATCCCAAATGTAAATCCACTGGAGGAATCATCTCCTCCTTCCCATATCCCAAATGTAAATCCACTGGAGGAATCATCTCCTCCTTCCCACAGTCCCAAACACAAATCCATTGGAGGAATCATCCCCTCCTTCCCATAATCCCAAATACAAATCCCTTGGAGGAATTGCTGCCCTCTTTTCCCTCTTTTCCAAATCCATTGGAAGAATCATTCCCTCCTTCCTCACAATCCCAGATGCAAATCCACTGGAGGAATCGTCCCCTTCTTCCCACATTCCCAAATCCAAATGAGTTGGGAGGAATCACCCCCTCCTTCCCACAATCCCAAATACAAATCCCTTGGAGGAATCACCCCCTCTTTTCCCACAATCCCAAAAGATGCAAATCAATTGGAAGAATCATCTCCTCCTTCCCACATTCCCAAACACAAATCCCTTGGAGGATGCTGACTGTGACTCCTCATTCCAGCCTCTCCAGCCTCCAAACAATGAGTGGCACATTTGTCCTTCCCATTCCCATAGGGATTTCCATAAAAAACTGGATAATGCCTGCCTGGATCCCATTAAAAACTCCCTCCTCAAACTCAAATCCTACCAAATTAAAAAATGTACACTTTTCCCCAAATATTCCAAAGGTGGTTTGGTTATTTTTTCCCCAAAAATGAGCTTTCACCGCTGCCTGAACCCTTTGGGACCAGTTTTAAAGCCCTGGGAGTTGACTTTGGGCCCCCTGGGCACGGACAGGGATGTTCCCCACGTGCCAGGGGTGCTCCAGAGGTGCCACACCAAACCTCAGTGCCCATCCCTGCAGCTCCTGGCTCCCAGCCTTCAGCAATCCCAGGATATCTGAGGGAAAAGGAAGCAGCTCTGGGGAGAATTCAGGCAGGCAAAATCAGGGCCCAGATATTTTTATACCCATGGAGTTTTCTGGTGGTGAGAAGGAAAATATTCTCCCCCAAAATGTGAATTAAAGCTTTCCATTAGTTAAAACAATTTTTTTTTTTTTGAGGGCAATCTCCTGTAAATCCACAGATAAAATCAGTTTTAGTAAGGCCTGCACTGAGCACAGGTGTGTTTAGCAAAGCTCACCTCACCCCAAGGATTTATGATGCCCCCGAGGACAGAGAAATGATTTATTGGTTTGGATTTGCTCCAAGGGATGGAGCAAATCTCACCAGAGGTTTCTTACTTTGCCCCCAGGTGCCAATCTGATTTCACTGTCAGGTTTATTCCAGCTCGGGGATGCCCTCAGTGAGTCCTGCTGGAGACAATCATTTAAAACAATAAATTAATCATTTAGAGAGGAATTTTTACAAATTTCTCCGAATTTTTCGCACAGAGAGGATTTTATCTGTGGATACCCAGAAAGCAATAAAATCATTTGTCCTGGGTGTTGATCTTTCTTGGGATGGTTAAATGGGATCTGCTTAAAGCAGTGGGACCACAAAAAACCACCTCGGGGCACAGCCTCGGTTCCTACACACCACCTGGAGTAAACCCTGAGTAAATTACTCCAGAGTAAGTGACTCTGATGCCTCAGGTTTGAACTTTTCCATGTTCCCAGCCCTGCCCTGCCCAGTGTCACTCTGCAGTTCCCTGGAGCTCGTTCAGTGCTGTTCTCTCATGCTCACACACACACAACAAAGCCTCTCCAGCTCTCCAAGGACACCCAGACCCTCCGAGGCCCAACAACTGCAAACCACAAGCTTGGGGACAGGGGGGCAAGCTTGGGCAAATTCCATCCTTGCCTGGCTTCTGCTTGGGGAATTGATGCTGAGATCCAAGTGGGAAGAACTCGGGAGCTGTCCTTGTCCATGTTGGGATGCACTGAGGCAGGAGCCTCTGGAGCCCAGAGTGTACCTCTGAAGGCCTTTCCAACCAATCCCTCCTTGATTCCTTTATTCCTTGATTCCTTTATCCCTGTCTGCTCTCTGTTCCTAGGGAGCCATTGATCGCAACAAGTCCAGAGTAAGGCAGGGTCACTCCCAAGCACATTCCCCACAGATCCCTCAGGTAAATCAGGGACTGTGTGGGTGACAAAGGGACTTGGGGCAGGGAAGAGGCTGCACAGATTTTGTCCAGGAGGAGAATGAACTAAAACTCAAATGTTTTTCCCAGAATTAGAGGGGTGGAATCCACCCCTCACTGGAATTTGATGGTTTTTAAAGCCTCTTCCTACCCAAACAATTCCATGATTCCATGATCACTTCAGAGCCCTTTGAATCTCTGATGTTTGCTAAGTGGAGAACTGAAAATCATGGACAGTTTTCCACTGATTCCAGAGGGTTTTGTCCCACACTGACCTTGCACAATAGGTCACTCAAACTGCTGGGGTGCCAGGAATTAAAATAACCTCATCAACATAAAACTTCACCAGGCTGGACCTCGGCCCAGATTGATGGAATGTGCAAATTTAACAGGCAAAAAAAATAAATTCGGTGGTGGAAATCTGAGGGGGGAACCTTGTGGCTCTGCACAAGTCCCTGACAGGAGGGGGCAGCCAGGGGGGGGTCAGGCTCTGCTGGCAGGGAACAGGGACAGGAGGAGAGGGAATGGCACCAGGGGAGGAATCATCCACTCCTTCCCACAGTCCCAAATGAAAATCCACTGGAGGAATCGCTGCCCTCTTTCCCCACAATCCGAAATGCAAATCCAGTGGAAGAATCATTCCCTCCTTCGTCACTATCCCAGATGCAAATCCACTGGAGGAATCATCCCTTCCTTCCCTCATTCCCAAATCCAAATGAGTTGGGAGGAATCATCCCCTCCTCCCCACATTCCCAAACACAAATCCCCTGGAGGAATCATCCTCTCCTCCCCTCATTCCCAAATCCAAATGAGTTGGGAGGAATCACCCCCTCCTTCCCACAATCCCAAATACAAATTCATTGGAAGAATCATCCCCTTCTTCCTACATTCCCAAATCCAAATGTTTGGGGAGGAATCATCTCCTCCTCCCCACACTCCCAAACACAAATCCCCTGGAGGATCCTGACTGTGACTCCTCATTCCAGCCTCTCCAGCCTCCAAACAATGAGTGGCACATTTGCCCTTCCCATGTACAGCCCCAGCATGGATTTCCATAAATAACTGGGTTTAGGTTGGATTTAGGGAAAATTCCCTCATGGAAGGAGGAGTTAAGCATTGCAGACACTGCCCAGGGGTGGAGTCCCCATTCCTGCAGGGATTTCCAAGCCCTGTGGATGTGGCCCTTGGGGACACAGGGCAGTGCTGGCCATGCTGGACTCGATGACCTCGGAGGACCTTTCCAACCCAAACCATTCCATGATTCCATGAAATACCAACACCTGACACCCACCGAGGACCTTTCCCCTCGGGAATTCCCCCTCCCCTCCGGCAGACTCACTTCTCCAGCACGGACATGATGATGGGAGGTAGAACCAGTATAGGCATGGGCAGGACCACCCTGGTCAGGGCCGTTTCCAGCAGGGCCTGCGGAGCAAACACAAACAGACACATCCAGATATCCCAAACAAACCTGGGATGGAGCTGCAGGGCTGTTTATGGGAATGAAGGGATCTGCAGGCACTTCCTGCCCTGCCAGGAGCTGCTTGGTCACAACAATCCAGGTCACAAAGGCAGCAGAGCAAACAGAGACACACGAGAGCTTCCCCTGATGCCTTAGGTTTGAACTTTTATATTTTTCCAATCCTGTACTGCTGGTGTGACTCTGAAGTTTTCTGTGATTTGTTAAATGCTGTTCTCTCATGCTCACACACACACAACAAAAGCTCTGACTCACTCTCCAAGGACACCCAGAAACAACAACTGCAAACCACAATCTTGGGGACAGGGGGGCAAGCTTGGGCAAATTCCATCCTTGCCTGGCTCCTGCTTGGGGAATTGATGCTGAGATCCAAGTGGGAAGAACTCGGGAGCTGTCCTTGTCCATGTTGGGATGCACTGAGGCAGGAGCCTCTGGAGCCCAGAGTGTACCTCTGAAGGCCTTTCCAATCAATCCCTCCTTGATTCCTTTATTCCTGCCTGCTCTCTGCTCCTAGGGAGCCATTTAAGGCCTCACCCCAATTCTACCTGATGGGATCAAAAGTGACTGAACAGCCCAACATGTTCCTACACATCTGTAACACACACCTGTAACACATCTGTAACACATCTGTAACACATCTGTAGCACACACCTGTAGCACACACCTGGAACACACCTGGAACACATCTGTAACACACACCTGTAACACACACCTGTAACACATCTGTAACATACACCTCAAACACACCTGGAACACATCTGTAACACATCTGTAACACACACCTGTAACACACACCTGTAACACACATCTGTAACACACATCTGTAACACACCTGTAACACATCTGTAGCACATCTGTAACATACACCTGTAACACATCTATAACACACCTGTAACACACCTGTAACAAACACCTGTAACACACATCTGGAACACATCTATAACACACACCTGTAAGACACATCTCTAACACATCTGTAGCACATCTGTAGCACATCTGTAACACACAGGACTGCGCCTGAAGATGTCAGAGCAGGAATGTCAGAGGGAAATGTTGTAAGGGAAATGTTGTAGGGAGATATTGGAGGTGAAATGTCAGAAGGAAAGTGTCAGAGGAGAAAGGCTGTAGGGAAAATGTTGTAGGGAAATGTTGTAGGGGAAATGTAAGAGAAATGTTGTAGGGAAAATGTGGTGGGAAATGCTGTAGGGGAGATGTCATAGGGAAAATGTAGGGGAAAACGTTGTAGGGAAAATGTTGTAGGGGAGATGGCATAAGGGAAATGTAGGGGAAATGTCCCACCATGGGCTGGGCAGCAGCTTCAACCCTTCCTCCCTCAGCCGAGTGCTGATTGCAGCTCCGTGCTGGGGCAGTGCAGCACCTCCCTGCTGCTCCAGGCACTGTTTCATCCCTGCTGGGCTCTCCTCTCCCAGGAAAACCCCAAGCACAGAGCTCCACGGAGCCTTCCTTCCTGGCCAGGCTCACCAGAGCAGTGGGATTTGGATTTATGGAGGCCCAGAGATCTTCCAGGGCCTGAAGGGGCTCCAGGAGAGCTGGAGAGGGACTGGGGCCAAGGCATGGAGGGACAGGAGGCAGGGAATGGCTTCCGAATGGGAAAGGGGAGCTTGGGCTGGGATGTTGGGAAGGAATTGCTGGGGCTGGGAGGGGGGCTCAGGGCTGGGCTGGAATTGCCAGAGCAGCTGTGGCTGTCCCTGGATCCCTGGCAGTGTCCAAGGCCAGGTTGGACATTGGGGCTTGGATCCATCTGGGACAGTGGGAGCTGTCCCTGCCCATGGATGGGGTGGGAATGGGATGGGATTTAAGGTCCCTTCCCACCCAAACCATTCCAGGATTTTATGTCACAGGGACATCCACGTCACAACAAACCCTCAGAGAGGGACAGATGTGTCACAAGGAGGATCTGCCACATTTTACACGACAAAAACCAGGACTAACCCATCCAGGAAGGAGCCCTGGGACTGGGGCACAGCTGAGCAGAAGTTCCCAGAACTCCCAAATTTCCTGTTTAAGCTCCACCTCCATCGCTCTCACAGCACTTTCAATCTTTATTTTCCTCTTCCAGCCACCAGGATGGAGAGGGGAGAGCAGGTCCTGGAGCCAGCTAATGGAAAACTGGCTCCGAGAAGCATCTCGGAGCCCTCCCAACAGATTGTTTGAATCCCCCCATAAACAACAATATGGAGAGAATCAGAGATCCCCCAGCTCCCGCCGAGCTCCGCCGAGCTGGGCGCTAATTGCTGTCTCCGGAGTGCCTCAGGAGCCTTGGACAGAAGGAGGGAGGGAAATGCCAGCATTATATTATTAACTCCTGTGCCTGGGCGTGCGCTGGGTACAGCTCCACGAGGCAGGCAGAGCCCACTTGGAAACAACAGCTCAGGGGAAGCTCGGGAGGCAGAGCTGCTCCCGGGGAGGGGAGAGGGAGCAGCTCCAGGGGATGGAGCTGAGTGGGCACAGGGAAAGCAAACCAGGTGAGAACTGGGGTAAAACCACAGGAGTGGGCACAGGGAAAGCAAACCAGGTGAGAACGAGAGGAAAAGGACCCGAGTGGGTCACAGGGAAAACAAACCAGGTGAGAACGAGGGTGAAAGCACCGAGGAGGTCACAGGGAAAGCAAACCAGGTGAGAACTGGGGTAAAACCACACGAGTGGGCACAGGGAAAACAAACCAGGTGAGAACGAGGGTGAGAGCACCGAGGAGGTCACAGGGAAAGCAAACCAAGTGTGTGAAGGAGGGTGAAACACCCGAGTGGGTCACAGAGAAAGCAAACCAGGTGAGAACAAGGGTGAGAGCACCGAGGAGGTCACAGGGAAAGCAAACCAGGTGAGAACGAGGGTGAGAGCACCTGGCTGCCCTCACCCAGCTCCGGGCAGCAGCTTTAAGGCAGGTTTGAAGGGGAAGGGGTGGAAACTGCTCAGCTCAGAGCCCGAATCCTCCCCAGCCGGGAAAAGGTGTGAGGGATCTCTGCTGGGCATTCCACAAGGAATTCCTGGGGAAGCACCAGGCACAGGATCGCCCCCGTGCCAATCTGCACCCCTCGAAATCCTCAAGGCTCATCCCCAAATGTCCCTGCACAACACGAATCCTCTGGAATGCTGATCCCCTCCATTTCCCAGCCCTTTAAGCCATGGATCCCAGCGCCTGCAGGGTGTGTTGGGCCTGGAATGAGCCATGTCCCAGCTCCCCCAACACCTCAGGTACTCACGTGTTTGGCAGCGACTCTGGAAGAGCCCACGATGTTCCCATTGCTGTCCAGCACATCAATTCCTTCCTCCAGCTCCGTGTGCCTCATCAGGACCACGTTGCAGATGTTGGCACTGGCTGAGGAGGAGAAAGGCAGGAGGATCAGCCCTGGTCAGTCCCCACCAGCAGCTCCTGTGTGCCCTGACAGCCTCCAGATTTCCTTCCCTGCTCTGCTGAGGAGTTTTGGGGAGCTGCTCCGATCCCAGAAAAAGATGGGATTCTCGAGGAGAGTAAAAACTCAAGTATTTTTAACTCTGGGAAGATAAGGGCAGAGAGTCAGGACTACCAGAAGGTGCAAGGTGTCCTCGCCTGTGCTTGGAATTAGATGCTCTTTGAGGCCCCTTCCACCCCGAACCATTCCATGATTGTAGGGGAAAAACAGCTCCATGCACCAGGATTTTTCTGAGCCCCACTCCTTGCCCAGCCTGAGGCTTTGGGGGCCTCGAGGTGACCCCAAATTCTGTCTCTCAAGTCCAACCAGGAGCTGGGGTTGAGCTCCCCCCTCCCACATGCAGCCCCTGGCCGGGGCTCAGGCACTTCCCAACTTCTCCCGAAGAAAAGCTGCAGATTCCCCCAGAACTTTTGGGTTTCTCGAGTGGCATTTCCCAGCACCCCCCACACCACATTTCCCTGCAAACTTCCCACCCAGAGCTGAGACAAACCCCACTGTTGCTGCGAGCACCAGTGCCTTCCAAAAATGTGTTTTCTGCACTGCCTGATGGGTTAATATTCGCTAATTAATCTCAATTCATGTCATATAACAAATGTCTAATTTTTTTGAGGGTGGTGGGTGGGTGAGCCCTCTCCGAAGGCAGCTCTGTGCAATCAAGGATGATTTGTGGTGACAAATGCTCCTTCCACTCGAGAGGGAGAGGAACACACACACACGCACACTCTGTCTCTCTCTTTAATATTCCAACTACCAGACCACTCTTCTTCCCATCCATCACAAGATCTGCGTTCCCAACCCCTCAGCTCCCGAATCCCACATCAAAAACAAAAACAGATCTTTCCTTTAAAGAAACTTTTAGCCCCTGTGTGGTTTTTTTGGTGTTTTTTTTTTCATTTTGAACGCTCCCCTGCCCCATTCTTGTTGTTGTTGTCGTCGTCAATCACGGCTGAGCAGATAAAAAGCAGAGCTGCTTTGGCCAAGGATGCTCTGGCACAGAGTTCCTGACAGGCTTGGGATGCTGTGTCCAGACCTGGTGCTCCCAAGATGCTTTTCCAAGGCTTCTGGATTCCCTGACCTGGTCCCAAACCCCAGAGCTGCCTCCAGCCTGTCTGAGACTTGCAGCTCACGTAACTGCTCCCCTTCTGCTTTCTGAGGAAGCAGAAAGTGCTGCTAATTATGGCTAAACTTGGATTTTATGGACATCTCAAATGCATGGTGGGGAGGGGGATGTGAGAAATAAATTAATAATATGTGCAGACAAAGTGATCTGCAGGATTTGGGAAGAAATTGGGATAATCTGGCCTGGAAACTGTGGCTGTGGAAATGCTCTGAGCCACACTGGGGGTTCAGGCTCCAAACCAAGGCACCATCCACTCCTGGCTGTTTGCAGGTATTTTTTCTATCCCAGGGTGCTCTCCACATGCTAAATCTGCCCTCGTGCATCACCTAAACACAACAGTTTTAACCCTCACACACACACAAAAAAGCCCAAGGAGAAGAAATCCTTCCTCTACCTTCTCTCCAATGAGGATCTATCAGCTTTAATTTCCTTCAGATCAGGTTTGGGGTGCAATTTTTGGGATTTTCTGAGCATCTTTTTAGCCACAAACATCTCCAGTATGAGGCACGGCCTCAGCAGTGACACCCTGACCTTGGGGACAGCTGTGCACCCCCAGTTCTGGGGAAGGAAAGGGTGACTTGGGTTCCTCACATTCCCTGGGCATTGAGATCCTTCCCCTCCTCATCTCTGAGAAAGGATCCAGCCCCTCCTGGCTCAAATTCCTGCTCCAAGAACCTCCTTCCCTTTCCCTGCTCTTCCCACGGAATCTCTCCAGCCCCAGAGGATGCTCCACCACCAATCCCAAACTCCTTTTCCCATGGGGCAGCCTCTGGCTCTGCAGAGCCTTGGCCACCTCCAGGAGCTGCTCCCCTGGGTTGGCTTCCTGGATCCAACCCCTGGACCTGGGCAGGATTTTTTGGACAACTCAGGATTTTCAGCTACTACAAATTAACTTTGGAGGAGGGTGAGGGCATGGCCTGAGCCAGCAGCACTCCTGCTAAATGTGTCCTCCAGGCAGAACTTCTGCAGGTGGGAGCTCATTGATGCTGCTGTTGCTTTTGCCTGGTCTGGAAATTCAAACCCAAACACAATTTATGGGGAAAAGGAGTTTTTACCTCGGGGTTTATTTCAGGATCCTTGGGTGCAGCACTTGGTGCAGGGGGAATGCCCTGAAAATGCATGCACACCTCACACTGAAATACACACAATTATAGACCTTGCTAATTAACATATTTATCAGAGATCCCCCAGGGAGAGGCTGGAGTGAAGCCCTCGTTGTGAGGAACCTTCCCCCTGGCTGGGCCTGGCTGAGGTTCCCAAATGTGTTCTGGAGAGGCCCTTGGTGTCTGGGGCTCCCAGGATGTTTGCTCTCCTGGTTTAACGGTGCCGTGGGGCTGAGCTGAGTTCTCAGCCTTGGGGAGGTACAAGTGTGGGGCTAAAAGCACTGAGAGTGCATCAAACTATAAAAGAGTGTGTGAGAGGGGTGTGAAAGGAAAAGCAAAAACTCATCCTGGCATCAGTGCAAACGCGACCTCGACACGAGCTGGAGATGACACACCCTGTGCAGAACATCTCTGGGGGCACCAAGACCTTTCCCAGCACCCATCCCAGCTTCCCAAAGCTCCCTGGAGTCCTCATGGACATCCCTGCTGGCAGTCTGGGCTGCCTTCCAGCCCAGCAGCAGCTGCCCCTCCCCATGGTATCTCAGGATGGGACCCTGGAGCTTGGATGTCTCTGCAGTTTCCCAGCTGCTTCCAACCAGCACAGCTCTGGAGGTCTGTGAAGAGGCAGGCAAGGAAGGGATGGGGGAAACTCTTTCATCTCACAGAATCATGGAATCATTAAGGCTGGAAAAGGCTTCTGAGATGATCAAGTCCAACCATCAACCAGCACTGCCTGATCCACCCCTAGGCCCCACCCCTGAGGAGCACCACATCCATGGGGTTTTGGGAGCAACAGCTTTACCCCAGTGTCTGGAATTTCATGGAGAAATAGAGAATTTCAGCCTTTTTGCTGGGGGCTGGAAGTTCAAAAGTAATTGGGTAACACATCCTAATTAAAGGGTTTGCCCAGGTCTGCAAAGCACAAACCAGCAATTAGTGGGAGGATCCCTGATGTCCTGGCTCCTAACGAAGCACGACAAATAAAATGTTAGCTGGAGAATTAATTACAGGCTAAACAAATTAATTACGGGTCCTCAATCAATGCCAACACAAACACCTTGGTGTGAAAATAGATCAGCAAGGATTTCCTGCACGTCTTGCACTCAAACCCCACCTCAGAGCTGCCTCCTGGGGCTTGAACTCATCCTTTATGCTCTCCTGGTTATACAAACACAAGGAAAGCTGAATCCCACTAAAATACATCCTAGAAAAGTCCCAGGAGGACAACAGCAATGTCCACACATCCCTTACATATGAGCAAAGTGCTCAGGGCAACCCCCAGACCACAATCCCTGTCCCCCCTGCTCTGCAGGCAGGGAAAGCAGCTGCTTCCTGGCAGAAAAGAGGGGAAAAAGATCCAGCAGCTGAGGAACTGAGGGCTGGAGGGACACAGCAGCCAGTGCTGTGCTAAAAAAGGGGCAGAAAGACCAGAGAAACCGAGAGCAGCAGACAGGCAAAGGGGCTCAGCAGCCTCCAGCAAAGCTCTGAGGATGTGGCGCTGGCACAGCGAAGGAAAAACCTGAAAGGAAAATTGGGAATTAAATGGCTGAAAAGGGACCTGGAACAGGGAGCAAGCACTGTTTTTTAGTGATTGCCTCCACGCTTGGGCAATTTTTGCACCATCTTTGTCAATAAATGAGAACATCACCCCAAAGCCACTGGTGATTTCTCCAGGGCTGAAATAACTCAGTGTCTGCTGAAGGTTGTAAGCACAGGGCCCAGCCAAGGCCGAGCCCAGGGCATCCCTTCCCTCAAACCACCAACAAAATATCTCCACTGAGCCAGGAGCAGCCTCAGCTCTGCACACACTTGGGGCTGCTCTTACCCAGAGGCTCTCAGAAATCGCTGCATTCAGGGCAGAAGAATTTCTTTGCATTTTATGGTAAAATAACCACGGCGCTGCTGTGGTTGTTGAAGATTCATTTGAAGAATAATTGAAGAATCATTTGAAGATTTGATTTGACACAGTATCCAACCCAGACCCTGCAAACAAAACGCTCTCAGCTCAGGATGGTTGCAGACCAGCCAGCGCTGATCGCTTTGGAAGCTGCTCCAGAGTGGAAAGTGCTGCTGCAAAACCTCAGGCGCTGCCTCCCCCAGCAGCTTTGCAGCATTTTTCTGCCAAAATTCTGCTCTGCAGAGCCCCAATCCCCACCTGCCCCAGCTCAAGGACCACCACGGAGGGGACACCAGCAGCAAGGCAGGAGCTGTGTCCATCCTGGTGGCCGCTGGCCACCTGCAGGTTGGCAGCCACTACTTGGAACAGAAAGAAAAGGAGTTTTTCCTTACCGACGGCAGGGAATGGCACAAATCTCTGGATCAGGAGCCGAGTGGCCGGGGTAAACTTGTTTGCTCTCTGGATCAGAACATTAAGGCCCACCTTGGAGTGGAGAAAAACAAACCAGAGAAGCAGAGAGTTAATGGCCGTGAGCAGGGCAGGCAGCACAGTTTGGGGTCTCTCCTTATGAAGAAGTGTTTGAGAGCTAAACCTCCCTCCCACTGCAGGGTTTGGCTGTGCTGGGTTCAAACCTTTAGTCAACAAATGGTTAAATCCAATTGCTGAGCTTAAAACAAGGGCTTAAACCCAACCTTTGGGCTTAAACCAAGGGTTGAACCCAACGGTTGGGTTTATACGAAGGGTTGAATACAACTCTTGGGTTTATCCAAAGGGTTGAACACAACCATTGGATTGAACCCAACAATTGGGTTTAAATCAAGGATTGAACCCAACCCTTGGGCTTATAAGAAGAGCTGAACCCAACAGTTGAGTTTATCCAAAGGGTTGAACCCAACCATTGGATTCAACCCAACCATTGGGTTTAAATTAAGGATTGAGCCCAACTGTTGGGTTTAAATGAAGGGTTGAACCCAACTCCTGGCTTTATACAAAGGTTTGACCCCCACTGTTAGACCAAACCCAACCACTGGATTTAAATTAATGATTAAACCCAACCCTTGGCTTTATAAGAAGGATTGAGCCCAACTGTTGGGTTTAAATGAAGGGTTGAACCCATCATGGAGTTTAAATTAAGGACTGAACCCAACCCTTGGGCTTAAAAGAAGGGTTGAACCCAGTTGTTGGGTTTAAATGAAGGGTTGAACCCATCATGGAGTTTAAATTAAGGATTGAGCCCAACTATTGGGCTTACACAAAGTGTTGAACCCAACTGTTGGATTGCACCAAACCATTGGGTTTAAATTAAGGACTGAACCCAAAGGTTGGGTTTAAATGAAGGGTTTAACCCAAGGTTGGGTTTAAATGAAGGGTTGAACCCATCACTGGGTTTAAATTAAAGATTGAACCCAAAAGTTGGGTTTACATGAAGGGTTTAAGCCAATGGTTGGGTTTGCATGAAGGATTGAACCCAACAGTTGGGTTTAAANGCTTATAAGAAGGGTTGAACTCAGTTGTTGGGTTTAAATGAAGGGTTGAACCCAACTCCTGGCTTTATACAAAGGTTTGACCCCCACTGTTAGACCAAACCCAACCACTGGATTTAAATTAAGGATTGAACCCCAACCACTGGATTTATATTAAGGATTAAACCCAACCCTTGGCATTATAAGAAGGATTGAGCCCAACTGTTGGGTTTAAATGAAGGGTTGAACCCATCATGGAGTTTAAATTAAGGATTGAGCCCAACTATTGGGCTTACACAAAGTGTTGAACCCAACTGTTGGATTGAACCAAACCATTGGGTTTAAATTAAGGACTGAACCCAAAGGTTGGGTTTAAATGAAGGGTTTAACCCAAGGTTGGGTTTAAATGAAGGGTTGAACCCAGTGGTTGGGTTTACATGAAGGGTTTAAGCCAATGGTTGGGTTTGCATGAAGGATTGAACCCAACAGTTGGGTTTAAATGAAGGGTTGAACCCAGTGGTTGGGTTTACATGAAGGATTGAACCCAACCATTGGGTTTAAACCCTTTCCAGCTAAAACACAAGCCAGACACCGCTAACACCACCCAGTCCTTCTGGAAACGCCCTGGGTGGCATTTTGACCCANTACATGAAGGGTTTAAGCCAATGGTTGGGTTTACATGAAGGGTTGAATCCAACAGTTGGGTTTATATGAAGGGTTTAAGCCAACGGTTGGGTTTAAATTAAGGATTGAACCCAGTGGTTGGGTTTAAATGAAGTGTTGAACCCAACAGTTGGGTTTACATGAAGGGTTGAACCCAGTGGTTGGGTTTACATGAAGGGTTTAACCCAATGGTTGGGTTTAAATGAAGGGTTGAACCCCTCATTGGGTTTAAATTAAAGATTGAACCCAACAGTTGGGTTTACATGAAGGGTTTAAGCCAATGGTTGGGTTTGCATGAAGGATTGAACCCAACAGTTGGGTTTAAATGAAGGGTTGGACCCAATGGTTGGGTTTACATGAAGGGTTTAACCCAAAGGTTGGGTTTAAATGAAGGGTTGAACCCAGTGCTTGGGTTTATACGAAG
Source organism: Erpornis zantholeuca (assembly GCA_013400515.1). Classification (NCBI taxonomy): domain Eukaryota; kingdom Metazoa; phylum Chordata; class Aves; order Passeriformes; family Timaliidae; genus Erpornis; species Erpornis zantholeuca. The sequence goes on from VZTN01007714.1 coordinate 159,534, forward strand.
AGTTGAACCCAACGGTTGGGTTTACATGAAGGATCGAACCCAACCATTGGGTTTAAACCCTTTCCAGCTAAAACACAAGCCAGACACCGCTAACACCACCCAGTCCTTCTGGAAACGCCCTGGGTGGCATTTTGACCCAGTTCACAAACGTTGTCCCCATCCAGCACAAAATCCTTGTGCCTGGCAGTCCTCACCTGGCCAGGAAAACCCCAAATTTCAGTGGTGGTGGTAGCCCAACACAATGAACTCCTCCTCCAAGGGTCTGGACTGCACAACCCAACCCAGTGCCAACATTTGGGCTGTGAAGTTTATTACAACCACGGATTTATTTTTGTTGCCTCGCCCAACCCTTGAACAGTGACGAGCTCTCCACAGTTTTTCATGGATCTGAGTCGTTGTGGATGTTCACAGCACAGAGGAGTCGCTGCCTCCTGAGCCTCAGGTTGATAACAGCGAAACTTCGGAGAATCTCCACCAGAAGTGGCTTCAAGCACAAGTGAAGTGAAAAATTAACCAAACCTATTCATGGGGAATGGCTTCTGTCTTCACATTACTCTTCCTCACAGTGTTTTCACTTTTCCATCCCCAAAACCCCCACAAATGCACAAACAGAACTCCACAGCCCCAACCTGGGAATTTTTGGCTGGAAATAGAAGCCTTGAGCAATACGTGGCCCAAAAGTTTCCAGCCAAAAATGCAGCAAAATTTAAAAAAAAAACAACCCAACAAACCAGCCAAAGCCAAAATGCTGCCAGAAAATGGTGATTTGGGGGGGGTTTAAAAGAAAAGAGAAGCCTGGGAGAACATATTTTGCAGGCTGCTACATTATCCATGCACATCCCAGGGTGCCGGAGCCTGGGAGGAAGAGGAGGAGCAGCACAACTGCTGGGTAAGCCCTGCGTGAGCACAGGGCTGCTTCTCCACCCCCAGGAGGTATTCCCAGAGCCTTTCCCAAGGTTTTCACCCAGACCCCAGCAGGAATTCCTCCTCTTGTCCTCGGCAAACGCGGCTCTAGACCTGAGCCCAAGAGAGCCACGGTGATTCTGCTTGGTCTGGACAGCAGTGAGGGCTTGTTCTGATCTTCTTCCCTCTCAAAAATGACCGAGTGATTTGTTTTTACATTTTTCGGGTGCTGGGATGAGTCTTTTCAAAGTCTGATCACTTCCAGAAATTGTAAGGCAGTCTAAAAGGTGTGGCTTTAAGAGAAGCCAGTTTTAAGTCCGGCTTTGCTGGTCTGCTCCATGAATCCAGGTATTTAGTCTGGATATGATTAATCTGTGTCGATGATGAATTTTGTTGGGTTTGCAGCCCCTGCCTGGAGGTTTGATGGGGATTGGACAATGGAGTGGAAGAGCAGCAGCTTTTGAAAGAGAAAAGCTGAGTCTGGGGGAGCCACCGCTGTGAGGGCAGCGAAATAAAAGCATTTTACTTCCAGATTGAATGTGATGAACTCACATGGAGCCACCCCCCTGCCAGGAATCTGAAATTAAAGTTGCTAGAGATTTAAAGCCCATCTCCCAAATTCCCAGCACAAGGACAGGGTACAGGGAGCTAATGAGGGTTTGTTTCCCTCAGTTTGGAAATTGCTGTCGCAGATCTGTGAACTCCTTCCCACAGGCCACGAGGTGGGGCGAGGGCAAACAGGGCAGGAACTGCTCAGCCTCAGGCCACCAAAGCGAAAAGGCCATCAAGGACACATTAATGAGTCTAATTACGTGGGATTGGCCAAAGGACGCTGCCAAAGGAGGCAGGTTCATCATTAAAAACCAAGCCCAGGTTTATTATTGTGATCAACACCCAGTGACTGAGCGGGATCGGCAGCTCTGGTGGATGGAAACACAGAGCAGAATCAGGGGGGGTTCACCTCAGCAAACCTGGCACCACCATGGGATCACTGAGGCTGGAAAAGCCCTCTAAGATCGAGTTCAACCATCCCCAGCACTGCCAGGGCCAGCACTGCCCTGTGTCCCCAGGGGCCACATCCACAGCTTTGGAAATCCCTGCAGGGATGGGGACTCCACCCCTGCCCTGGGCAGCTGTGCTCCACAGCCCTTTCGGTGAAGGAATTCTTCCTGATATGCAACCTAAACCTTCCCTGGCACGGCCTGAGGCTGCTCCTCCTCTCCTGTGGCTTCCTTTGCAGCTCAGCTTCTCTGGGCAACCTGCTCCAGTGTTTCGTGGGATTCCAGAGTGGTTCGGGTTGGAAGGGACCTCAAGGATCATCCAGGGCCAGCCCTGCCGTGGGCAGGGACAGCTCCCACTGCCCCAGGCTGCTCCCAGCCCCAATGTCCAGCCTGGCCTTGGGCACTGCCAGGGGTGGGGAGTCACCCACACGTGAGTGGACACAGGGACAGGTGAGTGGACATAGGGATAGGTGAGTGGACACAGGGATAGATGAGTGGACACAGGGATAGGTGAGTGGACACAGGGATAGGTGAGTGGACACAGGGATAGGTGAGTGGACACAGGGACAGGTGAATGGACACAGGGATACTCGAGTGGACACAGGGATAGGTGAGTGGACAGAGGACACATGACTGGACACAGGGATACTCGAGTGGACACAGAGATAGGTGAGTGGACACAGGGATACTCGAGTGGACACAGGGATAGGTGAGTGGACACAGGGATACTTGAGTGGACACTGGGATAGGTGAGTGGACACAGGGACAGGTGAGTGGACACAGGACACGTGACTGAACACAGGGACACTCGAGTGGACACAGGGATAGGTGAGTGGACACAGGGATACTTGAGTGGACACAGGGATAGGTGAGTGGACACAGGGACAGGTGAGTGGACACAGGGATAGGCGAGTGGACACAGGGATACTCGAGTGGACACAGGACACATGACTGGACACAGGGATAGGTGAGTGGACACAGGGACAGGTGAGTGGACACAGGAAGAGGTGAGTGGACACTGGGATAGGTGAGTGGACACAGGACACGTGAGTGGACACAGGGATACTTGAGTGGACACTGGGATAGGTGAGTGGACACAGGACACGTGACACCAACACTTCCTAACACACCACAACACAAAACCAGAGTCAAACACCATCAGTGGGAGAGAAACCTCACCCAGGGCTCTCCTGAGCCTCTGGCAGCACTCTGCCCTTCCTCCCTCTCTCCCTCCTCCTCAAGTCCCAGGAATTCCTGCCATTTCTTTAGCTCCCAGATTTGTTTCAGCATCAACAACATTCCCTCAGCACGAGGACAACGTTTGTGACATCACTGCACTTTGAACCATCAGATCCTGTCAGGGACCAACATTTCTGACTCCTTTTCTTCTGCTTCTTGTCTCAAAGAGTTCTGACCTCACGCCCACCAGGACACCAATTCTAAAACCATGGGAATTTTTAAAGAATTCCCTTTCCCCCTCCCCCTTATTATTATAAGATTTTCGAGGCCTGAGAGATGGTTTTCAATGCCTGATATTGGCAAGGACCGAGCCACTTTAGACTGAGCTAAAGGTCTAAACCCACACCTCTTAAACCAGGCCTGGAGCAGTAAATACGGCCAAGGAGTTCCTTCACTCCATATGGAGAGGGGATTTTTATAAAATAAAGATCTCTTAGGGGTGTGGTGAGTGTCAGCTGGTAGACGACACCACCCCAATGTCACTGAGCTGCTCCCAGACTTCATGAACTGTGAAGAAACCTCCACAGATTTAAGGGATTCCAGCTTTGGGACACCCCTGAGCACTGCAGCTGGAGCTGGCTGCTCCGAGGGACCTGGAAAGTCAACGTGGAAAGAGGGGCTGGCTCCAAAGGAGGTTATCCTTCATCCCCCCAGCCACCAGATTGGATTGGAACTAATTGGATCTGATGAGCCCCATTCAGCCAAGCTGGAGAAAAGAGCATTAGGAGAGGGAAGGAAAAAACTCATTCATTAGGGCTGGGAGGTGAAGATGGAGGCAGAGAGATGGAAAACTGGGCTCCTTCCCAACTGGAGCCTTCCCAAGGCAAGGAGAACAGAATGGAGGAGTCCAAGGGAAAGGAAAGCAGGAAGGATCCGAGTGGGGAAGGATGTTGGAGAGGAGCAAGAGTAAGGGAAGGAGGAAACATCAGTCCTAGGACAATCCCAGGAGGGAAGACCACAGCAGCCCCACAGTTGGGTGCTCCAAGGGAAGAAAACAGAGTTGTCTGGAGCAGGAGGGGAGGAAAATGGGATTTGTGCTGGTAACGAGACAAACTCGGCTTGGGAGATGATGGAGAAAGGAGGAGGGGAGCCGTGCCAAGACCAGAGGTTGCTGCCTCCATACCAAGTTTGCCATGCCCCCGGATCCTGCCCAGGGGCAGCAGCGCTCCTGGGGGCCGTGGGGATGGGCTGGGGCAGAGGGGAAGGAAGGGATGAGAACAAACCTGCTGGAAATGGAGACATCCCAGAGAAACAGGAGAGAAAATGCTGCAGAGAGGCACAGGGAGTTTGGGAGGGGACAGGGATGGAATCACAGAGCAAGCTGGGTTGGGAGGGACCTTAAGGATCATCTGCTTCCGACCTTTGTCACAGGCAGGGACACCTCCCACTGCCCCAGGGTGCTCCAAGCTCCGTCCAGCCTGGCCTTGGACACTGCCAGGGATGGGCTTGGCAGGACCCAGCAGCTACCAGGAGCTCCTAACTCCGGGGGCAGGATGATGCTGGGGGCATTCCCAGAGAATCCCATGTCCTCGTCCCCCACGGCGCCAAAGGCTCAGGGCTGTGCCTTTGGGAATGGCTGCCACAGCCCCAGCGATTCCCGGGCTCCGTGGAGGAATCGCCAGGCTGAGCTCCCAGTCTGAGAGACCCAACCACTCCCTTCCAGAATCCGGGAATCACAGGGAAGGGCATGTGCAGGAACGGGAGCTGGGAGCAGAGAGGTGCAGAATTTAGAGCCAGGCACTGCTTCATTTCCAACTTCATTTCGAGCTGAAGTTTATCAGCAGCTCCTCGGATCCACGGGGATTTTCCTCCTGCTCCCCACGGAGGAGGCAGCCAGGCCTCGCTCCATGCCCTCCCATCCCTCCCCAGCTCCCGAAGGTTTCCCGGCTGCCCCGAGCAGGACGGAGCCGAGGCGCTGGGAGCGCTGCGGCTCTCCCGGCTGGTGATGGACATCACAGCCATTCACAGGCTGTCAGCGCAGCCTCCGAGACAATTATCGGCAACGAGCTGGGATTGGAAAAATCCACAGGGGCACCTCCACCTGGAGAGGAGAGCGAGAAATGGTGTGCGAGAGTTGAGTGCGGGAGCGGGGAGGGAGGGAGGAACAACCCCGGGATGGGGCATGGGAAGGAGAGGGATTGCTGGTGAGGGAAGGAATGGGATTGCTGGCGTGGGAAGGAATGGGATTGCTGTCACTGCGTCCACCCTGCCCTCCCCTGGCCCAGCCTGAGGCTGTTCCCTCTCCTCCTGTCCCTGTTCCCTGCCAGCAGAGCCTGACCCCCCCCGGCTGCCCCCTCCTGTCAGGGACTTGTGCAGAGCCACAAGGTCCCCCCGGAGCCTCCTTTGCTCCAGGCTGAGCTCCTTTCCCAGCTCCCTCAGGGATTCTCCAGCCCCTTCCCAGCTCCCTCAGGAATTCTCCAGCCTTTCCCAGCTCCCTCAGGAATTCTCCAGCCCCTTCCCAGCTCCCTCAGGAATTCTCCAGCCCCTTCCCAGCTCCCTGAGCCGCTCCTGGGCTCCAGCCCCAGTACAAACAGATCAGGACACTGAAACTGTTCTGCTCCTCTCCAGTTCCCACCTAATTTGGTTCTGAACACGCTCCAGTGTAACTGCACAGACTTTCACAGTTTTGCTCGCTGTGGATAACCCAGAGCATCACTAAATCCCACTGACAGCTGTTCCCGACTCCAGTGCCTCGTCCAGAGCCAGGATTTAGGGTCAGGAAGCAGGAAAGCACTTCCGAAATGAAAAGCTCTGGGTCCGCCCGTGAAGAGCTGCTTTAAACACCCTCCTGCGGGGCCAGCAGTGAGTCCAAGAAGGGTCATTAGGATCTGACATTAATGGCATTAATCACCTGAATTTTAACCCGGGGTGAGGTGAAGGGAAAGGAACAGCCAGGTTTGGGGATCCAAAGCCCCCAGCCCGGCTGCAGCCATGGTTACGTGACACTGCTTCTCCCTCTCGCCCAGAAGACGACAGAACACCTACTTTTGTCAGAATTTAGCTCAGGTTGCTAAGTGAGAACCAAATACTTATTTGCCTCTGACTGACAAGCCCATAAACCCCAAACCTGCACTGAAATAAACCCTGTGAGGAGTTCCAAACCTGCTCTGCTGGGAAGGGCAAGGAGGGAGGAAATCGGGGCAACCCCCCCAGAGCTGCACATCAGAGAGGCTGATCCCACACCTGCCCGGGCTCCCCTCTCACCTGGGACAGCTGAGACCCTGCCCCAAGCGGGGCTTGGTGTCACTGGGGCTGTCACCAAGGGGTGCTCGGTGTCACTGGGGATGTCACTGAGGGGTGCTCAGTGTCACTGGGGCTGTCACCAAGGGGTGCTCAGTGTCACCAGGGCTGTCACCGAGGGGTGCTCAGTGTCACTGGGGATGTCACCGAGGGGTGCTCAGTGTCACCAAGGTCCTGCCCCAAGGGGTGCTCAGTGTCACCAGGGCTGTCACCAAGGGGTGCTCAGTGTCACAAGGGTCCTGCCCCAAGGGATGCTCAGTGTCATCAGGGCTGTCACCAAGGGATGCTCAGTGTCACCAGGGCTGTCACCAAGGGGTGTTCAGTGTCACTGGGGCTGTCACCAAGGGCTCCTCAATGTCACTGGGACTGTCACTGAGGGGTGTCCTGGTTGAGCTTCAGCCCCAAAACAGCCCAGTGCCCCAAGGGATGCTCAATGTCACCAGGGCTGTCACCAAGGGGTGCTCAGTGTCACCGGGGCTGTCACCAAGGGGTGCTCAGTGTCACCGGGGCTGTCACCGAGGGGTGCTCAGTGTCACCAGGGTCCTGCCCCAAGGGATGCTCAGTGTCACCAGGGCTGTCACCAAGGGATGCTCAGTGTCACAAGGGTCCTGCCCCAAGGGATGCTCAGTGTCACCAGGGTTGTCACCAACAGGTGTCCTGGTCAAGCTGCAGCCCCAAAAGAACCCAGTGCCCCAAGGGATGCTCAGTGTCACCGGGGCTGTCACCAAGGGCTCCTCAATGTCACTGGGACTGTCACTGAGGGGTGTCCTGGCTCAGCTACAGCCCCAAAACAGCCCAGTGCCCCTGCCAGGGCCCATCAGAGCCCATCCTGTCCCAGGGAGGGGCAGTGCCAGCAGCACCCATGGCCATGGCCCCTGCAGGGCACATGGAGAGGAACAAGGAGGAGCTGAGCACAGCTCCCAGGGAACGCAGCTGGAAGGTGCTGCCAGAGAGGACAATGCCAGGATGAGTTTTTGCTTTTCCTTTCACCCACTCTTTTATAGTTTGATGCACTCTCAGTGCTTTCAGCCCCACACTTGTACCTCCCCAAGGCTGAGAACTCAGCTCAGCCCCACGGCACCGTTAAACCAGGAGAGCAAACATCCTGGGAGCCCCAGACACCAAGGGCCTCTCCAGAACACATTTGGGAACCTCAGCCAGGCCCAGCCAGGGGGAAGGTTCCTCACAGCGAGGGCTTCACTCCAGCCTCTCCCTGGGGGATCTCTGATAAATATGTTAATTATGCAAGGCCTAGAATTGTGTGTATTTCAGTGTGAGGTGTGCATGCATTTTCAGGGCATTCCCCCTGCACCAAGTGCTGCACCCAAGGATCCTGAAATAAACACTGAGGTAAAAACTCCTTTTCCCCATAAATCGTGTATTGGTTTGAATTTTCAGACCAGGGAAAGGCAACAAGAAGAACCCTTTGGAGAGGCCCCACGAGGTCTCCAGCAGCGCAAGGAGCAAGGTTTGGAGCTGCTCGTGGCAGAAGTTGCAGCTGCGATCAGGGAGGTTGAAAAGCCTCAATGGATAAAGACCCAATCCCAGCGGGGTCCCACGGGAAAGACGTGAGAGGCTTTGAGGAGAAAGCACAGAGGGACCCAAAGAGTGACCCCACAGGTGAGGACACCCCGGGCTGACCCTGCCAGCCACCAGGGCAGAGGTCCCAGCACCAGGGACAGTGCAGCAAGCAGGGAGTGGCTGCTCGTGGTCCTTGGCTGGGGCTGATTCAATTTTCAGGTGTTTCAGCACAGCCCCAAAAGTCACTTCTGACCCCAAAATGAAGTTTGAGTCTAAGGCCGAAGTCTGGAAGAGCTGGGTCAGAACCAAAAGGGATCAGCAAGAGCCTGATCTGAAATCAGGAATCAGAAAATCCTGTAATGGGTTGGGTTGGAAGGACCTTAAATCCCATCCAGGGACACCTTCCACCATCCCAGGGTGCTCCAGCCTGGCCTGGGACACTTCCAGGGATGGGGCAGCCCCAGTTTCCCTGGGCAACAGAAACCTACTTCCATATAGAAATAATACTCCAAACATCCAGAAGGAGAAGAACCTCTAAGGGCTGCTGCCCTCCATGCTCCACATGGGGAAAAAGCTTCCAACATCACAAAAGAGAGAAGCCTTTAAAGGCTGCTGCCCTTTGTGCTCCACGTGGAGGAAAACCTCCCAACATCAGGACAAAGCACCTGGGAAGGTTTCTGCCCTTCCTGCTCCACTTGGAGGAAAGCCTTCCAATATTCAGGAGAAGAACCTCTAAGGGCTGCTGCCCTTCCTGCTCCATGTGGGAAAAAACTTCCAACATCAGAAAGAGAGAAACCTTTAAAGGCTGCTCCCCTTCATGCTCCACATGGAGGAAAAAGCTCCTCTGAAGGCTGCTGCCCTTCATGCTCTGCTTGGAGGAAAACTTTCCAACATCCAGAAAGAGAAGAACCTCTGAGGGCTGCTGCCCTCCATGCTCCATGTGGGAAAAAAGCTTCCAACATCAGGAAAGAGAGAAACCTTTAAAGGCTGCTGCCCTTCATGCTCCATGTGGAGGAAAACCTCCCAACATCAGGACACAGCACCTGGGAAGGTTTCTGCCCTTCCTGCTCCACAGGAACCTCCCAGCACCAGGACAGAGAAGAACCCCTGAAGGTTTTTGCCCTTCTCCACCCCACAACTGCAGATCCCCAGGAAGCTCCTGCCTCTCCCTGCAGCACTGTTCTGACCCCTGAGCACCACAGCTCCACCCCAGGGCTGTCCCACAGCCCCAGGGCATCCCAGTGGGGTCCCAGTCTGGGGGGACACCCTTGCAGGGAGATTTCCTCGATTTTATTCTCCTTTCCCAGGGGTGCTCTCACAGCACCCTGAGGGTTCCCTCTGCACTCTGGACCTGCTCTTCTGCTGAGCTGCTCTGCAGGATCCGAGCCAGCCCAAGGAATTAAAGATTTCCGAGCCCTGCAGCAGCTGTCCCAGCACGGACACCTCCACACTCCAGGGGTTCCTTACCAAAGCCTCCTGGCATCTCGGGGGACACAACTCTGCCAAGATCCTTGTCCGTGTGTCCTGCCCCTCTAATCTGCCCCTGTTCCAAGAGGGAGAGCAGCATTAATGCCAAAAACCATGGAAGGGCAGCACCGGAGCGTGCCGGGGTCGGAAGGCAGGGGGTGAGTGGCAGCAGCACATCCAGCTGGGGAATGTCACCTCAGGGACTCAGGAGGGGACAGAAATGCTGGCCCAAGGACTGAGGAGGTCAGTGAAGCCACCCCACACTTCCCCAGGAAGCTGTGGATGGGAAACCGAAGCTCTGAGGTTGTTGGGGTTAAAGTTGAGCTGGAAACGTGGGCACAGCTGGGCAGGGTGAGGGTGAGGGAGCTCGGGGGAGCCAGGCTGGGCTGTGAGCAGGGTGAGTCTGCAGGAAGGGACAGCACAGGGGACAGGAGCAGCAGCACACTGAGACACAGAAACCCATCCAGAACAGCTGCTGCTGATGCCTGAGGTTTGAACTTTTCTCTGTTCCCAGCCCTGCCCTGCCCAGTGTCACTCTGCAGTTCCCTGGAGCTCGTTCAGTGCTGTTCTCTCATGCTCACACACACACAACAAAGCCTCTCCAGCTCTCCAAGGACACCCAGACCCTCCTAGGCCCAACAAGAACTGCAAACCACAATCTTGGGGACAGGGGGGCAAGCTTGGGCAAATTCCATCCTTGCCTGGCTCCTGCTTGGGGAATTGATGCTGAGATCCAAGTGGGAAGAACTCGGGAGCTGTCCTTGTCCATGTTGGGATGCACTGAGGCAGGAGCCTCTGGAGCCCAGAGTGTACCTCTGAAGGCCTTTCCAACCAATCCCTCCTTTATTCCTTTATTCCTGCCTGCTCTCTGCTCCTAGGGAGCCATTTAAGGCATCACATCTAATAAAATACTGCATCCAATAAAACAGGCAGTTTTCCCTCAAAACCTTGAGGCACTTCAGCAAGTCCACACTCTTTGGAAAACACTCTGGGAGCTGCACAAGGAGCAAGAGCAAACCCTCAGTGACCTGAGAAAATGCAAAAGGTCTTGGCCAGAGGAAAAAATACCAACTGCTGGGAGATCTTTAATGTCCCAAAGGAAAAGGTTCCAGCACTCAGTTCAGAGTAAGGAATAACTTTCCTAAGTTGCTCCTCGAAACTGTTCCAGCCCCTTTGGGATGAGCTGATCCTGCTCCTGTTGTCACCCTGTGCTCCTGGGAATGGGATATTCAAAGGCACAAGAGTGTGATTTCAGTAAAGTTCAAAGCTCCTCTCAGATTCCTTCACACAGAACTTCTGAGGAGGCCCCGGAGCTGCTCCAGGGCTGGAGCCTCTCTGCTCTGGAGGCAGCCTGGGAGAGCTGGGAATGTTCCCCTGGAGAAGGGAAGGCTCCAGGGAGAGCTGGGAGCCCCTGGCAGGGCCTGAAGGGGCTCCAGGAGAGCTGGAGAGGGACTGGGGCCAAGGCATGGAGGGACAGGAGGCAGGGAATGGCTTCCCAGTGGGAAAGGGGAGCTTGGGCTGGGATGTTGGGAAGGAATTGCTGGGGCTGGGAGGGTGGGGAGGGGCTGGGCTGGAATTGCCAGAGCAGCTGTGGCTGTCCCTGGATCCCTGGCAGTGCCCAAGGCCAGGTTGGACATTGGGGCTTGGATCCATCTGGGGCAGTGGGAGCTGTCCCTGCCCATGGATGGGGTGGGAATGGGATGGGATTTAAGGTCCCTTCCCACCTGAACCATTCCAGGATTCCAAGGCATGGCCTGAACACCATCTCCAGAGTGAAACATCCACAGGGGAAAGATGCCATTCCCGGCCCTGGGGAGCAAAGTGCCAACCCCCCAGGAGAACATTCCAGAACCCTGCTGCCACCCAGGACCCTGCAGCCTCGAGGTGTCTAATCTGGCCGTGGTTAATGAATTCAGCACCAATTAATGCACGGGGGGCGAGTAGGAGTTCACAGAGCAGCAAAGCCACAGCGCAGGAGGTGCTGGAGCTCCGGTGGAAAGCTTGGGCATGCAGGGACAGCCACGCCTCAGGGGACAGCGTTTGCTGCTTATCAGGACTGAACTGAGTCCATTAAGAGATTTAAACATGCTTGGAACCCAAAAAACATCTCCCCAGCAGCTCCTTAGTCATGAAATCCAGAGATATAAAGAGTTACCCACTGCTATTGAGACAGCACTTATGACAGCTCCCAAGTAGCCCTGGATGAACTTGGATGTCGGAGAAGGCTTTGGATAGAAAAACAAAACATATTTTCAATAAACAAACTTCTGGTTATTTATATTCAACCCCCTCCCCCTTTTTTTTTTTTTTCTTTTTGTTTGTTTGGTTGGTTTTTGGTGTATTTGTTTCGAAGCAGACAGGTTTCATTTTGTCATATTGTTCTGTGACACACGGTCTGTCATCCCGAGAGGCAAAAGCGAGGGAAATCGTGGCCTCCTGAGCGAGGTTAGAGGGAATGGAAAATTAATTGGCATCAGAAAATTACAATAATAGCAGCTCAAAGGAGGGATGGGAGCGAAATTCAGCAAATGGTACCGAATTAGCATTTCTACCCTCGAGTGCTGAACCCCAAACTCGCCACAGTCAATATTTTGTCTGTGAAATGTTCTCTCAAGGAGCTGGATGGATTCCAGCTCCGCTTCCCACATCCCAGCACGGAATAGTGGAGGCCGAGGAGGAGGAGGGGAGCAGGGATGGCCCCACCAGGGAAGGGAGCAAGGACAGCCCCGGGAGCTCCCAGCACTTCCCAGGAGCAGCCCAGGCACCTCCCAGTGCCGGCAGCGTGTGGGGAATCCTTGGGAGATGGTGGTGGGATCACGGAGCTTCCTCCTGCTCCCCCAAACCTGGGCAAAAATCTGCTCCTGCTCCCCCAAACCTGGGCAAAAATCTGCTCCTGTTCCCCCAAACCTGGGCAAAAATCTGCTCCTGTTCCCCCAAACTTGGGCAAAAATCTGCTCCTGTTCCCCCAAACCCAGGGACCATTCTGCTCCTGCTCCTCCAAACTTGGGGACAATTCTGCTCCTGCTCCTCCAAACTTGGGGACAATTCTGCTCCTGCTCCTCCAAACTTGGGGACAATTCTGTTCCTGCTCCCCAAACCCATTCTGCTCCTGTTCCCCCAAACCTGGGAACGATTCTGCTCCTGCTCCTCCAAACTTGGGGAAAAATCTGCTCCTGTTCCCCCAAACCCAGGGACAATTCTGCTCTGTGCTCCCCAAACCTGGGAACGATTCTGCTCCTGCTCCCCCAAACCCATTCTGTTCCTGCTCCCCAAACTTGGGGACCATTCTGCTCTGTGCTTCCCCAAACCCATTCTACTCCTGTTCCCCTAAACCCGGGGCCCATTATGCTCCTGCTCCCCCAAACCTGGGCACAATTCTGCTCCTGCTCCTCCAAACTTGGGGACAATTCTGCTCCTGCTCCTCCAAACTTGGGGACAATTCTGCTCCTGCTCCTCCAAACTTGGGGACAATTCTGCTCCTGCTCCTCCAAACTTGGGGACAATTCTGCTCCTGCTCCTCCAAACTTGGGGACAATTCTGCTCCTGCTCCCCCAAACCCATTCTACTCCTGTTCCCCTAAACCCATTGTGCTCCTGCTCCCCCAAACCCGGGGTCCATTATGCTCCTACTCCCCCAAACCTGGGCAAAAATCTGCTCCTGTTCCCCTAACCCCATGCTGCTCCTGCTCCCCCAAACTTGGGGACCATTCTGCTCCTGTTCCCCTAACCCCATGCTGCTCCTGCTCCCCCAAACTTGGGGACCATTCTGCTCCTGTTCCCCTAACCCCATGCTGCTCCTGCTCCCCCAAACTTGGGGACCATTCTGCTCCTGTTCCCCCAAACCTGGGGACCATTCTGTTCCTGCTCCCCAAACCCGTTCTGCTCCTGTTCCCCTAAACCCATTCTGCTCCTGTTCCCCCAAACCCATTCTGCTCCTGCTCCCCAAACCCAGGGACCATTCTGTTCCTGCTCCCCCAAACCTGGGGACCATTCTGCTCCTGCTCCCCAAACCCGGGGACCATTCTGCTCCTGCTCCCCCAAACCCATTCTGCTCCTGCTCCCCAAACCCAGGGACCATTCTGTTCCTGCTCCCCCAAACCTGGGGACCATTCTGTTCCTGCTCCCCAAACCCATTCTGCTCCTGTTCCCCCAAACCTGGGGAAAAATCTGCTCCTGCTCCCCCAAACCCATTCTGCTCCGTGCTCCTTTCGAGCCCTTCCAGAGCACTCAGGAGCATGGACTGGTTCAGCTCCCTGACCCCGACCCTCATTTCTGTGCCACCAGCGATCCCCAGATCCTCGTGCTGGTTCCGCCGAGGTTCAAACGCGGGAGAAGAGCCAACCTAGAGCCCCCCCAGTGCCCACTCGGGGTTCCACAGGGGCAGGGAGGGGCCGGGGTTTGCCTTTCCCCGCGGGCTCACCTTGCTCGCGTTGCGGTTTGCATAGTTCACACAGGCGTTGTGGCTCTGGTTCAACCACTGCGGGGACAGAGGAGACACGGCGTCAGCGTGGCCCCACCAGCCCGCCACAAACCCCAATCCTGGCAGCTCTGCGGGAAAAATCCTCTCCCTCCGGGTTGCTCCCAGCTCAGCACCTCGCCAGGGCGGGCTCTGAGCCTGCCCGGATGCCCTTCAAAGGGAATGATGGAAATTCCAGGGGATCTCGTGCCCCGAGGGCAGCTCTGCTTCCCTGGATGCTGAAGGGGCAACTCCTCTCCTCTCCTGGCTCGATTCACCTCAGAGCTGCTGCGTTTTAATCTCGCAGAATCCCAGAATCACTGAGCTTGGAAAATCCCGCCAAGGTCACCGAGCCCAAGCTGTGCCCGATCCCCTCCTTGTCCCCAGCCCAGAGCTCTGAGTGCCACCTCCAGCCCTTCCTGGGACACCTCCAGGGATGGGCACTCCAACCCTCCCTGGGCAGCCAATTCCAGTGCCTGAGCACCTTTAATGTGCTCGGAAATTCCTCCATCTGCAGTCAGGAGGCAGCAGGAAGCCCAGCTGCCATTCCAGTGGTCACTCCCTGAGCTCCAGAGGCTCCCAGAGGGTCAGAGGAGGCTTCTGAGGAGCAGGAGATGAGCAGATGTCCCAGCTTATGGATGCAGAGGGCATTAAACTGCCCTGGAGCAGAGCACAGCTGCCCCTGGATCCCTGGAAGTATCCAAGGCCCCTGGACGGGGCTGGGAGCAGCCTGGGGTGGTGGGAGGTGTCCCTGCCCGCCTGGGGTGGGCTTTAAGATCCCCTCCCACCCAAACCAGTCTGGGATTCCATCCTGGATGTCCCTGAGGAGGGGAGGTGAGTGACCTCCCAACCCCGGGGTGACTCGGGGTGTCCCCAGGCGCTCCTCCCCTCCCAGCTCCCGGCAGCTCCTGCTCTGCTCCCGGCTCCAGGCAGATCCCTGGAGCCTCCCTGGCTGCACAGCTCCATCCCCGCTCCCCCTGCAGACAATAAAAAGACGTTTGCCACTAAAAAGGAGGCCCAAAATAACTCGTTCCTTCCTTTCAGCTGGCGGCAGAATCACACTCGTGGTGTGTTTACTACGGAGCTCTCCTTCCCGTGCCTGCTTCCTCCCCTTGCTCTTAATTCCTGGGATTTCAATGGGAATTACACCTCCCCACACACGGAATGTGCTCCCCCAAAGCTGCTGCAGCAGGAGGATGCAGGGCTGGATGCAGGGCTGGATGCAGAGCTGCATGCAGAGCTCCTGGGCTCTGCCATGCACACCTATGCCCAAAATTCCCGGGACTGCCATCCCCACCCTGCACAGATGTTGCCCTTCCAACGCCAATTCCCCCAGGAAGATCCCAACCCCTCGTCCTCCACGAGGCAGATGTGTGAGTTCAGGGCCAACCCTTCCATGGACCATTCACACTCGGGCAAAATGGCTCCAAAAAAGCTGATTTTTGGTCCTGGCCTGTTCTGCCTCTCCCCCAGGGGTGGGGGGAACAGTGGAGCCAAGGTTTGCTGGCAGCTCCTTCCAGGCCTTTCCCTAAACGCTCCTGGTGGAGTCCAGGAAAGCTGGGAAACCTTTCCTGGTGCTCAGGGGGGTCTGGGACCTCCCCCCTGACATCCCAGGGGGACACAGCCTTTGATCTGTGCCCCTGGAAAAAGCTCCCAANCCCAAGGCCTTGTGACCATTCTGCAGTGATTCTGACAGAGCTGAGCTCAGGTGTGGGCAGCACACAGAAAATGAGATAAGAACTTAATAAACAACACAAAAACAGAAGCTGCACTTGTGACTCCTTTCTTTTCCTGGTATGGAGCCTGGAGAAAGAAGAAAGAACAGCCCAGCCAGGGGTGGCAGCTCATTCATGCTCCCAGCCACATCCTGTCCCTGAAGCATGGCCAGGAGCCACCCCCTCCAGGCAGAACTCAGCTTTTCCCTGCCCACATTCCCACCCTTCCTCCTCACCTGCCAGAACACAGTGGAGGCCAAGGTCTGGTTGGGCAGGAGAAGACCAACAACCTGCAAGAGGAGAGATTCCCTCATTATCACAGCACCCTGTGCTTTTCCAGGGACTCACATGGATTATCCTCATTCCTGGCTTTGTTTCATCCCAGTTTTTTTTTTCCCCATCCCTGTCCTTATCAGCCTCCTGTGCTGAAGTCACCACCCCTGGAAGCTCTGCACCTTTAATCACTGCTTGCAACAACACCCTGAGAACACCCTGACACTGCCTCAAGATCCCAATAAGATCCAACCAATCCCCAAATCCAGGAATTTCCGCAGGGAAACACAAACACTGCACCGAGGCAGGAGTTCAAAGTCGTCACCCCCCGGCAGGGAACAGGAGCTTCCTCATTTTCCTTTGGCACATTCCCTGTCTGGAGCACCAGGGGGGGAAAAAAAAAACAAACCAAATCCCACTGGGACATCTGAGGAGAGCAGAGGCACCTGGGAGCACATAGCTCCTGTTTGGGGTTTGTTTAAATTAATTAATGAATTAATGAATTAATTAACCTTTGCTGGTGTCACGCCCTGAGCTGTGCAAGCTCTGCTGGGGTTACAAGCCCTCGAGGCCTAGGGTGGCCTGGCCCAGCACATCTGGCCAGATGTTCCCTGCTGGGGCCTGCACTGGGGTGCCAGGGGCTCTGTGAGGTCACCCAGGGGTGCCCTGAGGGTGTCCTTGGGACACACCACAAACCCAGCTCTGACACACTAAATCCCTGCCTTGGGGCAATTTTTCCTGCTTTGGAGCCATTTTTTCCTGCTTTAGGGCAGTTTTTCTTGTTTTAGGGCCATTTTTTCCTGCTTTAGGGCAGGTTTTTCTTGTTTTAGAGCCATTTTTTCCTGCTTTAGGGCAGTTTTTCTTGTTTTAAGGCCGTTTTGCCTGCTTTAGGGCAGGTTTTTCTTGTTTTAGGGCCATTTTTTCCTGCTTTAGGGCAGTTTTTTCTTGTTTTAGGGCCATTCTTTCCTGCTTTAGGGCCATTCTGCCCAGTTTAGGGCCATTTTGCCTGCTTTAGGGCAGTTTTTCTTGTGTTAGGGCCACTTTTCCCTGGTTTAGCACAATTTTTCCTGGATAATGGCAATTTTTCCTTTTGGAGCACAAGAAACCGAAGCAGAGGGATGCCAAGACGAGCCCCACAAACCCAGGCAGGACAGGGAATCCTCAGCAAGAACCAGGAGAGATAAGAGACTCCCTGAGACCTTTCCCTCCCTCCCCATGCCCTGCAGCACCCAAGATGTTTCCTGCCTGCAAAACCTCGCAGGACAAAAAGGCCAAGCACTCTTTAATCCCAATTTAATCCCAATCCTTGTGTCTCCGAGGCCAAAGAGCTGTGAGCTCATTCCTGCCCTCAGACCTCCCCTGTTTCCTCTCGGTTTATTCCCAAGGATCTGGGGAGGAAGGGATTCTGATATTCCTGGGATGGGAGAGGAGAGGAGAGGAGAGGAGGAAACAACACCCGACAAAAAAGGGCCCCGGGGTTTGGGCGGCCTCATTTCATTCCCATCTTCTCTCCCTTCTCCTCCTCCTCCTCCAGCTTTTCCTCCCACATCCTCTCGTGGAGTTTGCAGTGACTTTGTTCCCTGGCCCGGCGCCAGCTCCGAGCGAGTCCCGCTAATTTCCCCGGCGCCGCTCCCCACGCGGAGCCCCGGCATTAATTAACGCAGCGCCAAACGAAGCCGCGGGGCCGGGACCTTCCTCGCCCCTTCTCCGCCTCGTGGCCCGGAGCCGCCGGGATAATGAGGCTCGGGAAGGAGGAAGAGGCTGGGGCTGAGCGCCCGGGGGTGGTGGGGATGGGGGGAAAAAAAAAAATTCCGTCGGGAAAAAAAAATAAATAAATAAATAAGAAAAAAGAGCACCCAAAATCTGTATGACTGAAAGAGGCACGTTTAAATGCAAACTCTCCATATGTGCGAGAGTCTGTCAAGAAATGTACAATTTCACTTTTAATTACTGTCAGGGGAAAAAATAACTAAGAAGGAAAACAAAAATAAAAAAATTAAGAAAAAAAAAAAAAGGAAAAGGAAAAGGAGCTTCTAAACACTGGCGAAGTATCAGCGACAGAATTTCATTGGCGATCGGGGACCTTCGTGGCCCCAAAGCCACCACGTGGACATCGGGGAGCCCTGAGCAGCCCCAGCCCTGCCCTGCCAAGCCCAAACCCTGCCTAAGGCGCCACTGCCCTGCACCTGCAGCCCCAAATCCTCACCTGAGCCTCTCCCAGACCTCCCAGGCTCAAACCCCTCCCGATTTCCGACGTCTGGGGGGAAAGCAGGCGCTAAAAGCTGCGGTGGCAGCGGCACTCGCTCCTCCAGGCCGAGTTTTGGGCTGAATTTCCTAACTGGGGATGAATCTTTCCCCCCCCCGGAGGAGGAAGGAGCAGCCCAGGGGATGAAGCTCCAGCTGCTCCCCACGTCTGAGCCCCGCAGAGCACGGACAGAATTCCAGAGGTCAGATCCTCTCCCTCCGGGGCTCAGGGAAGGATTTTAAGGGGGGAAAAGGGCAAAGGCAAACCCCGCAGCCTCGCACACCCTGCCCTGTGCCCTCTCTGCCACCGCAGCGCTCCGGGGTCCGTCCCGAAGCCAGAAAGGATGGAGAGCAAAGCTCAGGGCTGGGACACGGCAAGGACAAACATTCCTGGGGTTCGGGGGTGTCAGGGACAAGGGAAGGACAAACAAACATTCCTGGGGTTCGGGGGTGTCAGGGACAAGGAAATACAAACATTCCTGGGGTTCGGGGGTGTCAGGGA
>VZTN01007714.1:184523-205716 GCA_013400515.1 Erpornis zantholeuca
AGGAAAGGAAAGGAAAGGAAAGGAAAGGAGAGAGGGAAAGGAAAAAGGAAAGGAAAGGAAAAATGAAAGGAAAAAGGGAAAGGGAAAGGAAGAGGAAAATATGAAGCACTAGATCTCACAGTGGAATTTAGGATCCTCACTTCCCTCGCCTGCAAAGGGATTTTGGTGTTGGAATTCCTCCCTGATCTTGGCCCAAATGTTGCCAAGGTGCAGTTCAGGAGGAGGAGCTCCCCCCAGTAGCTGAGCCCAGCTCCGAGCGTACCTGACATGCGGAAGGGCATGAAGATTGTCTCGTTGGTGTCGGGGTGGATGATGGCCTGGAAAACCAGAGGGACACAGTGAGGGCACAGCACAGCTCCAAACACCTCCTCTGAGGGATCTCCCCCCTCTGGGACCCTCCTTGCTCCCACCAAAGGCAGTGGGGGCTCCACCAAACCCCTCCTGCCCCTGCTTTCCCCTCTCCTGCAGTGCCTGAGCATGCATTCCTCATTCAGGGGGGAAATAATCGACCCTGACACACCAAAGTGGCTCTTTCTGAGTGTCCCCCCACAGCTGTACCTTAACCCCAGATTTAAGTGGGGGGGGAAAGGAAATTATTTTCCCTTCCTGCCTGCTTGCAGCACCTCCATCAAAGCTGAGATGTCCTGGGCAGGAAAGCTGGGAAAAGGCCTGGCTGTGGAGAGGGATGGGGAGGGCAGGGCTGGGGGTGGGGAGGGCATGAGGAGAGGAATCTCTTTATCCTCCTGGAGGAGCCAAGAGCTCACAGGGGAACCCCCAAGGACTGCCAAGCACCAGGGGCAGGTTCAGCTCCAGGAGCTTCTCCCCACCCAGAGCTGTGCCTTCCACCCAGGAACTTCTCCCCTCCTGCTTTGGGATGAGCTGGGATAACAACAGGCAGGTCCAGCCCTCCCTGGGTGGCACCACAAGGGACACCCCCCCAAAAAAAAAAATACCCCACAGGACATGGATTTGCCAGAAAAACCCAAGCTCGAGGTGCAGCCAGAGCTCCTCAGCCAACCCCGGAGATCCCAACCCCAAAAAAAACCCCCAAACCTTCACTGGTGGGCAGCCCCACAGCTCACCTGACCTATTTTCACCCAGATTTTCCCCCCCCACCCCAAAAAAAATTTTCCAAGCAGCCCAGGAGGCTGCACTGGAGTTAACTGGGAGTGAAAAATGCATTCCCGAGGGATCTGGGAGTGGGGGGAGGAAGGTACAGCACAGGCACAATCCCTCCCAAGGAACTGTCAAACTATTTGCAAAAGACTGGAGACAAGAAAGCTCTTGACTAGACAGGAAGGAGAAAATGAAGACATCAAAATATATAAATATATATATATAAAAAAAAAAATAAAAAAAACAAACCAGGCTCTTTGGTGGCAGAGTGTTCTCTGCATTTGCATTTCCATGGGAAGGCAAAACAGCAACTGGCAATGGGAAGGAGGGGGGACAGGAAAGAAGGGAAAAAGCAGCAATAGTTGGGAATAATAAGGAAAAGTGAAAATATTGGAAAAAGTGAATTACCTGTTTGATTTTCTGAGCTCCCCACAGCTGGAGAAAGACAAGAGAATGGTAAATGTTAAAATAAGCCAGAGTGGTTTTACCCCAAATGCCAAATATTCATCTTTCAGCTGCTGTGATAAACAAACTCGAGGGGTTGGGACAAAAACCTCACTTTGTGCAGCTCTCCAGGATGGATCTAAAGATGCTTCACACACCTGAGCTCCTCCACAGCCACGTGGGCAGCGAGGGACAGTACTGAACTTGTATTAAATGGGAAGAAAGAACAAGAGGAGCCAGAGCTGAGAGCTTTACAGAGCCCAAACTCTCTGCTCTCAAGGTAAATTTAGCACAGCCTCTCCCTGGATGAGCTTCCTGCAGAAATCCAACCTTGCCTGGGAGCAAAGGTGGAGCAACCTCTGCAGGGATCTCTTGGAACCCACCCAGGGTTTGGAGTCAATAGAACAAACAACCACGAGTCTTTGTTTTTAAATACACCAAGAAATGCTCAGGGGGAGGAAAAAATCTCATTTGGAACTCTGTTGTTGTCTCCTGACAACTCCCAAGTGCCCAAATCTGGCTCAGAGTGTGGGGATGGATGAGCCCTGAGGAGGAAACATCCCCTGGGAGGTGCAGGTGGGGACAAGGAGGAGACACCAAGCCCCAGAGTTTGCCTTTCCTTCACAGTGATGCCTTTCCCTGGTCTGAAAATTCAAACCCAAACACAGTTTATGGGGAAAAGGAGTTTTTATTTCAGTATTTATTTCAGGATCCTTGGGTGCAGCACTTGGTCCAGGGGGAATGCCCCAAAATGCATGCACACCTCACACTGAAATACACACAATTCTAGGCCTTGCTAATTAACATATTGATCAGAGATCCCCCAGGGAGAGGCTGGAGTGAAGCCCTCGTTGTGAGGAACCTTCCCCCTGGCTGGGCCTGGCTGAGGTTCCCAAATGTGTTCTGGAGAGGCCCTTGGTGTCTGGGGCTCCCAGGATGTTTGCTCTCCTGGTTTAACGGTGCCGTGGGGCTGAGCTGAGTTCTCAGCCTTGGGGAGGTACAAGTGTGGGGCTGAAAGCACTGAGAGTGCATCAAACTATATAAAAGGGCATAGAAAATGGGTATAAAAGAATAAGCAAAAAATCATCCTGGCATCAACAGAGGCAGAGGAGTTTCCTGCCTTAAAGACACCCAAATCCCAATGATAACCCCCAAACATCCCAAACGCTGATGTGCATCATTCCAGATGCCAGGATTCAGAAATATCCCCGCACATCCTGGGCTTTGCTGTTAAAATCTCACGTTCAGCTCCTCCCCGGGTCAGCCCCGAGGCTCCTGCGTTTTCTCCGCCTGGGTTTGTTCTTCCCTCGGGCACTCGGAGCTGCAGATCCACCCTTGAACCTCCGCTTCGCAAAGCACAGATCCGCGGCGAGCCAGGAGCCTGCCTGCTTCCCTGGCAGGGCTCCTTCGCCAATCCCTCCCCACCCTCGTGGCTCTTTTACTTCTCTCCAATTTGCCAACATCCTCCCGAGCGGAGGCCGCCAGGATCCGGGGGAATTATTCCAAGGAGAGTTGTGCCGGAGCCAATCCCGGGGCAGGAGAACCTGGGGAGTTCTGCTCCTGCTGCTGCCGGATCCCAGCAGCGCTGATGGCTCTTTTCTGGCTCACGATCGCCTCACCGAACCCCACCCCTGCAAATCGGGGGTCGTCATCGGGGTGTTAATTAAGCCTCATCCCTCAGCCGAGGTTTATTGCCATTCCCAAATAGAAATCCGTTAAAATTCTGTTGGGATAAGGTGATTAATCTGCTATAAACGGCATCCATTGACCCAGCCATACCAATGAGATAAGTATTGATCTATTTATCTGTTATCTATCAGGTACCCCACACCAAGAACCCCAAATTTCACTCCCAAAATGGAGCTCTGAGCTGAACTCCGCTGCTCGTGATGAGGGATTGAAGACCTAAACATCACACACCCCCAGGCTTTTTCCCGAGGAAGAATTCCCTTTTTAAGGAATCATTAAGGAATTATTCCCCCTTTTCCTGGCCGGAAGCAGAAGCTGGGGCACACAAAGGACAATCCCTGAGCTCGGTAAAGATGAGGTGCGACTCAATCCCAAAATCCGAAGGGGAGGAGGCTCCGTGCCCAGAGCAGGTGCCCACCTGCCTGCCTGCCAGCTGGAGACCTTCCATGGGGTGCAGGTGGAATTCCTGGGGCTCCAGGTGACCTCCCAGCACAGCCCAGTGACCCCAGAGCTGCCCAGACCTCCTTCATCCAGGCTGGGAAACAGAACTGAGGGATTTTCCTCTCCGGCTGCCGGCACCGACACCAGCAAAAAGGAAGAGGGATGGTTTCTGAGCCAGCACGAGGGCTTTTTCGGTCAAATTCTCTAATTTCATTAATTGATCCCAATATTTATGCCTTTCCCTGCTGCAGTGCAAATATTGTTAGAACGCGCGATTTCATTACTTCTCCCAAAGAGACTTCACAAGATGCACCTGATGAGTCACCTCAGGATTCTGCCAGCTCGTTTTCACTTCTTTCTCCTCTAATTCCCTTTCTGTCTGCGGCGTTTTCCAGCAGCTCCAGCTCCCCGACGGCTCCTGCCAGCCCCGGGGCTCTGTTTTTGTTGGGATTTCATTCCTGGCCCTCCCGGAGGAGCAGCCACGTTCCCATCTCTGGGAAATCAGGGAATCTTCTCTGGAGCACAGGGAACCACTCCAGATTTGGGCTCGGTTTTAGGTTTAAGCTCAGGATTGCTGAATATGATGAGCCTGGATCAGGAGGGTCTCCAGGGATGGAGGATTTCCCTTTGATGGCTCTGAGCTTGCAAGGAGCTTCACCTCTGCTCAATTTTGGGTGCTCAAGGGTGCCAGTGATGCCTTAAATGTCTCCCTAGGAACAGAGAGCAGGCAGGGATAAAGGAATCAAGGAGGGATTGATTGGAAAGGCCTTCAGAGGTACACTCTGGGCTCCAGAGGCTCCTGCCTCAGTGCATCCCAACTTGGACAAGGACAGCTCCCGAGTTCTTCCCACTTGGATCTCAGCATCAATTCCCCAAGCAGAAGCCAGGCAAGGATGGAATTTGCCCAAGCTTGCCCCCCTGTCCCCAAGATTGTGGTTTGCAGTTCTTGTTTCTGGGTGTCCTTGAAGGACAAGTCAGAGGTTTTGTTGTGTCTATCTTAGCACAGAGAACAGCACTTAAAGAGCTACAGAAAACTTCAGAGTCACACCAGCAGTGCAGGAGTGGAAAAATCTAAAAGTTCAAACCTGAGGCATCAGTGGGGTGGCACCAGAGGGAGGGGGCAGTGTTATCCCAGCGCTTCCCTCTCCACCTGCATCCCAAGCAGGCAGGAATGGGCACTTTTGTCCAGCCTGTGGCCACTGCAGCTGTCCCTGGGTCAGATCAGGCTCTGCTTCATGGATGTGCCCTCCATGGATGTTCCCTTCATCAGCTCCAGGCTGTTCCCAAGTGCTCTCAGATCCAGCATTTCAGGGCACTGCACTCACGGATGAGATTTCCAATCTCCTTTTCCAGGATTCTGATTTTCCTACAGTTTGGGGTTTTTTTTGAGGAAGAGTCACCACTTTTCCCAGCACCTGTATCACTCTTAAAGCCCTGAGCTCAGGGGTCTCAGCCTGGGGAGGAGCTGGAGCTGCTGGAGAGAGCCCAGAGGAGGCACCAGGATGAGCAGAGGGATGGAGGAAAGGCTGGGATTGCTCAGCCTGGAGAAAAGAGCTCCTTGTGCCCTTCCAGGGCCTGAAGGAGCTACAGGAAACATGGAGAGAGACAATTTCCAAGGGATGGAGGGGCAGGACAAGGGGGAATGGCCTCAAAATGACAAATTACAGGTTTAGATCAGATATTAGGAAAAAATTCTTCCCCTTGAGGGAGAGCAGGCCCTGGCACAGGTGCCCAGAGCTGCTGTGGCTGCCCCTGGATCCCTGGCAGTGCCCCAGGCCAGGCTGGACACTGGGGCTGGGAGCAGCCTGGGACAGTGGGAGCTGTCCCTGCCATGGCAGGGGTGGCACTGGGTGGGATTTAAGGTCCCTTCCAACCCAAAGCATTCCACAATTCTGGGATTTTATGAACTCAGGAGCTGAATTCAGTCACCCAGAAACATCACCTGCTCACAGTATTTAAGGCAGGGGATCAAAGACCACCAGGATCTGAAGAGAACCAAAGCCGTGGCGAGGAGCTGGAGACTGGAATAAATCTCGGGAAGAGATGTGATCTTTGCTTGTCAGGACATTCATTAGCAGTCCTCATTTAGCAGCAGAATTGCAGCTCAGAGATAGTTTAAAAAAAAAAAAAAAAAGAATTTATTTAAAGACTCCATCCAGCCCCAATCTCTTCACCAACACCTGTCACTATAAAAACAGCTCCAAGGGTTCCAGTTCCCCTTAATGGATGAGCCTCCTCCTATTAAACACGGGAACATTTCACAGTCCTGGACTCAGAGATGGGAATTCATTTGTCACCCCCATCATAAAAAAACTTCTCCCTCGATTCTAATCCAAATCCATCCTCCTCCAGCTCGAAACCACCTGGTGCCATCAGGACTGATCCTGAACCCACGGGTGCCCACTCTGGCTGTGCCACGCCGGGAATAACTCCCTGCAGAAAAACCCTCATTGATTAATCACTCGTTAATCACTCAGAATGACAAGGCACAATTAGAGACCAGGAACTAATTGGGAGTCACAGGGAAGGGAAGGGAAGGGAAGGGAAGGGAAGGGAAGGAAAAGAAAAGAAAGGAAAGGAAAGGAAAGGAAAGGAAAGGAAAGGAAAGGAAAGGAAAGGAAAGGAAAGGAAAGGAAAGGAAAGGAAAACACAGAGGTTTAAGTCCTGCAGAGACCTTGGGTGGGGTCTGCCTGGGCTGGGCTTTGCACCATGGCACAACAAAATCCTCTGAGTAAGGACAAGGCTGAAGAGGAAATCACTGAAAAATGAGTATTTTTGGTTAATTTCTTGCATCTGTCCAGCCAATTCCATTTCAAAGTCTTTTCCTGCCCTTCCTGCTCCACCAGGGATGTTCTCACCCTCCACCAGGCCCCGCCTGCACCCAGGAAATGTGGATTTTAACGAGGTAACAGCGAGGATTTGCACCCCGTCAGGAGCTGCCAGTGGTTTCACACCGCGGGGGCTGGGAGGTTTATTAAAGCACAGCTCGGATCATCCAGCCCACGCTGAATTCCAAATTTTGGGTGGTGCAGAACGCTGGGATGCAGCAAAGCTCCTCCTGGAGCACACCGAGCTCCCTTCCTGCGCCCTGGGGAGGGACAGGCTCTGATCCAGATGTGCTTTCCCAACAATCCCAGTGGTTTAAATGACTGAAATGAGGGGTGGGGGGAAATATCCCAACTCCAGCTGCTCAAGTCAATGGGATCTGCTGTCCTCACAAACCTGGGAAAGGACATTGCACCATCTCAGCTCTCTCCTTGCTCCTCACAGGAGATCTTCCCACCGGATTTTTTACAACCCTGCTCCTAAAATCTTCCCATTAGAAAGGTTTTGGTTCTTCAGGACAAAAAACTCGAGTGGGACAGATCACGAAGGGATCTGTTCATTTTCTGCCCCTCCTGACACTGAAATGAGCCAGCACAGGAGGCACCTGAAGCTCTTCTTGGATGCCAAGGGAAAACTCCTTTGCCATCCTCAGTGTTGTTGAGTCATTGAGTAGGATCAGAGAATCAGGGAATTGTTTGGGTTGGAAAAGACTTTAAGACCATGGAGTCCAACCACCCCCAGCTCTGCCAGGGCCAGCCCTGCCCCGTGTCCCCAAGTGCCACATCCACAGGGCTTTAAATCCCTCCAGGGATGGGGACTCCACCCCTGCCCTGGGCACTTCCAGCCCTTTCCATGCAGCAATTTCCCCAAATCCACCCTGCCCTCCCCTGGCCCAGCCCGAGGCTGTTCCCTCTCCTCCTGTCCCTGTTCCCTGCCAGCAGAGCCTGACCCCCCCCGGCTGCCCCCTCCTGTCAGGGACTTGTGCAGAGCCACAAGGTCCCCCCGGAGCCTCCTTTGCTCCAGGCTGAGCTCCTTTCCCAGCTCCCTCAGGAATTCTCCAGCCCCTTCCCAGCTCCCTCAGGGATTCTCCAGCCCCCTCCCAGCTCCCTCAGGAATTCTCCAGCCCCTTCCCAGCTCCCTCAGGAATTCTCCAGCCCCTTCCCAGCTCCCTTCCCTTCCCTGGACTCGCTCCAGTCCCTCCAGGGCTCTCCAGAGCTGCCCCCAGCACTGGAGGTGCCCCAGCAGTGCCAGCACAGGGACGGGCACTGCCCTGGCCCTGCCGATTCCCAGCCCCAGGAGCTGCTGGCAGATCCCAAACCAAGTGTAGGTGGAACCAGAATCGAGTCCCCACGGATAAAATAAGGCAGCACTGAAATAACACCGTGCAGCCTCCCAGCACTCAATAAACATTAACTAATTAATCCTCCCAGCACTCTCCTGGAAAGACTTCAGCAGAGTGGGAATCACTCACTGAAAACCATCATTGCACCAGGGCTGGAGAAGGACTTGGATACCACTGGAATTATGGAATAGTTGGGGTTGGGTGAGAGCTTTAGCAGTGTCCAGCCCTGCCTGGGCAGCCACGCTCCCTGATCCAGCCAAGGCTGCTCCAGATGGGATTTGTTTAATCTCATTTTAGCCACACCGAGCTCGCAGATCTGATCCGCTCTGTGACCTGGGCGCGATTTGGGGATGAACTCCCCAAACCCCGCGGGGATGAGCTGAAACAAAGCCGGGCTGGGACAGAGGAGGAGCAGCACTCAGGGCTCAGGGAGGTTCCAGGTGCACTTACAGCTCCCCCCTGGTGCCTTTGGTCCTCCGAGGGCCTGAAGCGATGCCTAAAATCCACTCGTGTCAGTGACACCGAGAACCTACAGACTGCGGAGGGTGGAAAAAAATTCCAAGCGCGGCCAAAAAGAGGAACTTTCCTGGCAGGAGAAGGGAGCAGCAGGACAGAGATACCTCCCCCGTTCCACCGCGTCCCGCAGGAGAGCAGAGCGGGGGGAAAAAATTACAGTTTACTGCAAATGGACCTCTTCGCTCTTCATCAACACCGTCAGGAAAAGCCATTATTCCCCAAAAGGGAGGCTCTTTAGTGCCCGATGGATTCGTGGCTCGCTGCTGTGTCCGGGGCAGCGCGAGAGGCTCTCCCCGCTGCTAACCTGATTGAGGCAGGAGCAGGGCGATAAGTGCGTGCCCATTAGGGCTGCTGAGCCTCTTTGCACCTCCCCGGCCCTAATGGGGGCAGCGAGCGGAACAGTTTCGGAGCAGCGAGCTGGCTCGGGGGTGAGAAGGCACAAGGGGCACAGCGCGGGGTGCTTGGAGCATCTCCGTGTCTGTCTCCAAGGCACCACTGCGTCCTCCACACCAGCCGCGTTTGGGTTAGTTTTCATTTTTTTTAAGGTTTTTTTTTTTTCTTCCCATTGAGAGGAATGATGGATTTGTCTTTACAGACAAACCCTGGGTCTGCTGGTAAGACAAAATCAGCACTGAGAGAGAAAAGAAACAATGGGAAGGGTTCCACTGATTGATGAATGGAAAAAGATGTTTGCCTTTACAAACAAACTGTGAGTCTGCCGATAAATGGAACTGGGTATTGAAAGATGAAAGAAACAATGGGGAAAAAGCATGAATTCCATAAAGAATCAAGAATTAAAGGAGGGGATTATACATTAGAGGGGAATTTGAGGTATTAGGTGTTCTGGGAAGTCTGTACCTCTCAAGTACCTCAGGGAATGGGGAAAGAGAGAGGGAAATGAGGAAATTGGGATAAAAAGGAACCTGCGCCCCCCAAAACTTTGCGAGACCCCAGGGGAATGCCCCATGGCCTCTCCCTTTGTTCGAATAAAGTAAAGGAACTCCTCTGCCTCCTTCTTGGACATAAACCTCTGGTGTTTGTGGATTCATTCTCCTGACACCCTGATGCTGAGGGGGAGAAGATTTCAGGGCGGAGCTGAGGGTGCAAGGTCGCAGACCGAGCCGGGGTCGCTGCTCTGCTTTGCTCACCAAGAGGTGTTCTCGCATTTAAACACCGAGAGGCAGAATTCCAGCAGGAAATCCAGGGAGCTGGGCTGGACTAGGTGCCCTCCCCAGCTCCTCTCCAGCCTGAGCCGCTCTATGATCCTACAGCAAGGAGGGAGACACGGATCAAAAACCCTAAACTCGGCGTCTCGCAGCTCGCCAGGATTTCAATCAGCAAAGATCCGCAGCTCAGGATGTTTATTCCTGCTTTTGTGACCGGGAATTTGATCACAAAAAATTAATTTGGATTCATTTCCAGCCTCCACCTCAGGTTCATCTCCCCTTGGGCAAGGCGACCCCCGATCCCCCTGCGCCCCCCATCCCTCACCCCGCACAGACAACGCGAGCCATGCGGGGAGTTAGAGGCAAAAAAAGAATTTAAAAAAGAGCATTTTGGGCTCGGGGGAAGGGAGCTGGAGTTTTTATTAAGCTCAGCTCGCTGAACACCCAGCTGTGCCAGCGCAAGGCTCGGGGAGGTGGGAACACATGGCCGGGAGAAGGAGGCAGAGCCGTGGCACTGCTGACGCTGCCATGGCTTCACACCTCCCCTGCCATAGTCTGGGCACGGAGCGAACCCGTGCCAGCTCCCGAAGGAGCTCCGGGGGAAGCAGACATGCCACGGGCAGCACCTTCGCCCCGCTCAGGACAGAGGCGGCTCCGCCAGACCGAGGGCGAGTGTTAATGAACGAGGCGCGTTTTTAAAAAACACTTATCGGCGTTAAAAATCCAAACCTGGCAGGGGAAAAGCGTCACTCCCCCAGCCCAGACACCGCCGCTGTTCCGTGGCTCTTTGCCTCTCTCTGCTGGCAGGAGCACAGGGAGGAGCCGAGGTGCCAGCCCCGGGACAGAGGGCACGAGGAGCTTTCCCCACCGCGTTCCTCGGGCTGTGTCCTGCTGAGAGTCCTTCGGATGCTACGGATTTTTTAGGGCGGAGCGGTAGGAAGCTACAAAAGGGGGAAATCGAGGCTCTGATCCCAATTTCCAGCAGCATTCCAGCATCCCGGGCTGCTGCTGGGTCAGTACTTGGAGCAGCCTGAGGCTGCTGAGCAGCGATGTTAAACCAGGAGCTCGGCAGCTCTTTCTACATTGCCCTTCCCTGGTCTGAAAATTCAAACCCAAACACAATTTATGGGGAAAAGGAGTTTTTACCTCAGTGTTTATTTCAGGATCTTTGGGTGCAGCACTTGGTCCAGGGGGAATGCCCTGAAAATGCATGCACACCTCACACTGAAATACACACAATTCTAGGCCTTGCTAATTAACATATTTATCAAAGATCCCCCAGGGAGAGGCTGGAGTGAAGCCCTCGTTGTGAGGAACCTTCCCCCTGGCTGGGCCTGGCTGAGGTTCCCAAATGTGTTCTGGAGAGGATTTTGGTGGTTGGGACTTTTAGGATGTTTGCATTTCTGGTTTAATGGTGCCGTGGGTTTTAACTAACTTCTCAGCCTTGGGGAGGTACAAGTGTGGGGCTAAAAGCACTGAGCATATATAAAAGATATATAAAAGGGTATATAAGAGGCGTATAAAAGAAAAGGCAAAAAAATCATCCTGGCATCACCTACCCCAATTTCTAAGGCCAAAACTCAACCTGCAAGCAAAGGAAATGCAGTTCAGGCATGGAATGACTGCAGGGAATCCCAGCTAGGAGAATTCGAGAGTTCTGGGGGAAGAAGCAATGGACAAACCTGAAGCTCATGGTGAAGCACTCCCAGTGCTGATTCCCAACTGCAAACCTCCCGGGGCAGATCTTTGGTGCCCAGAGCCTGAGCACATCCAAGGTTGCCCAGGCTCGGATGGGGTTTTTCTGGAGCACAAAAATCCCCCAGGAGAAGCAGCTGTGGCATGAAGAGGAGAGATTTCAGTCCCTCTGGAGCCGAGAGCTGCTCCCCTCATCTGGGACGCTGCTGCCAGGACAGCACCAATCTGTGCTCCCAATCTGTGCTGGGCTCTGGGACAGGGGGGGAGAGGACACAGATCCAAACCCCACAGATTAGCAGGAGAAGCTGAGGATAAAGGACAAAATCCACATCACTGTGCCCCTTTTGGTTGGAGGCTGAACCTCGGCACCAGCATTCCCAAAAGAGGGGGAACATCCATGTTTCAGCAAGCTGGCTCTCCATCCCTGCTTACCAGGCTGATATTTTCCAGCCCTCGCTTCCAGGGGAGAAACCATTCCCTCAAATGAAACCTTCTCCCTCCAGCGGAGATTCCCTCCAGGAGGCAGTTTGGGGAATTGCCTGCCCTGTCTGGAATCGGAATTGGATCTGTTACAGTCTCTACCTTCTGCTGCAAATTGGCTCCCAGAGCCCTCGTGTGTGTCATTCGCACCTTCCCACTCGCAGCAGCCACCGGAGCGCCGAGGGCACAGATCCTGCCAGCCCCGGGAGCAGCCGCGGAGCCGGCGCTGGAATGGCCCCGGGGCAGGGAGGGACCCTCGGCACATCCCACGGCCACTCCCTGAGGAATTCTGTCTGCAAAGGTTGCGGAGGTACCGTGGGACCACTTAAATGGGCACCCGGGGCTAGTGGGAGGTGTCCCTGGGCTACTGGGAGGGGTCCCTGCCCACGGCAGGGGTGGGACTGGATGATCCCCAAGGTCTCTTCCAGCCCAAGCCAGTCTGGGATTCTGGGATTCCGAATGAGGAGCACGAAGTGCAAAGATGAGGGAATCTTTATGGAAGGGAAAGAACAGGGCCAGGAGCTGCTCCAGGGCTGGAGCCCCTGTGCTCTGGAGGCAGCCTGGGAGAGCTGGGAATGTTCCCCTGGAGAAGGGAAGGCTCCAGAGAGAGCTGGGAGCCCCTGGCAGGGCCTGAAGGGGCTCCAGGAGAGCTGGAGAGGGACTGGGGCCAAGGCATGAAGGGACAGGAGGCAGGGAATGGCTTCCCAGTGGGAAAGGGGAGCTTGGGCTGGGATGTTGGGAAGGAATTGCTGGGGCTGGGAGGGTGGGGAGGGGCTGGGCTGGAATTGCCAGAGCAGCTGTGGCTGTCCCTGGATCCCTGGGAATGTCCAAGGCCAGGTTGGACATTGGGGCTTGGATCCATCTGGGACAGTGGGAGCTGTCCCTGCCTGTGGATGGGAATGGGATGGGATTTAAGGTCCCTTCCAGCTCTTTCCAAACCATCCCATGATGCCATGAATGCAATACCTGCAGAGCTGGAAAAGCTGGGACACAAATGACAATTGGACTCATTTCTCCCTCCACATTCCCTGTCCCATTTGCCACCTTCCCCTGGGGCAGGGCCCTGAGAGGGGACACAGGCACCAGCAGCTGCCACAGCAACACCTCCACCTCACCCTCGGCAGGAGCCACAGGAGCACAAACAGATCCAGGGAAGAAGAGGAACTTTACCAAACCCAGCAGTTCTCTTGGGCTTTTCACAGCAAAAATCCCCAAATTTCTAACATTTCCAGACCCTGCTGGGAAGCAGCTGTGCCAACGAAACATTTCTGGATCCAGGGAGTTCCATCACCCAAAATGCTCCCCCAGGATTCCAAACCTTCCCAGGGCATCTTCTCCTCCGAAATCCTCCTCAAATATTTAACCCCAACAACCCAGAGAGCAGAAAACAACCCCAAAGAGGAGCATTGCCAAGGACATCTTTTCATCTGGAGGGAAATTCGGGAATCCCAAGGGCCTGTTGGGGGTCAGTGGCAGTGTGGGGTATTCCCAGTGCACAGAACCCTTGGGGTTGGGGAGGGGGCTTTAACAAACACTCAGCTCCATAATTAATAAAAACCAAGCCTGGCTTTTAAATATTTCCATAAAAACTCGGGGAAATGAGCTCAGCTGAAGAAATGGAGGCTGGAGTTGTGTTTCCTTGCCCCAGTGAATAAAAGCAGTTTTCTGAGCAGCCCTTTCTCCCCCGTTTTGCTGAGCACATAATGGATACACCCAGGATCAAAATCCTGTTTTTAAAACATCTTTCGAATGTAGGAACAAACCCCACAGCCTCCCCCTCGATGAGGAGCTCTCTGCAGTGCAGCAGCTATCGACAGGTGAGAGATCAATTCTTCATTTTTGCTAATGAAGGCCCAGAAATGAGTTTTTCCCACCTCGAGTCAATGGCCATTTCCCTGAGCGGTGCCATCCCAGCTCCAGAGGAGGAGCAGGAGCCTCTGGATGGGTGGGAGAGGCCTGGAAGGGGCAGAGCTGCAGGAGCTGGTGAAGGCTTAGGTTTTAACTTTTATATTTTATGTTTTCTGTAGCTTCTTAAATGCTGTTCTCTGTGCTAAGATAGACATAACAAAACCTCTGACTTGCCCTTCAAGGACACTCAGAAACAAGAACTGCAAACCACAAGCTTGGGGACAGGGGGGCAAGCTTGGGAAAATTCCATCCTTGCCTGGCTCCTGCTTGGGGAATTGATGCTGAGATCCAAGTGGGAAGAACTCGGGAGCTGTCCTTGTCCATGTTGGGATGCACTGAGGCAGGAGCCTCTGGAGCCCAGAGTGTACCTCTGAAGGCCTTTCCAACCAATCCCTCCTTGATTCCTTGATTCCTTGATTCCTTGATTCCTTTATTCCTGCCTGCTCTCTGTTCCCAGGGAGCCATTTAAGGCATCACTGCTGCCCAGCGTTCCAGCGTTTATTCTGGAAGCAGGCTGGGAGATGGGTCCTGGGGAAGTGCTGAAAGCACAATTACAGCTCTTCAGAGGTTTTTGGGTTGTTTTTTTTTATATCTTTAGATAGTCCCTAACTGTTCCATTCCAGCTCATTTGGAAAAACCTGCCTGGGAAAACGCAGCAGAGCAGGGCTGGTTCCACGAGAGCCCTGTCAAAAGAAGCTGCGTGCGGAGGAGCTGCTTGCTGTGACATAGCTCTAGGCTCTGTATTTTCCATTTCCCACTTGCCATGTATTCCCATTTTCCATTTCCCATGGCGAAACCATCTCGGCAGGCGCCGGGGAGGCTGCAGCTCCTGCCATCGTCGCCGGGAGCCGCGGGTGGCTGAGCGAGGCAGAGCGCGGCGATTCGAGCTCCGGGGAGGCTCAGGCGGGAGCTTGGTGAAGAGCTCTGTCAAAACAACTCATGTGCTCCATCCCCGAGCTGCCTCCCCGGCGGGGGAGAGCCTTGGCTCCTCGGGGAATTAACGCATTCCGCTCTGCCCAGGGCCTCGGTGTGGAAGCCCTGGGAGGAGATGGAGATTTTGGTGCCCATTATGGAACTCGGACATTTCCTTGTGTGCCTTGTGTGCAGCTCGGAGGGCAGAAATAAATGAATAACCTCAGCAGTTGGTAAATAACCTTAAGCAGAGGTTGGGTTAATTCATCAATAACCTGATAGATAACTGATAAATAGCCTCGATGAATTAATAAATAAATAACCTCAATAACAGATAAATAACCTCAGAGCTGGTGTTAATTCATCAATAACCTCATAGATAACTGATAAATAGCCTCGATGAATTAATAAATAAATAACCTCAATAGGAGATAAATAACCTTAAGCAGAGGTTGGGTTAATTCATCAATAACCTCATAGATAACTGATAAATAGCCTCGATGAATTAATAAATAAATAACCTCAATAGGAGATAAATAACCTTAAGCAGAGGTTGGGTTAATTCATCAATAACCTCATAGATAACTGATAAATAGCCTCGATGAATTAATAAATAAATAACCTCAATAGGAGATAAATAACCTTAAGCAGAGGTTGGGTTAATTCATCAATAACCTCATAGATAACTGATAAATAGCCTCGATGAATTAATAAATAAATAACATCAACAGGAGATATATAACCTCTACTAGAGGGTGGACTAATTCATCAATAACCTCATAGATAACTGATAAATAACCTCAATAGGAGATATATAACCTCTACTAGAGGGTGGACTAATTCATCAATAACCTGCTAGATAACTGATAAATAACCTCAATGAATTAATAAATAAATAACCTCAATAACAGATAAATAACCTTAAGCAGAGGTTGGGTTAATTCATCAATAACCTGATAGATAACTGATAAATAACCTCAATGAATTAATAAATAAATAACCTCAATAGGAGATAAATAACCTTAAGCAGAGGTTGGGTTAATTCATCAATAACCTCATAGATAACTGATAAATAGCCTCGATGAATTAATAAATAAATAACATCAACAGGAGATATATAACCTCTACTAGAGGGTGGACTAATTCATCAATAACCTCATAGATAACTGATAAATAACCTCAATAGGAGATATATAACCTCTACTAGAGGGTGGACTAATTCATCAATAACCTGCTAGATAACTGATAAATAACCTCAATGAATTAATAAATAAATAACCTCAATAACAGATAAATAACCTTAAGCAGAGGTTGGGTTAATTCATCAATAACCTGATAGATAACAGATAAATAACCTCAATGAATTAATAAATAAATAACCTGAATAGGAGATATACAATCTCTATTAGAGGATGGGTTAATTTACCAATAACCTGATAGATAACAGATAAATAACCTCAATGAATTAATAAATAAATAACCTCAATAGGAGATAAATTACCTCAAGCAGAGGTTGGGTTCATTCATCAATAACCTGATAGGTAACAGATAAATAGATCAATATTTATCTAAATATATTAATAGAGAAATAACCTCAATAACAGATAAATAACCTCCATGATTTAATAAAAAAATAACCTCAATAGGAGATAAATAACCTCAAATAGAGGCTGGGTTAATTCATCAATAACCTAATAGATAAAAGATAAATAGATCAATATTTATCTCAATATATGAATAAATAAATAACCTCAATAGTAGATGAATAACCTCAAGCAGAGGTTGGGTTAATTGATCAATAACCTGACAGATCATATAAAATAACCTCAATATATTAATAAAGAAGTAACCTCAATAATAGAGAAATAACCTCAGAGGTTGTGTGAAGTCATCAATAACTTGATATCTAATAGATAATTAACCTCCATGTATTAATAGATAAAAAACCTTAATAATAGGTAAATACCCTCAGGCAGAGAGTGGCTTAATTCATCAATATCCTCAATATGGAAGAGATAAATAACATCAATCCATGAACAGATCAATAACCTCAATTACAGATAAATAAACCCAACCCGAGGGTGGCTTAATACAAATATAATACTTAAATAACCTGATAGATAATAGATAAATAACCTGATAGATAATAGATAAATAAACTGATAGACAATAGATAAATAACCTGATAGATAATAGATAAATAACCTGATAGATAATAGATAACTTGATATCTAATAGATAAATAACCTCAATGTATCAATAGATAAAAAACCTAAATGACTGAGGTTGCTCTGAGGGGTCTGAGCAACCAAACAGGAAGAAGTTCTTGAAGGAAATAAAGTCAATTTTCCCTTGAGGTCCCTGAAGTCTTGGATGAGCAATAACTGCAATTTCTCCTCTCTCAGACTCCACATTCCCAGGTCACTGCTCCAGCATCCAAGGGGACACAAAGGGATCGGCTCAGATCAGAGAGGGGCAAACCCCCCCAAAATCAGTCCAAAAATCAAATTCTCTCTCCCTGCTGCTGTCCTGCCACACGTGGCAACCTCAGCAGGGCAGCAGAGGAGGGTGAGACTCAGTTCTCCCAGGGGATGTGGCTCAGTCCCTTCTCCAGGCCCCTCTCCCCAGCTCTGCCCTTTCCCAAACCAGCACCAGAAAGCTCCAGATCCTTACTGCCTCCAGCCAGGGCCCATCCCAGGGAGAGCAGAGCACAGAAAAGCTGGGAAAGCATCACTCTGAGCTCCAGGAAAGGCAAAGTGCATTTTCCAGGGGTCCTCGGATCAAATTTGGGGTGATAACGATGGGAGAGAGAGGCTTGGGATGCAGGAGGAGAGGGAACAGCCTCAGGCTGGGCCAGGGGAGGGCAGGGTGGATTTGGGGAAATTGCTGCATGGAAAGGGCTGGAAGTGCCCAGGGCAGGGGTGGAGTCCCCATCCCCGGAGGGATTTAAAGCCCTGAGGATGTGGCACTTGGGGACATGGGGCAGGGCTGGCCCTGGCAGTGCTGGGGGTGGTTGGGCTCGATGGGCTCAGAGGGATTTTCCAACCTCAGCCATTCCATGATTCTGTTGCCCAAATTCTCTCCTGTTCCATCAGAACCAGGCAGGTCCAGGAGCATGGAAGAACTGGGACCTGCTGCTCCAGGGATCCTTCCCCAGGTCACCAAGGCAGCTCCAGTCACCCCAAAACTGTGCTTGGATGTGTCCCACGGCAGCCTGGGCTCCCTGAGAGTCACCTGCTCCCATCCCCAATCCCATCTCATCCCCAATCCCATCCTCAATCCCATCCCATCCCATCCCATCCCATCCCATCCCATCCCATCCCATCCCATCCCATCCCATCCCATCCCATCCCATCCCATCCCATCCCATCCCATCCCATCCCATCCCATCCCATCCCATCCCATCCCATCCCATCCCATCCCATCCCATCCCATCCCATCCCATCCCATCCCATCCCATCCCATCCCATCCCATCCCATCCCATCCCATCCCATCCCATCCCATCCCATCCCATCCCATCCCATCCCATCCCATCCCATCCCATCCCATCCCATCCCATCCCATCCCATCCCATCCCATCCCATCCCATCCCATCCCATCCCATCCCATCCCATCCCATCCCATCCCATCCCATCCCATCCCATCCCATCCCATCCCATCCCATCCCATCCCATCCCATCCCATCCCATCCCATCCCATCCCATCCCATCCCATCCCATCCCATCCCATCCCATCCCATCCCATCCCATCCCATCCCATCCCATCCCATCCCATCCCATCCCATCCCATCCCATCCCATCCCATCCCATCCCATCCCATCCCATCCCATCCCATCCCATCCCATCCCATCCCATCCCATCCCATCCCATCCCATCCCATCCCATCCCATCCCATCCCCAATCCCATCTCATCCCCAATCCCATCCCATCCCATCCCCATCCCATCCCACAGTGCTTGTGGCATCCTGGGATAACATTCCAGACCCACAGCCTGGGATGTGCCCATGGGATGCTGGAACAGGTTGGGTTGGGTTGGGTTGGGTTGGGTTGGAGGGACCTTAAGGCTGCTCCACCCCATCCATGGCAGGGACAGCTCCCACTGTCCCAGGGTGCTCCAAGCCCCAGTGTCCAGCCCGGCCCTGGACGCTCGCAGGGATGGAGGTGCTCTCCCAACCCTTGCCATGGTTTGGTTTAATTAACGCAGTAATTAAACACAAGCAGCTCTTGCTGCAACTCCACACAGACCCCTGTGACATCGCCGGGGCTGTGACCGAAGGGAGCTGTGGCACAATCCCACCACAAACCCCATTGTCCTTACACTGACGTGAGAACATTCCCGGGAAAGGCCTTTTCCCACCATTTCCCCTCCCCTCCCTCACCTGGATTCCCTCTCAGACCCTCCTGGCTCTCACAGCCTCACGGGAGACAAGAACCACGAGGCCTCCGCTCGCTCTCCCCCCTGGAATTGTGAATGAGCTCGGGGCAGAGCCTGGCTCTGTCACTCTGCGGAATGTAGGTCAGAAGTGTGCGTGGTTTGTCACCGAGAGCAGCTCGGGTGTCATCTGCCTCGGGCAGATGGAGCTGAGTCACTGCTGCTGCTGCATCGCTCCTGATCCCAATCCTGATCCTCATCCTGATCCCTATCCTCATCCTGATCCCGATCCTCATCCTGATTCCCATCCCCATCCTGATCCCGATCCTCATCCTGATCCCCATCCCAATCCCCATCCCCATCCCCATCCCCATCCCAATCCCAATCCCAATCCCTCCCTTCCCAGCCCTGTGAGCTTTTCCCTCCCCGTTGGATGCTGCTCAGAAGAAAGCAGTGACATTGATGCCTTAAGTTTTAACTTTTATATTTTCCCAATCCTGCACTGCCCAGTGTGACTCTGACGTTGTCTGTAGTTTGTTAAATGCTGTTCTCTGTGCTAAAATAGACATAACAAAACCTCTGACTTGCTCTTCAAGGACACTCAGAAACAAGAACTGCAAACCTTCATCCTGGGGACAGGGGGGCAAGCTTGGGCAAATTCCATCCTTGCCTGGCTTCTGCTTGGGGAATTGATGCTGAGATCCAAGTGGGAAGAACTCGGGAGCTGTCCTTGTCCATGTTGGGATGCACTGAGGCAGGAGCCTCTGGAGCCCAGAGTGTACCTCTGAAGGCCTTTCCAACCAATCCCTCCTTGATTCCTTTATTCCTGTCTAGTCTCTCTTTCTAAGCAGCCATTTAAGGCATCAACATCAGGGGAGCAGGAGGCCAACACCTCGTGACAATTTCCCCTTCATTTTTTGTGCCTCTTTCCCCAGAGCAGCCCCTACCACACCAGCTGCCCCTTCCCGAGGTGAATACATTATAATTTCCTTCATTTATTCCAACATTTACCTCCTGGATTGGTCTTTGATGAGGAGAAATTATCACTTGTGAACAGGGAAAAGAAATAAAAGAGTTCTTTGACCCACAGGGTGTGAAAGATCCCTGCCACCTCCATCCCTGTTTATTTGGGAGGCGCTGGCCCTCTGGAATTGCTGCTCCTTGAAACCTCTCTGCTATCAATCCACCTTTACATGGCATTAAATCACACAGAACTGATTCCTTCTGTGCTGCATGCACAAACAGCACCAGAAAGAAGTCTCTTTATGGGTCAGTCATGGTCAGGAGTCTCCACGTGGACAGGAACAGGGAAGAGTTTGATGTAATGCCCACAATAAAATCAATTCTTTTTGTTTCATGGCACTGATTCGGAGGTAAAGGACTCAAAAAGCAGTGTGAGTCCTCTACATTCCCCATCTCTGCTTCCACAAGTTCCACAGGCAGAGGAATATCAGGAAAAAATCCAGAAGACAGGACTGACGTGGTCTGGGAGAGCTCACCCAGCCCATCCCTGTGTCCCCAGAGTCCCCAGGAATGCCCCATTGCTCAGGAATCCCCAAAGCCTGCGAGGAGCTACCCATCCACGGGGATCCCACCAGCTCCTGCTCCCGTTCCAAGGGCAGGAGCAGCTGCAGGTACCAGCTCCAGCCCGAGGAGGTTTGATGCAGCCCAAACAACCAGAAATGGAAATTATTCCTACAGGAACAGGGCAGGAGCTGAGGCCTCGCAGCTACAGGAGTGACAAAAAGCTTCCCTCCAGCTAAAAAAAATAAAATACCTTTTTTTGTTTTGCTTTTAATTGCACAAGAAGTTTGCTTTTTACCACGGAAACACCAAAATGTCCCTGAGCAGAGCCCACCTGAACCCCTCCCCTCCCACCTGCTCCACTGAACTGCGGGGAAAAGGAGAAATGGAAGAGTTTTTTCCTCTGACCTCCTTGTTGGTGACTCCCGGGGGCAGAGTGCCGTGTTTGTAATCCTCCAGCAGCTGCACTGCTTCCTTCAGGCGACTCTGCAACACAAACAGCAGCCAGCAGTGAGGGCAGGGAACCGTGGGGACCCCGGGGAAAGCATCCCAGGGGAGCCTGGCATGGCTCGGGTGGGAAGGGACCTTGAGGATCACCCAGGATGGGCAGGGACACCTCCCACTGCCCCAGGGTGCTCCAAATATTGTATTTATATTTGTGTTTATATTTGTGTTTATATTTGTGTTTGTATTTGTGTTTATATTTGTGTTTATATTTATATTTATATTTATATTTATATTTATATTTATATTTATATTTAT
>VZTN01007714.1:208134-220567 GCA_013400515.1 Erpornis zantholeuca
CATATTCTGGGCTAAAACCTCCATATTCTGGGTAAAAAACTCCATATTCTGGGCTAAAAACTCCATATTCTGGACAAAAACTTCATATTCTGGGCAAAAAACTCCCTACCCTAGGCAAAAAACTCCATACTCCCGGCAAAAACCTCCATATTCTGGGCAAAAACCTCCATATTCTGGGCTAACAGCTCTATATTCTGGGTAAAAACCTCCATATTCCAGGCTAAAAACTCCATATTCTGGGCTAAAACCTTCATATTCTGGGCTAAAACCTTCATATTCTGGACAAAAACTTCATATTCTGGGCAAAAAACTCCCTACCCTAGGCAAAAAACTCCCTGCTCCAGGCAAAAACCTCCATATTCTGAGCTAAAACCTCCATATTCTGGGCTAAAAACTCCATATTCCAGGCTAAAAACCTCCATATTCTGGGCTAAAAACTCCATATTCTGGGCAAAAACCTCCATATTCTGGGCTAAAACCTGTGCTCAGGGATTAGTGGTGCTCAAGGCCAGGGTGGGCAGGCCCAGCTCCCATTAGTGGTGGTCAAGGCCAGGGTGGGCAGGCCCAGCTCCCATTAGTGGTGGTCAAGGCCAGGGTGGGCAGGCCCAGCTCCCATTAGTGGTGGTCAAGGCCAGGGTGGGCAGGCCCAGCTCCCATTAGTGGTGGTCAAGGCCAGGGTGGGCAGGCCCAGCTCCCATTAGTGGTGGTCAAGGCCAGGGTGGGCAGGCCCAGCTCCCAGCTGGTGTCACCACGCTCACATTTCCCAGTTCCTGCCCCATTTCTGGGAATGTTGGCCTGGAATCTGTCCCCTCTCCAGGGCTGAGTGTCCCTCTGGGCAGAGCTGCTCACCACCCTTCTCCCACTTTTCTACACCTCTTGTTTGGGATGAAAATGGGGATTAAAATCAGAGTGTGCTGAGCTGTGAGGGCCCACGAGGGTCACCCAAATGCAGCTCCTGGATTGCCAGAGCTGCTCTGGATTCCTCCCACCCCTCACGGGTTCAGGGGCACCACTCCATTCCTTCATTCCCACCCCTAAAGGGAGCAGGCTGGGGAAGGATCTCCAAGAACAGCATTTAAGGCCAATATTAAACCATCTTTTAGTGCCTTTTGTTCTTCCATTCCCATTTTATTGGAGCGTTGGGAAGTTTAGAAGACCAGAATTTCAGAATTCCAGAATTTGGTGATTTTCAGAGCCATCCTTTCCTGCAGATGTGGGAGTGTCAAACAAGGATTGATGGTGCTCAGAAACCTCCAAAGCCAGGCAATCCCATTCCAGCTAAAATACAGTGCCTGCCTCCAAAAACCAGCAAATTATTTAATAAATAAAAGCTTTCATGGCTGGTTCAAAAAAAAAAAACAAAACATCCACACTTGAATCTGCCTTAATATTTAGAATAATAATTAACTTAGCTTAATAAAAAATAAAAACTAATGGAAGTGGTAGAGCGAATATTTCCTGGAAAGAGGAAATCCTGCATTCTTTAAGAGCATAAATGAGTCCTGGATGCTTCCATGGATAAGAGCAGGCACTGAGCATCCTTTTCCACAC
This sequence comes from Erpornis zantholeuca, assembly GCA_013400515.1. NCBI lineage: Eukaryota > Metazoa > Chordata > Aves > Passeriformes > Timaliidae > Erpornis > Erpornis zantholeuca. The sequence continues at coordinate 209,686 of VZTN01007714.1, forward strand.
CTATCCAACACCCCTGGCAGAGAAATGAGTCGTTAATGAAGCCAAGTCCTCCTGACACTGGAGAAAAATGAGAGTTTTTTTGGATTGGGGTGGCATTTTTGGGGGCTGTAGGAACATCACTGGGGGAGTTCCTGTTCCTCCAGGAGGGTTTAGGGTCTCCCATGGGAGAAAAGTTGTCCTTGAGAATGGGCACAGGGAATGAAATCTAACCCCATGGACACAGGGAATGAAATCTAACCCCATGGACACAGGGCCAGGCTCCTGGGAATTCCCACAAGACCCTCAGGGTTTGTAGCTGGAATGACCAACTCCAGTAAAACTCCACTTTGGGGTGTGGCTGATCACTGGGAATCCCAGGAGCCCCAGGGTTGGGGAAAAAATGGGGATTTTAGGTTGTTTCAGGCATTTCCAGGCTGCCAGGAGAAGCAACCTCACAAGGTCACAACAGGACCTGGATCTCTCAGAGCTGCTCCTCAGAGCTCCAGGCTCATCCCAAAATTCCTCTCAGGAATGTCCTTCCCTAGCAGGACACCTATAAACGATAACTGTAAGAAATGATAACTGTAAGAAATGATAACTGAAATAAATGATAACTGTAATCAATGATAACTGTAAAGATCACACAGACCAGCCCAAGGTGAAAACCCTGCTGGGAATGATGCCTTAAATGGCTCCCTAGGAACAGAGAGCAGGCAGGAATAAAGGAATCAAGGAGGGATTGGTTGGAAAGGCCTTCAGAGGTACACTCTGGGCTCCAGAGGCTCCTGCCTCAGTGCATCCCAACATGGACAAGGACAGCTCCCGAGTTCTTCCCACTTGGATCTCAGCATCAATTCCCCAAGCAGAAGCCAGGCAAGGATGGAATTTGCCCAAGCCTGCCCCCCTGTCCCCAAGATTGTGGTTTGCAGTTGTTGGGCCTAGGAGGGTCTGGGTGTCCTTGGAGAGCTGGAGAGGCTTTGTTCCGAGTTCTTCCCACTTGGATCTCAGCATCAATTCCCCAAGCAGAAGCCAGGCAAGGATGGAATTTGCCCAAGCTTGCCCCCCTGTCCCCAAGCTTGTGGTTTGCAGTTCTTGTTGGGCCTAGGAGGGTCTGGGTGTCCTTGGAGAGCTGGAGAGGCTTTGTTGTGTGTGTGTGAGCATGAGAGAACAGCACTGAACGAGCTCCAGGGAACTGCAGAGTGACACTGGGCAGGGCAGGGCTGGGAACACAGAAAAGGTAAAACCTCAGGCATCAGCTGCCTGCCCAACTCTGTGGATCCAGGGAAGAGGAGCCTTGGAAATAACCAGGGAGTGCCAGCAGCACATTCTGCAGAGCCACTTGTGCTCGTGATGGGGACGTGTTTTATGTCACCACAATGACCAACGCCCAGCGCCTCACGAGTGCCCTCCCAGAGCAGCTTTCAGGCATTTCCAGGCTGAGAGGAGAAGCAACACAGGTTGCTTGCTGTGACACGAGGTCACAACAGGATCTGTATCTCTCGGAGCTGCTCCTCAGAGCTCCAGGCCTTAGGCTCATCCTGAAATTCCTCTCAGGAAGAGCCCTTCCCTAGCAGGACACCGATGAACGATAACTGCAATAAATGATAACTGTAAGAAATGATAACTGTAATAAATTATAACTGTAATAAATTATAACCGTAATAAATGATAACTGTAAGGATCACACAGACCAGCCCAAGCTGAAAACCCTGCTGAACGCCTGCAGATCCAGGGGAGAGGAGCCTTGCTGCCTCCAGAGCTGGGAAGTAACCAGGGAGTGCCAGTGCCACTTGTGCCCGTGATGGGGACGTGTTTTTGTCACCGAAATCACCAGCGCCGAGCGTCTCCCAGAGCAGCGTGTGGCTCTCAATGAGAGCTGCAGCGAGGCATGAATGGGGCCTGGGCTATTTTTTCCCCCCCCCTTCTCTTGAGGAAATCTTAGTAGTTACTATAACAACCCTGGCCGGATCCCATCTCGTTTAGAATGGTAACAAACAGCAAACAGAAGAGCTCGGGGCTCGCTTTTAAAATCGCAGCCTCCGCGAATTCCCTCCCTCGGCCCCAGGGCACGGAGGGGAACTTTTGCAGAGAAAGGAGTCCTGCCCTGGCAGCGCCAGCGGGGCCCGAGGGTGACAAAAGGGTGGCACAGAAAGTGAACAAAAGTGCCCAACCGAGCCCAGCAGATCCTTTCACACGGCCCCGAGGCGCTCAGGTACTCCCAGCAAACAACTCCCCCCCCTCCCCGAGCCTCCAAATTTAGGGAAAAGACTCGGCCGCCTCCTTTTCCTTCTGGAAAAGCCAAGCACGTTCTTTCAGCCAGAACCTCCAAAAAAAGAAGAAGCCAGGAGCAAACTTTACTGCACGCAGCAGCTCCAAATGGCAGGCGGCTCCGCTCGGCGGCTTTCAGCACGATGCAGCTCCACTTGATGGCTGATAATGTCTGAGATTACACTTCAGCTCCTCTCTAACAGCAAAAACGAGGTCTGTCTGCAAGGTTGTGCTACTGTTTCAATATTTATTGTTGCTTGGTTTCTCTGCTGCTGTCTGTGGGATGAAGTGTCACTCGAGACTTTACAGCATCCTTGATTAGAAAAAAAACCAACAAAAAAAAAAAAAAACCAAACCCACAACCACGTTTTCCCCCGGAGTGTCTCATTCCTTCCATACCCTTTTCCTCGGGAAAAAACCTCGAGCACTTCTAGCGGTGGCTGCTGGGGTCTCAGCTCTCACAATAGGGTGCCAGACAGACCATCTGCACCCGGGGATGTTCCTACAGAGCTCAGCCCTGCAGCACCCACCCAGCTCCAGCCTGGGCTCCACCGCTGCGGCCTCGGCCACGTCCCGCTGGGGACAGCACCTGGGGGCTGGAGAACACTGGGGTTGGGATTGCAGCTCGGGAAGGAGCAGGGAATGGGCTGTGGTGGTGCCTCAGCCCCGGGCGTGGGGCTGTGGATGTGCCACGGGCAAGGCAGGGCTGGGATGAGCCTCCATCAATGGGAGCTCTGGCACGGGTTGGATCCAAACCCTCCAGCCCCGTGCCAAGCGGTGCCCGGGCACAGATTGGAGCCACCAGGGGCTGGGACAGCACCTGCAGGGACCTTCTGGAGAGGGACAGCATGGAACCAACCCCACCAGCTGCCAGTGGAATGAAGCACCACCACCACCACCCCGATCAGCGTGAGCGACAGAACCACACAATCCTGGAATTGCTGGGGTTGGAAAAGCCTTCTGAGAACATTCCAGGCATCCCCAGCACTGCCAAGGGCCACAGGCACAGAAATCCCTCCAGGGATGGGGACTCCACCCCTGCCCTGGGCACTTCCAAGGCCTGAGCTCCCTTTCCATGGGGAAATTCCTGCTGATGTCCACCCTGCCCTCCCCTGGCCCAGCCTGAGGCTGTTCCCTCTCCTCCTGTCCCTGTTCCCTGCCAGCAGAGCCTGACCCCCCCCGGCTGCCCCCTCCTGTCAGGGACTTGTGCAGAGCCACAAGGTCCCCCCGGAGCCTCCTTTGCTCCAGGCTGGTGCTCAGGAGAAGGAAGGAGCAGAAGCTCCAGGAGGAGAAGGAACAACCCCAGCAGGAAATCACCCCCAGCCCTGAGCCCACAGCCCTGCTCCAGCCCCGTGACAGCACAGGGACAGCTGAGCAGGGTCCCACAGACAGCAGCACCCCCAGACCTGTGCCAGGCCCCTGCACCCAGTCCTGAGCCCTCTCCCCGAGCTGTCACCTTGTCCCCCTCGCTCCAGGGCCCTTTCTGCCTGGCAGATCCGTGCCTCGTCTCCTCTTGGATCCCAACGGTGCCTGCACATGGCAGGGAGCAGCCTCCAGAGCCCCATATGTGCCACACAGAGCGGAGAGAAGTGGCTGTGCCAGGAGCACGACACATTCCTGCCGCACACAGAGGGACCACGGGGTCTGGGAGGGACAGACCCACGGACAGACCAGGCCACGGGGGACACCTTGGGTTCCCCTCTGGGCTCCCAGCTGGGATTTTGGGATCTCCGTGTGCGCCCTGAGCTCCACCTGCAGCCCAGCCACGGTGGCTCGGTGCCGCCGCACGCCCCAAGCCAAGGGTGCCGTGGCCACCAGCGCTCCCAGCTCCCCGTGGGGGTGGAGATCCAGCTGTGCCCTCCAGCAGGCACAGCCCAGCTCGGGGCTCTGCCTCCCTGCTCCCCGGGATGACACACACACACACACACGGCAGACTTGACTCCAGCTGGCCCCATTGTATTGGATCCACAGCGACAGACAACAGGAGCCAGAAACTTTTTTGTTCGAGTGGAGCCAGCAGATGTGACACTGAATAAACACAGACAGTCAATCTGCTGAGTAAGAAGGTATCGTTCATATAAATAACATACATCTAATCCTGCTTCCATTTTAAACCCAAATATGGGAATGCAAGATGCTCTGCAGATCCAGCCTTTGAACAATGAGATAAGGCGAAAGCAGATAACAGGAGGAGATAACAGAACTTCGGAGCTCTCCTCAGCTCTGGTTTCACTTGGGCTCGGAATTATTATCAGATCTTCCTCCATCAGCCTGTTCCCACAGGGTGTTAACAGCGTGGCCAGGCTAATGTCAGACGGGATAAGTTCACCTTATCACAACACCTGCTGCTCCCGATGGACCTTAATGACAGAGCAATTAAAGGCAGTGTTCCAATCGTTTTAACCTCGTGGCCCTGCCCCGCCGAGGGGACAGCACAGGCTGACCCCTGCAATGACACATTTCCCACTTACCGGGGGGACAGTTTGCAAATGTGCAGCTGCCGAGACATGACTCAATTAGAGAGGCACTAATGAGAGGAATTAGCAGCCACCAAAGCTCCTGTGCAGAGCTCGGGGCCGTGCCTCAGCTCCTCTGCTGAGGAAGGCAGTGCAGTGCTGGGCGGGATGGGGATAAATAAAAGCACAGGTACAGCAGAACCCCGAGGGTTCCCTCCTCAAGAGCCTCTAAAGCACGAGGAAGTTTCTAATTGTGTTAAGGATCTGCTTTATTGAAAAATAAATGAGTTAGGGGAGAGCGTGGCTGAGACTGATTATCCTCAGCACTGCTCTGTTCCTGGTGGAGCTGCCAGCAACTGTTGCTTTTCCCTGGTCTGAAAATTCAAACCCAAACACAGTTTATGGGGAAAAGGAGTTTTTACCTCAGTGTTTATTTCAGGATCCTTGGGTGCAGCACTTGGTCCAGGGGGAATGCCCTGAAAATGCATGCACACCTCACACTGAAATACACACAATTATAGACCTTGCATAATTAACATATTTATCAGAGATCCCCCAGGGAGAGGCTGGAGTGAAGCCCTCGTTGTGAGGAACCTTCCCCCTGGCTGGGCCTGGCTGAGGTTCCCAAATGTGTTCTGGAGAGGCCCTTGGTGCCTGGGGCTCCCAGGATGTTTGCTCTCCTGGTTTAACGGTGCCGTGGGGCTGAGCTGAGTTCTCAGCCTTGGGGAGGTACAAGTGTGGGGCTGAAAGCACTGAGAGTGCATCAAACTATAAAAGAGTGTGTGAGAGGGGTGTGAAAGGAAAGGCAAAAAAATCATCCTGGCATCAGGAGTTTCCCTCCAGCTCTCCTCACAGCACAGCCACCAGCAGGACACGATGATGGAACACACAACCATCGGGAAAGGGTGGAGAAAAATTAAATGTGATTGCATTTCCCAGCGTTTTCCATGGGATTAACCTCCATCCTCATTAGACACTCATTTATCTACTCCTTTTCTCCGTTTGCCAGCGAGCTCCTCCAAGACAAACAGGGATTTGTTTGTTCCCTGGGAGCCCCGGGCCCGGGAGATGCAGCCATCTGTCAGTGGGAAGGAGCTCCCTGAGCACGCCTGTGGCTCAGCAAAGCTCCCTGGCTTTTCATTTGCCCCCTCCATCATCAAAGGAGAGCAAAAAGAGTTTTGAGTTCTACGTCTGCACGCCCCCAAAGCAGGGATCACACACAGGGCAGAGCGAGCAGCACAAGAGAAAAGCAGATTTTGTGCCCCCAAAAAGTGACCCAGGTTTCGCCAAGAGACTTCTCCAGGGAGAGGGAACTCAGCAAAGATGCTGCAGGTCTGCCCTGACACGGAACTGACTCCCCAAGGAAAGGACAGAGGGCATTTCCCTCCTTGGGAAGCTCATTCCAAGTCTTTCCTGAAGTTCAGTCCTGTCCTTCCCAAGCCCCAGTCACACACCAAACCTCATTACTTTGCCAAGGTTCGCTTTGGAACCCAAAACTGCTCCATTTCAACCCAGGAAAAAACTGGGCTGCTCAGGCTTTGCTCTTTTTTCTCCCCCCTGGGTTTCACCTTCTTGAAAGCACCTCCTCAGAAGCTGTCTGGAGAAATGAAGTTACACCAGCTGATCCCTCTGAATCCACAGCCTTTCCAACCCCCCAGAAACATGGAAAGGTTTGGAAAGGTGACCACGGGAAGGTGGAAATTGAGCCTTTGTGGTCACCCCATGGGGTTCAGAGCAGGAACTGAGCTCAGAGCTCACCCAGGAGCCTAAATTCCCTCCTCATTCCACAGAAAGCAAGGAGCAGGAACATTCCCTGCAGGGGCAGGAGAGATTCAGCCCTTGAAAAGTGCTGGGAAGGGTTTGGAGCACCAGGAAAAGATGAGGGAGCTGGGAAAGGAGCTCAGCCTGGAGAAAATGAGGATCCAGAGGGATCTTTTCCCTCTCTGGAATTCCCTGACAGGAGGGGGCAGCCGGGGGGGGTCAGGCTCTGCTGGCAGGGAACAGGGACAGGAGGAGAGGGAACAGCCTCAGGCTGGGCCAGGGGAGGGCAGGGTGGATTTGGGGAAAAAGATAAAATAAAAAGGAAAAAGCAGCTGCCCTTCACTGAAAATCCAAAGTCTTCTGGCCAAAGGGCAGAATTCCAGATCAGGAGCAGAACTCTTCCTTCTCAAGGATTCCCCACCACCCTCAGGCATTATCTGACAGAAGCAAAGAGCTGCAGCAAAGCTGGGTGACTCTAAGTGGAAATAAAGGATCAGGAACCCCAAATCCTGTTACAAAGAGGGCAGGAACTGAGGAAATAAAGGAGCAGGAACCCCAAACCCTGTTACAAACAGGGCAGGAACTGAGGAAATAAAGGAGCAGGAACCCCAAACCCTGTTACAAAGAGGGCAGGAACTGAGCAAACACTACAGCAAAGATCTCCTCGTCCCTGCAGAGCTGCACCACAACCCCACCCACACCACTCCTCACGGAATTCAAACTTCTCCCATCCCCTCACCTGCATTTTCCCCACGAGGCCCTGGAGGAATTTCCCTCCTGAGAAGAACAAATCACCAACGAGTTGGGTTTGCCACTTGTGCTGCTCTCAGCAGACATTGGATTTCATCTCGAGCTGCCTGAGCAAGAGCCCTGCCCAAAAGGGAGGAGAGCACACATTACCTCAGTCACAAAGAGGGTGCGGGGGTCGATGATGTCCAAGAAGTGCCTGAATCTGCCATAAAATGAACTCTGGAAAACAGGAGACACAAGGGAAAAAAAAAAACCACATTCAGTGAGAAATTGCCTTTGGGGGTTTATTTCCTTTGCAGAACGAAGCAGCGACTAGAAATAAAGAATAATAAATAATATAGGAGGTGTTGGCTTGTAATTTGGGATGGGAGATCCACAGGGAAATGATGAGGACTTGGACCCTGCCCATCAGAGGCTTTAACAAAGAGATGCTACCAAATACCCTTTGGTTTTTCCCCCCCCAAAAAAAATTAAATGTGGCCTGTGGGACTCCTGGGAGATGCCTGAGGCCCCAAAAACCCCAAAGAGCAGCTCCAGAGCTCCCGAGGTTGGAATTCCAACCCTGCAGTGCCTCTGCCACGATGCCTGAGCTGCCCACCCTCCCTCCTGCCAGCAGCAGCAGCACAGCCACAGGGGCATGGTGAATTTTGGGGACGGAGCAGGAGGAACCTAGAGCTTGTGGATATCCCATCCCAAATTGGACACTGGGGCTGGGAGCAGCCTGGGAGCTGTCCCTGCCATGGCACAGTGGCACTGGGTGGGCTGTGAGATCCCTCCCAACCCAAACCACTTCAGGATTCCCTGGATCCTTCTTGCTCCCAGCAGAAGCCTCCTCAGCAGCCTTTGTGTGGTGTTATCCCCACACAAACACCTCCAGCTTGGGTTTTTCCCAACCAAGAACGAGCCCAGCCAGACCTGGCTGCTCAGGGATCCATCCCAGCTGGCCCCAAGCACTTCCAGAACTGGGAAAAGAGCCTGGAGGAAGGGGAAGGGATCTGAGAAACAGGAGGGGAAGTTGGTGGCAGCTCCAGTGGAAAGGACACTCGGTGTTTAGAGAGTGAAAATCAAAATACCAATGGGATTTGTACCAACTGCAAGCAGCAGACCATGAAAGTGATGCCTTAAGTTTGAACTTTTCTCTGTTCCCAGCCCTGCCCTGCCCAGGGTCACTCTGCAGTTCCCTGGAGCTCGTTCAGTGCTGTTCTCTCATGCTCACGCACACACAACAAAGCCTCTCCAGCTCTCCAAGGACACCCAGACCCTCCTAGGCCCAACAACTGCAAACCACAATCTTGGGGACAGGGGGGCAAGCTTGGGCAAATTCCATCCTTGCCTGGCTTCTGCTTGGGGAATTGATGCTGAGATCCAAGTGGGAAGAACTCGGGAGCTGTCCTTGTCCATGTTGGGATGCACTGAGGCAGGAGCCTCTGGAGCCCAGAGTGTACCTCTGAAGGCCTTTCCAATCAATCCCTCCTTGATTCCTTTATCCCTGCCTGCTCTCTGTTCCTAGGGAGCCATTTAAGGCATCAGAATATTGAGGGATTAGGAGCCCTGGGGATAGAGGAAATTGTCACCCAACATCATTCCATGATCCAGAGGCAGGTGGTGCCAGACCCTCAGGCCAGGGGGACATGGGGCAGCCCTGTCCAGTGGCCCTCGGTGTCCTGTGGCTTCCCTGCAGAACCCACTGGGAGCCCACTGGGATGTGGATCACAGCCACCACAGAGCTCTGGGATCCCAGGAGCTTCTCCCTCCACCATCTCCTGCTGGGTGTGTTCTGCAGGAATGGGCTCTAAACGCAGGCCTGGAGCAGCAGGAGCAGCATTCCAGCACTTCTGGCATCGCTTCCCAGAGCGTGCTGCTGCTGCTGCTGCTGCTGCTGCTGCTGCTGCTCCTCCCTGCTCCCCCAGGAATTCTGCCCCCATTCCAGCAGAATTCCCTCTCTGAGGGCCCTGCTGACCACCTCACTGCAACACCCATCCTCACAAAACTCTTGTTTTCCCACGTTCTGCACTAAAAAAAGACCCCCCCTGCTCCCAAAGGAACAAAACAGCTCCACACAACTCCAGGAAAAAAAGCGCAGCGGTTTTTAATTAGCATGGATTTAATTAAGGCTCATTCTGGTACTTTCGAGCGGTTTTTTGAGCTTGACATTTTGCTGCCTCCCTTTTGTTTTGGGTTTGAGGATCCCTGCAGGTGCCAGTGCCCTCCCTGGTGCTGCTGTCCCACCCTTCCCGGGGGTCTGTGAGCAATTCCTGAGTCAGCTCCTGCAGCCCCCAGCAATCCCAGGGAGCAGCAGCTCCATCCCAGCGCTCATCCCACAGCCCTCGGCACCAACTGCAGCCCAGGGCTGCTGGAATTACTGCCCCAAACAACACCAGGGTGGGTGATGATGCCTTAAATGGCTCCCTAGGAACAGAGAGCAGGCAGGAATAAAGGAATCAAGGAGGGATTGGTTGGAAAGGCCTTCAGAGGTACACTCTGGGCTCCAGAGGCTCCTGCCTCAGTGCATCCCAACATGGACAAGGACAGCTCCCGAGTTCTTCCCACTTGGATCTCAGCATCAATTCCCCAAGCAGGAGCCAGGCAAGGATGGAATTTGCCCAAGCTTGCCCCCCTGTCCCCAAGATTGTGGTTTGCAGTTGTTGTTTCTGGGTGTCCTTGAAGGACAAGTCAGAGGTTTTGCCATGTCCATCCTAGCACAGAGAACAGCACTGAACACCTACAGAAAACTTCAGAGTTACACTAGCAGTACAGGATTTGAAAAATATAAAAGTTAAAACTTAAGGCATCAGGGGAGTTTAAATCTGAGTGGCCTTGGCTTCCCCACTGCCTTCATCGACACAGTGAGAAAAGCAATAATAAATGGAATTAAATGGAATTAAATGGAATTAAAAGGAATTAAATGAAATTAAATGGAATTAAATGAAATTAAATGGAAGATCAGTGTTTTACACCCACTTGACCAAGGAGTAAACGATGAGGGAGGGGGAAGGAGGCCTTGGGTTCAAAGGGCAGGGTGTGAATGTCATTTACAATTCCCAGTTCCTGCCCAGGCCCTCGGGGAGCCACTCCTGCATCCCAGGGCTGGGGCTGGGCTGGCACGGAGCTCCTGCCCTGCTGCTGCCTGGGCAGGCTCAGCAAGGCCCAGCACAGGGCAGGTCTGAGCAGCTCAGATCATCCTCATGTTATCCCATCCTGACATTATCCCATCCCAGTGTGATCCCATCCCAACGTTATCCCATCCTGATGTTATCCCATCCCAATGTGATCCCATCCTGATGTTATCCCATCCTGATGTTATCCCATCCTGATGTTATCCCATCCCGATGTTATCCCATCCCGATGTTATCCCATCCCGATGTTATCCCATCCCGATGTTATCCCATCCTGATGTTATCCCATCCCGATGTTATCCCATCCCAATGTGATCCCATCCCAGTGTTATCCCATCCTGATGTTATCCCATCCCAATGTTATCCCATCCCAATGTGATCCCATCCCAGTGTTATCCCATCCTGACATTATCCCACCTAACATTATCCCATCCTGATGTTATCCCACTCCCTCATTCCCTGCTCCTCCCCTGCCCAGTGCTGGGGCTCACTCACCCCTTGGGCTCACCAACAGAGCCAGGCTCAAACTGCACCCAACAGAGCCAGGCTCAA
>VZTN01007714.1:244151-258457 GCA_013400515.1 Erpornis zantholeuca
CGCCCAGGAAGGGTGGCCGCGGGCCGAAGGCGCCCTCGGGAGCCGTGCGCTCCTCGGCCGCGCTCGGGGTGCTCTCGGAGGGGTGCGGAGCGGTCTCCGTGGCTATGGTCATCCAGCCGTTTGTCCCCGCGCCAGGGGACTCCTCCTCGGCGCTGTCCCCTTCCTCCCTAGCGCTGTTTTCAGCGGTCAGTGCTGCCGACGCCTCTTTGTCCCCGGCGTGGCCCGAGGCAAACGCGGCTGTCCAGACCATGGGCGTGCTGCTCTTCCTCCTCCTGGCCATGGACCCCACGGACACGGGGCTCAGCACATCCTCTATCACCGTGGCCTCCTGGGTGGTGCTCACCAGGTTGGCCCCCACGTCTAAACTGGAGAAATTTGTCCAAGAGCGGAGAGCTGCGGGGATTTCGGCGCCGAGAGGTGACTCGGCCCTTTCAAAGGGAGCCGAGCCCTTCTGGCAGGCTGGCTCGGCCGACCTCTCCATCGGGCTGGCTCTGTCGGCATCATCGATGAAAGCCATGGCCTCTGCTGCCACCGAGGCAAAGAAGTTCTCCTTCTTGCGCTCCGGTTTGAGCCTGCTGGTGGCAAAGGCATCGAAGGTATCGTCCCACTCCGAGGGCGGCGGGGGCGCGGCGGGGTCGGTGTCGGCAGGAGGGAGCTCTCCCGGTGCTGGGGGAGTGGTTTCTGGCACGGGGACACCAACGCTTTGGGCTGGAGAGTGCCCCTCGGGGTCTGTCTGCCTTGGGGAGGCACAGGGACTGCAATCCTCAGAGGAATAAAAGCTCCCAGCGACCTCTGCTGCAGCATGCGGCCCAGGCGGGAAACTAGAGAGAAAGTGAGTAGGTGAAGGAGAATTTAGTACCTGGTCAGCGAGGAGCTCCTCAAAGAAGGGATTGCTCTGCAGGGAGTTGAGGAATGGGTTGGTGGGGGACAAGCATCCGGCCTGGCTGTCTCCGGGAGCGGGAGGGAGGTTAGAGCTCGGCATGCCAGCGGGAAGGGCGGCAGGGCACGGGGCAGGGGAGCAGGGAGCACAATGAGAAGGAGCATCTGAGCTGGTTTCTACCTGAGGAGACACTTCCAGGCTGTGGAGGGAAGACAGAACAGTCCTCCTGGTTAATGCTGTGACAGAGCTGTCAGCACACACCACACACACTGCAAACGCTCGCTCCAAGCAGCAATGACCAAACCCATGCCTGGCTCGTTAGGCAGAGCGATGATTATGGAGTCAGGGCGTGGAAAGGGCATGCAGACACACAGCAAAGGGCAGCCCTGCTCCCAGGACAGTCCTGCCCGTTCCCCTCTCTGCCTCAGAGAGGTTTCCCCACTCCTGCTCCGTGTTTGTCCTGGTGCTGGGGGCACCCAGGGTAGGTGGAGCTCGAGGAGCCACCCAAGCTCTTGGGTCAGGGTTACTTGAACCAGTCGAGGCACACGGGGTGAGGCTCTCCCAGTTTAGCCCAGTGCCTCCTCACTGGTTTGCCAGCGTTGCCATGGGAGCTCGCTGGAGCTCCTGCTTGCACAGGAGGCAGGGACAGGGCTGAGGGAGGGGGGCCAGGACAGGGCCCTGTCCCTGCTCTGGACTCTGCCCCACCTCCCACGTGCCCCTTATCACATCACCTCTGGCCTCAGATCCCGAGATGCCCGAAACCCCAGCGGGGATCCCAAGGTGGAAGGGATTCAGCACATGGGGAATTCACACTCTCACCCCAAGTGAGGCTGGCAGCTCCCTGCTGCCTGTTCAAGCAGGACTGAGAGACCTTTCCTTGGGATTTCCTTGATCTCCCTTTGGGAACAGCTCCAGCAATGTGGAGTCACCACCCCGAGGAGGCTCACCAGGCTCAGAGGTTTCCACATCACCAAGGGAGGCTGTGGTGTGGACACCCCACGTCCACCTGGTGCTCCACGCTCCCTCCTCCTGGGCCCATCCCCTTGAGTCACCCTCGGGAGGAGCAATCCCATCCCCACAACAGGGGCACCTGGCCCTGCCCCCTAACAGATCCCGTGGGGTTGCTGCCTCCTGGCCAGCCACAGGAGCTCCACAGACTTCCCCTCTTGGCTGGGGATCAGCCAACTCTGGGCACACCAAGGTTTGAGAGGAAGGAATCCATTAATTGCTTTGCCAACCTGCCCAGGGCATGCCCAGCCCTGGGGCTACACCCCAGCATTTCAGGGGGGCTGGGCAGGGATCGCAGGCAGCTCTGCGAGATCACAAAGTTGCTTGGACAACTATTTCCATGTTACTGTGGATACATCAAATGCCTCAGACACATTTTAAGGCACAAAATGCCACCTTGAGGCAAAAGCTTTCACTGGTGATGGCACAGCTGGTCGCTCCCAAAGCAGGGAGGGCACTGGGTTGGCAGCACCTCTGCCCAGCAGGGATGCCCCCGCCACGGGGACCCCCTGCTCCCACTCCTGGCAGCTCCACAGCCCTTCCCTGCATCCTCCTCGGAGCAGCTCCTCGGAAAAGTGCCCACTGGAGCCATCAGTGCCACCAAAGTCGCCCATCCCAGTTTGGGGGCAGGGGATGCTCCTGATGGGCTCTGCTCCAGCACCCATGGGACACCACCAAAGGGAACTGGCAACCCAGGAGTGAACAAAGCCTCAACCCCTCCATGCCCATGGAAACCCGCAGCTCCCTCTGGGGCACGCACAGCTCGTGGGTGCCCTCTCCTGCTGGCACACAGCAGCAGTGGTGGCCATGCCCAGCCCTCCCTGCTCCGTGTCCTCTCCTGCTCGGCCCAGGGAGGAAGAGGCAGGAACTCCTCGCAGGGCTTCGAGCTCTGGGTGAGCACAGAAAGTCTCCAGGAGTTATGGGAGGAGCTGAGGGACACTGAGGCACAAACCAGTCCAGCCTGGCAGCCACTCTGTGCTTGGAGGAAAACCTCTCCCGGCACTCCCAGCCTGGAGATCAGCACATGGTCAGACCTTTTCCCTAATCCCCCTCGAATTTAAGCTCCCCAGAAGAGAACAGCTGCTCAGCACGTGAGCACTCAGCTGGATGAGTTCACAACGGCCACAAAGAGATTTTAACAGGGCAAAACATGGCAAATTGTCCTTGCCAGGTGGCCAGGGAAGGTGACAAGGGAAGGTGACAAGGTCCAGCCACCAGGATCTCAGGGTGGCTGCGAGGGGCACATACCCCAGCCTCACCTCTCCTCATGCTGTTGTGATGCCTCAGGTTTGAACTTTTCTCTGTTCCCAGCCCTGCCCTGCCCAGTGTCACTCTGCAGTTCCCTGGAGCTCGTTCAGTGCTGTTCTCTCATGCTCACACACACACAACAAAGCCTCTCCAGCTCTCCAAGGACACCCAGACCCTCCTAGGCCCAACAACTGCAAACCACAAGCTTGGGGACAGGGGGGCAAGCTTGGCCAAATTCCATCCTTGCCTGGCTCCTGCTTGGGGAATTGATGCTGAGATCCAAGTGGGAAGAACTCGGGAGCTGTCCTTGTCCATGTTGGGATGCACTGAGGCAGGAGCCTCTGGAGCCCAGAGTGTACCTCTGAAGGCCTTTCCAACCAATCCCTCCTTGATTCCTTTATTCCTGCCTGCTCTCTGTTCCTAGGGAGCCATTTAAGGCATCACTGGCACTGCTGCCACATTTTGGTGCAGACTGAGATCCATCCCTTGTGCTCTGCCTGAACCTCCTTTGTGCTGAGTAAGAGCATCCAGAGCTGATCCAGCTCCACTGGGCTCCAGCTCTAAATGGCTGCAGAGCATTAATCAGCTGCTCCTAACGAGCCCTGGCTGCTAATGACTGTCCCAGCTGCCAGGGGCTGAGCGGGTGAAGTTCCCTCCTCAGGGGTGGCTGATGCCAGGGCAGCCCCCTGGCCAGGCATCCCCAGTTGCACCAATCCCCACCTTGCACTGGTGCAGGAGCAGCTTCAAGGCCTCCTCAAACTCCCCCTTTGATCCTGTCTTCATTGCCCAAGTCACAGACTGGGTTGGGTTGGGAAGGAGCTTAAATCCCATCCCATTCCCACCCCATCTATGGCAGGGACAGCTGCCACTGTCCCAGATGGATCCAAGCCCCAATGTCCAACCTGGCCTTGGACACTGCCAGGGATCCAGGGACAGCCACAGCTGCTCTGGCAATTCCAGCCCAGCCCCTCCCCACCCTCCCAGCCCCAGCAATTCCTTCCCAACATCCCAGCCCAAGCTCCCCTTTCCCACTGGGAAGCCATTCCCTGCCTCCTGTCCCTCCAGCCCTTGTAAAGTCCTGACAGAGCTCCTGGGGTGCTGGACCTGCTGGCATTGCCTACAGAACTCGAATCCATCTTGTTTTGTCAGATTCTGCTTTTCCTACTTAAACTCCACTGTGGAAATTTCCTTTCTGCTTCTCAACCCCACTCCTGCTGGGCCCCACTGGGGTTTGTTCAGGGGCTCTTGGCTGCAGACTGCAGGCAGAAGGATCATGGAATGTTTAGGTTGGAAAAGCCCTCTAAGATCACCAAGTCCAACCATCCCCAGCACTGCCAAGGCCACCCCTGTCCCCAAGTGCCACATCCACAGGGCTTTAAAGCCCTCTGAGGATGGGAACTCCACCCCTGCCCTGGGCAGCTGTGCCAGGGCTGCAGAGCCCTTTCCAGGAAGGAATTTTCCTGACACCCAACCTAAACCTGCCCTGGGCACAGCTCGGGGCCGTGTGAGGAGCTGTGACTTTCCACTGGGATTTCAAATCGCAGCATCACCGTTGGACCCCATTCCTCGGGAGGAGCATGCCCGCTTTGGCCACCAGCCCGGCGCTGGCTGCAGCCTCGCTCTGCCCCCTGGAAGCCTCATTTCTCTCTCTGTTCTCCCCGAGGGAGGATGCTGGAAGTGCTCGGGGAAAGCAGGAGCGGAGCACGGCGGATTCCTCTAGAGGGAAACCTCCGCTTGCAGCAGCCCGAGGGAAGCAGCTCTTTGCAGCACTGAAACGCTGACTCACCCCCCTCCTCCTCCTCCTCCTCCTCCTCCTCCTCCCTCTCCTCCCATTCCCAGCACAAGGCTCCACCAGCCAAAATAAATCGCGGGTACCTCCCTGCCCTCATTTATTTGTCTGGCAGCACTTCACAGACTTTGCCTTTGAGCCTCGCAGCAATAAAAAAATTTAAAAAAAAAAGAGGAAATAAAATATTGCTGAGCAACCCCCTGATGGAAAACGTCTATTGGAAACAGCTTGTTCAAGGCAGGGAGGTGTCTCCCTAGGGATGCCAGGCTGGGTTTGAGGCTGAGGGCAGAGCTCTGCAGTCCCAGCCTGGCTGCAGGAGGGTGCAGGGGACTCTGCACCACCAGGAGCAAACAGCACATGCGCTGGAGAGGCAGCAGCCTGGGGAGGGCAGGGATGAACCCTGATGTGCTGAGGGGAAGAGCTGTGCTGAAGCTGAAGCTCGAGTGGGAAATGCCTCCTAGGAGGGCTGGATCCAGGGATGTGCCCTGAGCTGCCACTCCCAACCTGCCCCCATGTGCCCACAGACAGGGCCTCGGGTGCTCCCTCGGGTGGGAAAGCAGCAGGATCGGGGAGCTGGAGCATCCTGCAGCAGCTTCAAAGCTGGCAGGGAGCAGGAATTTCCTCCCAGCGGCATGAGCTGGGCTGGCACAGCAGGAATTGGGCAGGAAGGGGTTGGGAAGAGATGATGGGAACAGCAACCCAGGATGTTTTTGTACAAGGTGGGAGAGGCAGAGGGAAGGAGTCAGGGAATGTATCTTAAATAGGAATTCCAGAGGTGGAAGGACTGGTTTTCTCTATAACAAATCACCTGTAATAATCTATAAATGATCTGTAATCATTATCTGTGCAATAACCACTTGGCTCTTCCCTTGGGCCTCACCTGTCCATCACATCCCAACTCAAATGGACAAATCCTCCTTTACAGAGGTTTGCCCTCAAAACCACGGGAATTTTAAAAAATAGCAGAAATCTGGGCAGTACAAGGGCAGGGAGATGCAAACTTTAACCCCCAGGTCCCACTTTCAGGAGTGGGAGTGGGGCTGGGCTTTACCTGGGCAGCTCCAGAGCACATTGGCCTCAGCTCTGGATCCAGCTCCCCAGCCTGCCTCGTGTCCCTCCCTGGGGGACAAAGAGCCATTTCCCAGCCCTGCAGGCTCCTCACACGGCTCCCACCCACACCTGGGGCTGCTGTGAGGCAGGTGGGCAGCGCTGCACCCTCCTGGATCCCTGAGCCAGAGGTGGGACCCTGACAGCTCCCACGGATCCATCCCTGTCAGCCACAACGCCCTGGTGTCACATCAGGGCCTTCATCTCCCTCTTCCTCCAACCCTGCAGCTCCCCAGGCCCTGCTCTGCAAGTGCTGTTGGCTCTGGAGGGGCTGCCCCAACACCCAGGCTCCATCCCACTGCTGCCAGCCCGGCCAAGGACTGCTCCAGCCGTTCCAAACCTTCCTCCCACTCCCAGCTCTCAGGAAAGGAGAGCTCCTTGGGAGCACACGGGGAACAGGGAGGAACTGAGACAATATTTGGCCTCACTGCTGGACACAAGGCTGTGGACTCTGGGAAGGGGCTGGAGCCTGAAAATGGAACCAGTGTCCCTGTTTTTATAGGACAGAGCACAAATTCCCTTTCCTCCTGTGGCCAAGCCTGAGATGCAGCCCCATTTTTCCATCGGGATTCTCCACAGGAAGCAGGAGCTGCAGAGCTCTGATAACACTGGAGGAAACCCTGGAAACATTTAAAGGATTGTTTTAGCCCCAGGCTCTGCCTCAAATAAACCTGCTGAGCTTCTTCCTTGCATGCAACCCTTAACCAGCGACCTTCAAAACAACAACCCCCAGCCAGGCTTTTATTGAGCCTCCAAAGAGCAAACACCACCTTCCTCCTGCTCCCATCCCATCCGAAATCAAAGCCTGGAGCTCGCAGGGATCAGCACAGGCAGGGATGAAGAGCAGAGCCCTTGGGACCTGAGGAGAATCAGGGAGAAGCAGCTGTGGGTAAGGGCTGGGAAATGCCCAGCTCCCTGCCCAGGACAGGCTTGCAGGGCCAGCTCCCACACCGAGGGCTCAGCAGAACCCACCCAGAACAGAACCAAACCCTCCTCACAGAGCTCCAGTTAAACCCAGCCCAGAGGCAGCAGCTCCTGGTTTTGGGAAGGGTGTGTTTGGCAGAAAGAGTGGGTAAAGATGAGCTGTGCCAGGCTGGGCTTGGCTGCAGGCGAACTCAAGCCATCCATCTAATTACAGACCTGCTCACTAATTACAGGCTGAGGTTTTGGTCTTGTACAGGGACTGACTTTGATGCTTTCTCACCACGTTCAGCTCTAGGTTAAATGTGGCCTGTCCAAGGTGGGCAAAAAGCTGAGAAGGTGCTGCTGGCAGGAGCCACAAAGCTGAAGTTTCCAGAGTCAGGAGAGCAGGAGGAAAAAAGTCCTTCCTGCAAATAAAACTGCTCAGTTCAGAGGCTGCTTCTCTCCAGAGCAAGGCTTAACTCAGCTCTAGAAGTGACACTGAACAGCTCCTCCAGCTGCAGAGGGACATCAGAGATCCCCAGGGATCAGAGAATCTGGGATAGTTTGGGTTGGAAGGGACCTTAAAGTCCATCCAGAGCCACCCTGCCATGGCAGGGACAGCTCCCACTGTCCCAGATTGATCCAAGCCCCAATGTCCAACCTGGCCTTGGACACTGCCAGGGATCCAGGGACAGCCACAGCTGCTCTGGCAATTCCAGCCCAGCCCTGAGCCACCCTCCCAGCCAGGAATTCCTTCCCCATATCCCATCCATCCCTGCCCTCGGGCAGTTTGAAGCTAAAAAGCTCTTCCACAGCTTTGACCTGAATCATCAGCTCAGTTGTTCAGGGTAAGGAAGCAAAATAAAAGCAGAGAGGTCAGTTCTGTGTAATCAAAATGGGTAATGATGTAATAATGAATGGCCAGGAAAACTGAAGCACCGGGAAAACCAGGGCAGAGACAAACCCTGTCCCTGTGATGATGGAAAGGCTCAGCCTCAGCCCCCAAATGCTTCTTGTAACGCTCCCCAAAGGTTCTCAATTCTCCCAGCACCAAATCCCTGGACACTGGGAGGGAGAAAGCCCTTCCCAGCCAGGCAGCTCCAGCACTTCCCCTCCTCCACCAGACACTTCTCCCAACTCCTGCTTTCAATCCCCCCTGCTCCACTTTAAGCTCATTATTTCCCATTCTCAGCTGCAAACTCGGATGTTTCCCAAAAGGGGTTCTGAGAATCCCTTCCCTCCAGCCCGTGCTGGTTTGAAGCCATTCCCATTTTTGGGAGAGTAAATCCCAGCCAGAGGAGCTGCTGCCACACAGCTCATCCCAGTCTCTCCTCACAAGACTGACAAAGTCCTCGGCAAAGCGACTCCAAGCAAAGCTGGGCTCTGGCTGAGCTTGAGATTAAACTGCGAGCGCTGAGGTGGATTTAAAAAATCCCATGGAGTGGAAACCCTCTGGGAAAGGAGCAACGCTGGGAATGAGTCCAGGCAGGCAGGGAGCTGTGAGAAACCAGCAGTGTTCAGGTGATTATCCACTGGGCTGGATGGACAGGAACAGGATTCCAGCTGGATCAGACATCCCTGCCTCCAAATCAGAGTCCAGCAGAGGATCTGGGCAGGCACAGCCCTCCTGCCTCCTACCCAGAGCTGCCAGGAGGGGAAAACCTGCTGGTTTCTCACCCATTTCCTAAGGAAAAGGGCCCAGAGGGAGATGCTGAGGGCAGCTCCTTCCCATCCCATCCCATCCCATCCCATCCCATCCCATCCCATCCCATCCCATCCCATCCCATCCCACACACTCTGTGCTTCCCTAGCTGCCTCAGGCACCTGGCAGTCACTGCCTGGGTACAGCAGGAGTTTCACGCCTTGATTTTTTTATTCTAGGCCTTAACCAGCAGGTTTGTTATCCCAAAATTAGAAAGAAAAATTAAAAGAATGATCTTGGGTGGGAATGCTCTGTCCTTCCCCAAGGACAGGATGCAGAGGTCAGAGCCCTTCAGGCTGTGACACCAAACCCCTGCCAGGGGTCTGAGTCTCCTGGGAATCACAGCATGGCTTGGGTGGGAAGGACCTTAAGGATCATCCCATCCCACCCCTGCCATGGCAGGGATGCCTTCCACCACCCCAGGGTGCTCCAAGCCCCATCCAGCCTGGCCTTGGACACTTCCAAAGGCAGGGAATGCCAGAGCCATCCATGGGGATGCAACCCCAGAGCTCCCACATCCTGCCTGCTCCTTCCCACTGCTGGCCTTTGTGGGACAGAGCTCCTGCCTGTGGGATGGGATATTCCTGATATTCCTGATATTCCTGATATTCCTGACCCAGGGCAGCAGCTCCTGCCTGTGGGATGGGATATTCCTGATATTCCTTATATTCCTGAGCCAGAGCAGCAGCTCTGTGCCTGTGGGATGGGATATTCCTGATATTCCTGACCCAGGGGAGCATCTTCTCCCTGTGGGATGGGATATTCCCGATATTCCTGAGTCAGGGCAGCAGCTCCTGCCTGTGGGATGGGATATTCCTGATATTCCTGCAGCTCCTGCCTGTGGGATGGGATATTCCTGATATTCCTGCAGCTCCTGCCTGTGGGATGGGATATTCCTGATATTCCTGCAGCTCCTGCCTGTCCCAGCTCCCCCAGCTCTGCCTGTGCAGCCCCAAGGCCACCAGGAGCACAACAGCTCCCTGGGGAAAGGAGGGATTCCGGGGCTGGGGCTGCAGCCAGGCTGAGGGATGTGCTCATCCCTCCACAGGCTGAACATGTGGGAACCTGGATGTGTGGGATAAACCAGGAATAAGCTCCTCAGGAAAGGAGGATCAGACTGTGCTCAAATCCTTCTGCTTAATAAATTAGGTTAAAGTCAGCCCAGATTAGAAAGCTCCTCTGATAAACCCAGCCTGTGGACTGAGCCAGCTCTCAAGTGCTGCTTGTTTTCTCTGGCTGGTTTGAACTCCATTTCCTGCCACCCCTGACCTCTGCACTGCCAGCTCAGCTCCAGGGGTGATAAATTCCTCACAGGAACAGCACAAACACCACAAAACCTGAGGATCTGCAGGGATGAATCACCACACAAAGCAAGAGCAGTTAGAGATCTGTAACTGGCAGAAGGGAAGGCTGGCTGGGATGGCAAGAGCAAAGAGCAGGGTTGGGATTAGTTACTTTGGGAGTATTAATGACATCTCACATTATCAAAGTGCTGCACCCTGAGCAGATCCCACAGAGGAAGGTAGAGCTCATAAAAATAATGTGATTACACATCCCTGCATCCCACATCCCAGCCTGACTGCCAGAGAAGCTTTTTTAGCTCATTAAAGGATATTGAATCTGCATTTCGAGGCCGCAGAACCACTCGGTGTGACCACACTGAGCCCCACCTCTGCAGGGGGAAACCTCTCCATGGAGGGGATCCCTCCCTTCCCTGAGTGGAAAACACATCCCACATCCAGTGGAGGTGGTTTCTGGCAGAAGCCAGGGGAGGATCCAGGAAAATCCCCTTCCCTTTGAGACATTCAAGAGCAGGGAAGCATTTTCCCTGCTCTGACCTTGCTGAGCACCAGGGCCCGGCAGCGTCCGGGAGCTCTGACCAGCGGAGCCACCCCAGACAGGAATTTGGGGCAGGAATCACCAGCCTGGACCTCCATAGCCCCTTCCACTGACCTGGGTTTCTGAGGGGACTCTTTGGGCTCCTTGGACCCAAACCAGCCGCTGCTCTTGCTCCTCTCATCCCTCGCAGCCGAGGCGTGCACGGGGGTCCCTCTGTCCCCCTGCCCTTTGCCCCCGTGGTGGAAGAAGCCTCCCTTGGCTTTCTTGTCCTCCTTCCCGGCGTCCTCGGGCGCTCTGTCCTCCTCGGAGAAGCCCAGGGGAGCTGCGGCCTGGCCGGGTTTGCCCTCCAGGCGATGGCTCTCCTCCATCCTGGCCCTGCCCAGGTGGTTGCTGAGGGTCACGGCCTTGGTGGACACCTTGAGCTCTTCCTGCAGGTCCAGGCTGGGAGGGGACGGGATGAACCTGGGCTCGTCCCTCTGCTGGGCCCTCTCCAGGCNTCGTCCCCGTACACGTGGCTGCCGTTGATGCACAGGGACGAGCGGGACGAGGCCTCCTGCTTGGGCTTGGGGCTCTGGGCGGCTCGGGGCTCGGGGCTGGCCCGGGACATGTCGTCGCTGAACGCTCGCTTGTGGGTCAGCTTCGGGGAGGGCAGCGAGTCCTTCCCTGGGGGAGCAAACACACAACGGGTGAGGCCATGGGCACGGCAGCTTCCCTGCGTTATCCTCCACCTGTAAGCCCCAAACTGATCTGGGAAGTTGATGCCTTAGGTTTTAACTTTTACATTTTTCAAATCCTGCACTGCCCAGTGTGACTCTGAAGTTTTCTGTAACTTGTTAGTGCTGTTCTCTGTGTTGTTCTCTTATGCTAAGACAGACATAACAAAACCTCTAAGTTGCTCTCCAAGGACACCCAGAACAAGAACTGTAAACCTTCATCTTGAGAAGAAGGAGGCAAGCTTGGGGAAAATCACATCATTAGCTGGGTTCTGGTTGGTAAATTTATGTTGATATAAAAGTGTGAAGAACTCGTGAGCTGTCATTGTCCATGTTGGGATGCACTGAGGCAGGAGCCTCTGGAGCCCAAAGTGTGCAGCTGAAGGCCTTTCCAATAAATACCTCCTNCCGCCCAGCCCCCAGGGCACCTCGTGGGGGTCGGGGTGCAGGGGGGCGAAGCCGAAAGCCTCGTCCTGCCTGCGGGGCCCGGGGGGCACGGGCAGCGGGGCAGAGNCCTCCACCTGTAAACCCCAAACTGATCTGGGGAATCAGCCCAGCCTTCTCCCTCCCAGGCTCCATGGGATTGTGATTAAATTCTTGGGAGTGTGAAGCTCCCAGCTCTGCAGCCTCACGGGAGACACAATATCTGAGCACAGCGGGGGAGGACCCCAGAGGAGGCTCTGAGGTGACAAACCCATTGTCTGAGAGGCTCTGAGAGGCTCTGAGGCTGATAATGAATGCAAGGAACTCCCCAGAAGCTCCTTAGAGGGTTTTAAATCTTCCATGTGACTTAGGAGCTCGCACTGAGCAGGAGATGATGAGGCTGTGAGCTCCACGCCAATGCTTGGTGTGACGAGCCAGGAGGGTCCAGTGCCTGCAGGTCTCTCCCACTGCCCTTAGGGCTGGATTTGATCATCTTAAAGATCTTTTCCAACCTTAAGAACCCCGTGATTCTATAACCTTGTGACTACTCCCAGCTTTTGGAGGTGAAAATCATGGAGAAGCCGAGGAGAACGACTGACACGGCCGCTGGCCCCTCCCAGCTGGGCATGCTGCTCCCTTCACAGAATCAGGGAATGGTTGGGGCTGGAAGTGACCTTAGAGATCACCCAGTTCCAGCCCCCTGCCATGGGAAGGGAAGCTCCCAGTAGCTGGAAGGCTCATCCCAGGGACGATGGGACCAGCACTGGAATGTCACCCAGCAGAAGCCACGCGGCTCCCGGGGGACTCCCACCCAACCTGGCAATGTGCTGTCTGCAGCCAATTAAACCATTTAATTACATATTTGTTTCCAAGGGGGAATTAATTCCCTACAAGGGCCTTTTTTGTTTGTAAATCGCTGCCCTGGGAGTGCCAAGAGCTCAGATTGTTTTAATCACCGGAGCCAGGCCCCGTTTCGGCTTTGCCTGCGAGCCGGAGGCAGCTCATTAGAGCAGTGACCCAGGGCAGGGCCAGCAGCTGCCCAGCCCAGCCCAGCCCAGCCCCGCCCAGCCCAGCCAGGGCTGCTCCGAGGGGCTAGGAAGAAACAGCCCTGAAGAGCCCTCAGATCCTGGGAGCTCGTGGTGAGGTGTGGAAAAGCAAAATCTGGGATGTTCCTCCTTGTTCTGGCAAACGCCTCAGTGCCAGCACACACAAGGTCTCAGGGATTTGTGCAGGATGTCACCTCTTAGTGACAGCCTGGAGCAAAGGAGGCTCCGGGGGGACCTTGTGGCTCTGCACAAGTCCCTGACAGGAGGGGGCAGCTGGGGGGGGTCAGGCTCTGCTGGCAGGGAACAGGGACAGGAGGAGAGGGAACAGCCTCAGGCTGGGCCAGGGGAGGGCAGGGTGGATTTGGGGAAATTCCTTCACTGCCCACGGCAGGGGTGGAGTCCCCATCCCTGCAAAAGCCCCGTGGATGTGGCACTTGGGGACAGTGGTGGCCCTGGCACTGCTGGGGAATGCTTGGACTCCATAATCTTGGAGGGTTTTTCCAACCCAACCAATTCCACGATTCCCTGGTTCCGTGACTGGGCAAGCAAGGAGTTAACAGAGCTGCGAGAAAGCCTCAACAGTTCCTTGCAAAGAAAGGAAGGGGGAAAACCGGAGGGGGATTATCCCTGATCCTCTTACCAGAGCGCTCCATGGACAGACTGCCGTGTCTGCTCGGGGATTTGGGCACCTCGGGGGCGTTCGCTGCCATGCTCAGGCTGGCAGAGGAGATGGTGCTGTCGGAGCCCAGGGACGTGCTGGACTGCGTCAGGGACGACTTGCGCAGTTTGTTCTTCATGAAGAAACCCTTGACCTTGGACTTCTTGCCCCCGAGCTCAAAGTCATCCTCCATGTCCAGGGCTCCCGTGCTGCTGGGGATGATGGCGGAGGCTGACTCCAGGTCGTACTTCTTCTTGCCTGTCACCTTGTCCTTCAGCTTCCCGAAGGGCGAGCGCGGCTTGTCCTTCACGGACAGGTCGAACATGCTGGCCGTGAGGCTGTTCCGCGTGAACTGGATGCTCACCAGGATCTCACCTCGCTCCTTCTCCTTCTTCCCAGCCTTGGAGTGCAGCTTGTGCCACCTGGGAGAGAGAAAAGGAGAGGGCCCTCGGTCACTTCCAAGAGACACAAGCCAGAACTTTGGAGAAGATGCTGGTGGGAGAAAGCACCAAGGGCTATCCAGCATGAGTGTCTGCAGGGAAAGGGTTGGGAAACATTGGAGCTGCCCAGGGCGGTGGAGTGCCCATCCCTGGAGGTGTCCAAGGAAAGCCTGGACGTGGCAGTCGGGGCTGGGGGCAAGGTGGGCATAGGGTACAGGCTGGACTCGATGATCCTGGAGGGCTTTTCCAACCTCAGTGATGCTGGGATTCCAATCCACGTGTCCCAGACATCACCCAAACCCCAAGTCAGAGACACAAATACCACACACAGAGCTGGCACATGGGATCTGACTCCTCCCTGGTGCACCTGCAGCTCCATCTCCATCATCTCCATCATCTCCATCTCCATCTCCATCTCCACCTCCACCTCCATCTCCACCCCCACCTCCACCTCCACCTCCACCTCCACTTCCACCTCCCCCTCCATCATCATCTTCACCTCCATCTCCATCATCATCTTCACCTCCATCTCCATCATCATCTCCACCTC
>VZTN01007716.1:0-15706 GCA_013400515.1 Erpornis zantholeuca
AAAATTCATAGATCCAGTTCAGGAATGAGGCTGAATAAGGCTTCTTCGCACAAGGAAGAGGAGAAGAAACAGAAGATGGTGGGCTGTTGAGCATCTTCTCTTTGAAAAGGGAAGAAGAAATTGTGAAACATAAAGTAAAAAGTAGCTGAAAAAAATGGTTGTATTTATCCAGCCTGCTGAGGATGACAGCGTTTCTTCAGAGGCCAAGTTGAAGAGGAGCAGTCCTTGACTCACAAGGCTTCAGTGATCTGGCCATGAAACATCACAAGGAATCTCACCTGGAAAAATTATTAAAGAAACTTAGGTCATGTCAAACACAATATATATATATAAACATATTACAGAAGAAAATAAGGAGTATGTAAATGTATGTAAGTACAGGATGTTGTACAGACTCTCCGTACAACAAAAAATCTACCAGCCACATAGATAAGGATAGCTTTTAAGGATAGTGTGAAGGAGGAATTTAGTTTAGGGACGGAAATCCATGAGGACCTATTTTCTCATAGTTATGTAACTTTTTGTTTGCTTACTTAGCAAACAGCTAAGTAAGAACTGACAGCATGCTAATTGTAATGAATAATGAAAATAATGAAATACATGAAAAATAATCCTTTCTATTAACTGGTGTCAATAACAACAAAATTACAGCATACTCTCATGGAAAAGAGCACAAAAATAAGAATAAATTTGACATGAGGGAAGGTGACTATTTTCATCTTCTCTTGTGGAAATTACAGTGTAAGTGCTTTTTAAGATGGACTAAAACGAAAAGTTGGGACAGGTCCAGTTGTATTAAAAAATTCAGATGAACTTCAAATTCTCTTTTCCTGAAATGCTAAGGTGAGCTGCTTATTAAGCCAGCCTAGCTACTGAGGGACAATAGGGAACTACTACGCAACACCTTCCATGTGATAGACCTCTAGCATTTGCTTCAAGGAACCAAGTCTGAACCTGAAATAAGCAGAAAGGCATGATAGTGAGACAAAAAAACCCATAGAAAACATAATAAAAGGCTTTTAAGGATCACAAACAAAACTTGTTTGGATTTATTAAGTGCTAGTTCATGGATGCAAGATATGCAGCAATCTAAATTGGGATGGAATTTGACAAAGGGTAATGCCTTGAGGTGGCCATATAAAAAGAGAGACTAGAAAAAAAGAAGAGACTAAAGGTAGGTATTTATTTGAAGGGCCTTCAAAGATACACCCAGGGCAGTCCAAAGGCTACGCCCAAGATGGACCCTGGGTCACGAGTTCTTCACACTTTTATAAGTTTGGTCCATTTGCATATCAGGGTTAATNAAGTTTGGTCAATTTGCATATCAGGGTTTTCCAATTATAACTTCAGTTAATGATTAACTACCCCAGGTTTGTCCCTCCTCTCAAGGCTTTAGTTCACACATTTTGTGGCCTGGGACAATCTAGGTGTCCTTGGAGAGCAAACCTTGAGAGGCTTTGTTATGTTTAACCAGAATGAGAGAGCAGTAGTTAACAGGCCACACAAAACTTCATAGTTAAACACTAGGCAGTACAGGATTTGAAAAACATGTAAGTTAAAACCAAGGCATCATTAAGGCATCAAGAGTTATGAAAATGAAACATTTCCTTCAGTTTCTGTATTCATTTTGTGTGCATTTTCTGCTTTTTAATTGAAAAATAAATCTTGAATTCATACCTGAGCCGTCTTAGCGTTTTGGTGTGAAAAATTCTGCTCTGATCCAGTGATTTGAGTTGCTTGTATTTTGGCAGCTCCAGGAAACTGTGAAACACTGGGAATAATTTAAAAATGTAGTATCACTGTCAAGATATCAAAAATATATCAAATTTTCAATATATTGGTAATAATACTACAATCTACAAAGGTGCTATAATATACCATGTCCAAGACAAGTTACAAATCCAGTAGTATTTCTGAACAAAGAATCTTTGAAAAGACAACCATTCATCAGAAATCCTGGTAAACTTACACCAGTGAATGTGGTTGTGATGCAGACCCTATCTAGGTCCCGATCCACAAAAAGACTCCATATTGATAGACTTTCAGATTCAGAAGGCTTAGGTTTATTGTTTCATGCAAGCATAACATGTAAGCAAGCAAGCAAGCAAGGTGCTAAAGCAAAAGGCAAAAAACTTTTCTCTGTCTGCTGAGAGATTGTCTTCTTCTCTCTGGCTGTGAACAGAGCAATGTAGTACAAAGTATGAAAACAAAGATTGAGTATTTAATTGGCCAAGGAAACACTCTTTTTTCAAAACATCTTTTCAAAGTTTACATTCTTTATCAAAAACCTTCCTGAGAATATGGAATATTTCTCTTTAGAAAGTAAGAGGTTTCACAGCTTAGGAAGAAAGTGCCTTTTCAGGTTTGCTCTTGGATTTCTCTAAGATCCACTAAATGTCAGCCTCACAAGTGAACACATTAAAATTGTAACAGATGCTACTCTTAAATCTCGTAACATACCATATTTTGATATTTCCTCTATTAGTTCATATTTCTCCATGAAAATATAGCAAAGTCAAAACCAAAAAAATCTTGAAATCCTTTTTATGCTTTTGATTTCTTCAAATAATGTTTAATGTGTGATAACTCTTTGAGCCATGTGGAAGAAAGTATATTTAACTTTTCTTTTTCCATACTCCAAGTAGTTGTTAAAACAAAAAGAAAGCAATTGAAGTATTACCTACATGCCAGACAACTGAATTTGTTGCAAAATACTCTATACATGCCAGGGCATAAAGTAAGGTCTCTTTACGTCTTTTAATGTAATTGCTTCTTGGTGACAATCTAGTTGCAAGATTTAAGGCTTTGTATACTTTTTGCGGAATTATTAAACTTTTAAAAGGAAACTGTTTATTCTGTATGAACTGCGGCTTTTTTTTTCTTGATATAATACCATTTCTCTATTAGGCAAAATATACAGAAACCACAATTTCCCTTTCTATTCAAACAGATGTTAATTGAAATTCATCTGAATGGGCTAATCTTTGCAATTTTATAATCTTATAAATTGTTTATGTTTCATTCTGCTTGTCTGCTAAGTTCATATGAACTTGGAGGTATTATGAATGATCATGCACATGAAAAAGCAACTTATTTTCCTAACTTTTTGGTCAGAAAACATTTGCAGATGATTGAGATTGATTACAATTTTCTGTTGTACTGGAAAATTACTGTTTTAGAAGAATGGAAGTGGTACTTAAGAGGAAAGATTTCTCTTTAGGAAGTTAAAAGCCTTTCAAGAGACTCAGTTTATTAATTACATGAAACATATTTCTTTTCATTGTTGCTTCCTCTCTTTCTCCTCAGTTTCTATATAGTTCTTTATTTTTCCAAATGTTTACTGTTCTTTAGATTTTTATAAAGGGAAAGGGGCGGAAGGTGATTGAACCATGTCTGTGTTGGGAATTGGCCATAATACTCTACTATTAAGAATGTAATTAGATGTTTAACTAAAATATTTTATACTCTGTGTTTCAGTAAAAAGCTCTTTTTAAAATCACAGATAAAGCAAGGTCAGAGGAAAGGCATTCTCTTGAATTATGAAGCTAGGCATTAATCTGGGTACGTGTTTTTGAGATATTTAACTACCCACATAGGAATTAAGCTAAAACTGGAGCTAGTTGCAGGCTTAACATCTTTCACTGAAAGCTGGATCTTCTGAAACCCAGTGCAAGGTAGAACTCAAAAATGTCAATTTTGTTTTGTGAGGCATTGGTGTGGTAGGTTGACCCTGGCTGAATGCCAGCTACCTACCAAAGCCACTATACCACTCTTTGCAAGTGGACAGGAGAGAAAACATACAACAAAGGGTTCATGAGTTGAGCTAAGGACAGGGAGAGATCACAGATTACCATCACAGGCAAAACAGGCTTGACTTGGGGCTATTAACTAAATTTATTACCAATCAAAATCAGAACAGGATAATGAGAAGTAAAAAAAACCTTAAAATCACCTCCCCCCCACCCTTTCCTCCTTCCTGGCCTCTACCTTCTCCCCCCAGATGCACAGCTAGAGAGGAATGGGGTTTATGCTCAGTTCATCACAGGTTGTTCCTGTCACTGCTCAGGAAGAGGAGTCATTTCCCTGCTCCAGGTTGGGGTCCTTCCCACAGGAGATCTTCACTAACTTCTCCAGTGTGAGTCCTTCCCATGGGCTACAGTTCTTCATGAACTGCTCCAGTGAGGGTCCCTTCCCATAGTGTGCTGTCTTGCAGGCACAGCCTACTCCCCCACTCCTACTCCTTGGGCTCCCCATGTGGTCACAAGTCCTACCAGGAAACCTGCCCCAGTGTGGGATCCTCTCTCCATGGGTCTGCAGGTCCCTGCCAGGAATCTGCTCCAGCACAGGCTTTCCAGAGGCTCATAGCCTCCTCTCAGGCATCCACCTGTTCCAGTGTGGATCACAGGCTGCAGGTGAATCTCTGCATCCCCATGAACTTCCATGGGTTCCATGGGCATGTTGCATTGCTGGCTTCTCTTGCAAAGCCACAATAAGCAACCAGTGCCAGACAGCATTTCTGCCCGGCTCTGGGCAGGGTCCACATGGTCCAAGCCTTCCTTCTGAAAGTATGGACCATGTGGCCCTCACCAGACAGGGAGCCTTCATGGCTAGCTCAGGCATCTTGCTCTGCACAGTGACACAGCAACACAGGGGATGGAGAAGAGGCCTCTGCAAGGAGAGCACAGAAAGCCTTTATCCACATGGTGTTATTCAGCTCTCCAGGGTCAAAGGCAAAGGAAAGGCAGAGGATCTGGAGTTTTATTGGACCCGGGGGAGGGACAGAGTCGGGGTCCCTCAGATAGGAGGAGTCTGAGGGAGTGGCCAGGGTTTAGCTTGGAAGAGGGTAAAAGGGGTGGGGGGAGCAACACAGGGGCACAGCTGCTTCACTATGGACTGCACCATGGTCTGCAGAGGAATCCCAGCTGGAGCTCTTCCCCCTCCTTCTTCACTGACCTTAGTGTCTGAAGAGTTGTTCCTCTCAAGTCCTCTCATAGTTGTTATCTGAGCATATTTATAACTGCACAATAATTTTTTTTCCTTCTTAAAATTTGTTGTCACAGAGGTGTTACCACCATTTCTGGCCATGGCTTGGCAATGGCTCTATCCTAGAGCTGTGTGACTTTGGTTTGCATCAGACATGGGAAGCTTCCAACAGATTCTCACAGAAACCCCTCTGCTACCAAAGCCTGGCCATGCAAACCCAGTACAACAGGTCAATTTAGTCCTAAACCCTTATATATCCGTTTACCTTACATCACCCTGTGCAATATTGCTGTAGTCAACAAGCAGAATTTTCTGAAGATCTAAACATGGTTTGCATAGACTTAAGCATGTACAAATTGGCTTCATGGCAGTCAGTCTGAATTGTATTAGTTAAGATGGAGTTAGAGTAGTTGTTATTCGTTATATTATAGGACAAAATAATATTGTTATACTATAGGTAAATAATAGCAATGGTTTAGCAACACTTGTTGAGAGGGACCAATATATATGCCACAACATGTTTCACAATGAGGTAAAGAAAATGGCTATAAAAACTGTGTTACCCTGTCCCCAGAGAGGCTTCACAGCCAGTCAGGGCGGAGAGGACTCTCATGACTGGACTGCGGGTAGCTCCCCGCTCACACTCGCACACATGCTCTTGCTGGCGAGGGCGGGTACTTGGATGCCCGAGAAAAACGCCCGCCAAAAGTGGGCCCGCGAGACTGAGTTGGGGGAGGAGGTGGCTGGATGCAACACCGGGAGGTTTCTTTTTTCCTTCTTCGCTTTGGACTGCTTGGAGATTCAGCTTGGCCCCTTCTGCTCCGGCGTNCCGCTGCTGCGCCTGCAGCCGCTCGAGAGTCGCGCCCCAACGGCCCCAGAAGCTACACAGACGTACTGCAATTCGCCACACACCCGCCCCGTCTGCCAAACCGATTCTGACAGCCGGGGGTGTGTGGTAACACTGTCCGCTGTCCTCTGTTTCTCCCTCCCCACCGCCTCCGCTTCTTATTTCTGTTTCCCCCCCCTCCCCTCGTTTTTAATAAGAACACCTTTTTGTTGTTGTAATTGTTGTTGGGGGGGGGGATGTCCTTTTTTTTTCATTATTTTTATTTTATTTTCATTTTATTTCAATAAACCGTTTTCAGATATAATATTGCCATGCCTTGTGCTTGATTTTTCGTCAGAAAATCTTTCAAAAGGATCCCTCCTGGCTCCCCTCCTTTAGTGGAAGGGGACACTTGTGATCACACACTATTCCCAAGGTAAAATGGTTGTTTTGTTGGTGATTTTGTTTTTATTCCTTTCTATTAGAGAGTGTCATAATCATTGTTAAATTAAGGTGTTTTTCTTCCATATTTTGCCAAGAAAAATATAGTCATTTGCTATTGTAATTGTGCTCCCTGATAGTGATTAAGTTCCACATTTGCATGCTATATGTATCTTAAATGCTGTAAGCATGTTAGTCAGTTATATTTGTCATGTATATGTATTAATCTATTTCCTCCTCAGGCTGCCTTAAACTGTTTGGCAATGATCCCATCAGAACCAACAAAAATATTTTCACTTTATTTCATTAAGTTTGACCAACCAGATCTGTATCAAACCTGTCTAGAACATCATAAACACCATGTTTTCTTTCACAACCAATACATTTAGGCTTTTGTTCTCTTTTTATTTTCCCTTCTTGTAATCTTTAAGTCTTTGCCGTTCTGCTTGCATAGGCTTCACAGGTCGTGCAGCAGAATGAATGGTCAGACCCCTTTGACCTACACACTCAATCTCAACCTTCAGTTCAAATCTACCATCAACAGAGGAAAGGATTTATAGAAGCATTTATCCTTACACAATACCCAGGCAGAATGCTGTCTGGGGGCAGAAGATACTAATTTCCTAGAAGACTGAGTTGCTTCTGGACATGAAAGCCTGAGAAGTTTTTGGTTGCCCACACAAGATTGTCTGAACATGTGATGTTTTTGAAAATCTCCTGAAGATCTCTTACGAACCACATGGATGTGATCAGCCCACACTACCTAAAGGAGAAATGGGCGGGAGGCTGCTAAAGCAGCAAATGGTAGCTCTCTCTGCTTGCTTTGTTGCTGCCCGTGTCCTGAAAAGCCAGGATGTCCACTGCTTCTGTGATGAAGGGTCTAGTCCCTGAGGATCATCAGTACTAATACTAAGGAGACAAAAATCATGATCCTTCTTAACCTCTTCTGAAAAGCAATTTCAGCTGTCTGATGAGCTACACCATGGCTGCATGGTCTCCTTTGGTCTGGTGCTGTCACAGGGTGATGAAGTTCAGTTCTTCCCCAGTGATCAAGAAATCTAGATGTAATTTTGTGTCATAGAGTCTGTTCATGTTCAGTCCTGGCTACTTCTCCTCATCTACAGCATAACCTTGGCATGCCTTGTGAAACTCTATGGGTCAGGCCAGGCCATCAAGTAAAGGAGGTCCAGTCCTATGGGACTTCACACTTAATTCCTTAGAGTCAATACCATCCTCTCCCTGGAGGCTATAAAGATATCCAAGTCTTCTGCTGGTTCATCCATGAAATGTGTGCATAAAAGTGCTTTAAAACAAGTAAACTCAGTTTGAAATGTTTGGTTTTCCCACTCCTTTCAAAATGATAACTTTGGAGAACTTTTGTGTATTTAGAGGTTTTTTGTTTGCTGCCTTTTATTGTTTGGTTGTTATGCGACTCTTCCTATTTTTGGCTGCTCCCTGGATGTGGGAGATGCTTCAAACCAAGGACACACTTAAAACTGGGTCATCTTTCTCCACTGATTGGAGAACTTTTTCTTGATAGTCTACAGCAGATTCTCAAAATCCTCCTGTAACCTCTGGGAAACTGTGGAGTGGAAAAAACATGCCAAAAAAGACAGTGGATATTTTGAAATTCAGGAATTTGTTTCCTCTTAATTCCTTGATACTGGATTTTATTTTATAGATTAATTTAGAATTTAAAATGTAGTTTAATTTATTTAATTATCAAGTTATTAGACTGTATCGGGGTCACATTATCCAGCTTTTCCTTGCAGCCATAAAGACTAAAAAACTAATTTTTTAAAAAATAAAACCAGGGTTGTCTTTTCTGGTAATCTCTGAAGTTCTTATCTTCATACAATCAATTAGTTTCCAGAATTGCACTTCTTTCAATAGAGCCTGAAATACTGTCCAAATCCAGCCAAATCATGGAAGTCAGACACATCACAAGCCAGGCTCTCAGTTAAAATCTATACGGATATGATCCACGTGGATAGATTACACATTGTAATCTTCAGCTAAACTACCGATGAAGTGCAGCACAGAGATCACCTTGCATTCCCTGGCCGTGTACAGACCAGGGCATAAATCCTACTTCCATGGGATAATTGCACTTAGAGTAGTGTTAAACCTAACTGGAGACAGTTAACATCAGTTGGCCACACTGAAGAAATCAGGAAGGGCCATTTAGCTCCAGAAGCAGTCCAAAAGTCTGGGGAATGCATGTGGTCCCCATCCCCAGCATATCTGTATCTCTCCTCTCACTTCAAGAAGCAGTGTTTTCATTCCTCTGATGCCACAGAGCAAAGTGATATCACTACACAGGTAAGTAAACAAATCCCTGAAATTCAATCAAGCAACATGAGGGGTACTTTGACCAGAGAATAAAGTGAAGTATGAAACAAGAAATCTGGAATAATTAGGAATTTTATTGGAAGTAAAGAGTTACCTCTTTTGCCTCACAAATGTATAACATGTATTTTTAATTCCTTTGTCAATTACCACCTAAAATGAGTAGTGCATTCCCCAAAAATGTGAGGGATCGGGAGAACTTTTTTGGAGAAACAGTTTTTTCAGGGACATGTCTTTTCTTAGAGTTGTGATGCATTAGAGTTTTTTTGACATTGATATACAAAATAGCAGAGATGGCAACATAATTTGCTATATTAATTTAATATCATATTTACACCAGGTGGGTAAGGAAAGGATTTAAAGGCAAATAAAATGTAACTGCAGAGAATCTTAGCACAACAAATCTAACCTATGACTGCATAATACAAGCGTTTAGCCAGAGTAGACTCAGGAGCTCCATTTCTAGATTTTCAGTGGTAGAAAAATGTGATTTTTTTCAGAAGGATAAAATCTAGATTTTTCTATATCAAAGGAGTGCTGTTAGCAGAAGCAAAGAATCACTCAATTTTTCCAGATAATTCCTTCTGTCACTTAATTATGACAATTGCATAGTCATTCTGCATAGAGCAGCAGAATTAAGATTTCCAATGAAAAGGAAGATTCCATTTCAAAATGATTTTTTTTAAAGACATAAAACATAAAACTTTATAGATACATGAAGAACTAAAATTATGTGGGTTTCTGGAAACACTTTGAATCTGAAGAAATAACATTAAAAAGATACACACACTTTCTGTGAAACTTAGTAATTCCCTTTTTTGCTTGTATGTCCTGTTTCCTTTATCTTGGAAATGGGTCATAACAAGGATGACAGTGCTGAAAGTCTCCTCTTTATATTTCTTCTGGAAGTATCCAGTGTGGTATTGTTGCACTCTATGTACTATTCTCCGTTCTCAGGAGAGGCTGAACACTCTACATAGTGAGGGCAAAACATGTAATGGAGTTGTTGCTAGAAAGGATTTTCTCCTTTCTGGTCCCTCTGCAGCTCCCGAATGTTTTGGTCTCAGCTCCAGACCTATGACATTGAATGTCATGGGAACTAAATTAAAATTGTTGTCGGTGATTGAAAACACGGACTCCGCCGGGTACATGCAAAACCAACTTTTATTGCACGAAGCACATCTTATATACTGTTCCAAACTAGCAGTTCAACAATCACAAACTTCAGCTTCTAGGATTACATCTTTAGCATCTCAAGCCATTACTGATTACAACTTCTTTGCCTAATCTCCTGTTAACTATCCTACTTTTGCCTTGCCTTCTTCTCTTTATTTGTCTCCTGCTCTTTTGTTTTGGCCACTGCCAGACTTGGGGTACGCCGGTCTCCCCCAGGGCCCCACGCCAACAAAAGGCATCCTTCCTGGCCATATTCCTGACCCCCACAAAATTGGAAATTATTTTTCTATCCAGAATTTCCAGAGGAGTTGGTATTCTATAGTTAGGAAAGTACACACACTGTATTTATGAGAAAAATAAGTGCAGATCAAGATAAATAGAGCAAAATGACATTATTTTCATTCTTTCTTTCCTTCCCCTCCCTCTACAGCACTCCAGTGTCTAAAAACAATTTGGGCTAGAAAATTATAAATAGATTAACAACGACCTCCATTTCATAAATATTTTAATACCTTTAGTCATTGCATTATACTAACCATTATACTAACCATGTTTTTTTTGCAGCTTATTGTACATAAACTCTGCTTGAAAGCATGAAGACATTCTGCCAGTAGAGAACAAATAAAGCTATGTGGGATGCTTTAGATTAGGCTAGATTCAAACCACCCTGCTTGGACAATTTGGCTCATGAAATTTGCATGACACTGCAGTCTGCTAAAGACTCCACTTGTCAGCAATGAGAAAAATGAGTATTT
This sequence comes from Erpornis zantholeuca, assembly GCA_013400515.1. Lineage (NCBI taxonomy): Eukaryota > Metazoa > Chordata > Aves > Passeriformes > Timaliidae > Erpornis > Erpornis zantholeuca. The sequence goes on from VZTN01007716.1 coordinate 10,531, forward strand.
CAAAATACATACTTTTTGGCCTTCCATTGCCACCCACGAAAAAGAACAAAGAAATTGATCTAAACACAGAAATAATAAAATTCAGGTATGAATACAATGCAGGAAATATGATAAGATGAAGCTTAGGAGAAGACTTGGAAAAAAAAGTTCTGGTTTTCTTCCTTGAAATTAGCCTTTACAAAATAAAATTACATAACACACATTACATTGGATATATTTTCTATAGCAGAATTGTCACAACATCACTATAAAACAGTAAGGTTCTACAGTAATTTTAAGAGAACTCTGACTTTTTTGCTTAATTATGGCCTTTTTCATGTCAACAGTATTGACTGCACGTTGCAGTGTCTGATTCCTCCCGGGATGAGACCCTCAGGTATATGACATTTAGGTTCAAAATAGCATTTTTGGCTGAGAGGAGAGCAACTTGATAATGAGAACAGACATGTTTGGCAAAAGATTTTCATAATATACACAGCAAATATTGAGACATCTTGTGCAAAATTGTTACCTGTATAGAGTAAATACAAATAAATGAGGATTTTGCTGAGGAGTGATCTGGCAGGTGTACCTGCTGTTGCAAGATATACTTTTCACAGTCCCAAGTTTCGTTTATTTGAGAATGATCTGTAACAGGACACGTGTACTCCAACAGCAGCAACAGCTGCCAAGCAAAAGAAGATAAAATTGGAAATCATCAAGCAGGGAGGCTATTTTTCTTTTTTAAAAGAACCAGCATCATGGAAACACAGTAAAGCACATTATAAAAATAATCAGTGCGCTAAATTAGGTACAAACAAAAATATAGTTTCACCTATAGTTATTAAAAAAAGGAATATACTGCTTTCCATATGAACATGCTACATACACATTTTTATTAGCTCACCTCCAATAACAACACTCTAATAATTGGTTGAAAAGCAACCTATTACCATTTATAGTAAGAGCATTTGCCAAGCAGGCGCTGATAGCCAGTCTCAGTCTCAGCTAAGTTGTGCTATCCTTCCAACAGCTGCATTGCAAGTGCAAACAGAAAATGAAACTCTAATTATTCTGAGTCTCACCAAACAGTTCCCTTGGAAACAACATTTTCCAGGTGGGCTACAGGAGGTGCACACTCAAGCCTTTCCAGTGGAGCCAAGCTTGAGATGACTAGAGTAATAATAAACCACTGTAGGTTGTGAGATGGGTTCAGAATGGGAATCAACCTAACTATTATGGCACACTAGGTCCACACACCCCTTAGGGTCAGGCTCCAGATCCTCATTGAGGTCTGTAACTCAGACAGGTACCATGTGTCCTGGTTGTTCTGGTCATCTGAATTTTGGATTTAAATCCACAAGGAAAAAAAAAAGAAGAGAGAGCGAGAGAGAGTCTCGGGATACACTGCTGGTAGATTCTGGAGAAAAGATATACATACATCATGAGGTTCAGACATAAATCAACACACCTACCATTGCAGTATTTTGATTCTCCAGTCAATGAAAAGAGTTAAATATCTATGGGGTTCATTTAAAGCATCCAAACTCTAATTGTCTAAAGCCAAATAGTGTAAATACTCTTTAGAAGAAATGAAGCGACTTCAGATTGTTTATATTTTCACTAGGAAACACCGAGCTAGTTGTGTTGCCAGTAATTTATAAAGATGACACAGATGGTTTTATATTGTAGCAAAATACAGAGAGGGATAATCTAGCAAAGGAATAAGCATGATTAAAAGTCTAGAAAAATTAGTTGCCCCTTTCATAGCTGACCTTGAGGAATGTAATGCGCTTTTTTTTGTTGTTATTTTAATTTGAAAGCATGTCAGAGATCTTAGCTTACAAAATTAAAGATGAATTCAAGTAATCTAACAGAGCTTGCCTATCATTCAGGTAGCATCTTTAGATGCTAAAGGGCAGTGGGGGAGATGTTAACAGTGGTCACATTTCAAGGAGAATGATTTCTCCCGGGGAGACCCAGAGGTTCAGCATTTCTCATTTCCCATTCTAACATTCTATCTTTCATTTCTTTTTGTTACATGTAGCTTTACCTCGTCTGAATTCAGCTGAAAACTTTGGCTCTTGTTTTATGAGGTGTATGGGTTATGAAACCTATTCAGTTGAAAGAATCTCTAAGGCCATCCAACATTCTTTCTTGTATTTTTCCTTTTTTGTATTTAGCAATGAGTGGAAACATTTACCTCCAAGGTAAGTTTCTCATGTTTTGTAATTAACACCCAGAACCTGCATTTTTTGAAAGAAGAAGAATAAAGGCCTAAAGGCTGAGGTCAGTTAACTGTCTCTTGATACAATTTGCTCTCAACTTATTTCCTTTTAATTGAGACCTTACTTATAACGGAAGTATTGTTGCTGAGATCATTGCTACATGAACACAGATGATTTTGCTTGGTTTGGATATACATTAGTAAATTACGGGAGATCAAATAGCTCACAGAGTTGACACAAGATATCTCATAGTCACTGTTTCGGGTTCAATATAACATATTAAACTATTCCTTTTAAAAGACAGCCCCAACAGCCAACAAATGTATCCTTGAATGTTAAGAGATACAAAGATTTAGAATAGATAACTACTATAGTAGGATAACTACTGTATTTGCAAATAATGTGCACACTTGCATGCTTTTAAATAAATGGTCAATTGCAATGAAGTAGGAATTTGAAAACACAGAACTGAAAGCTCAAAACTATGGACAGTACAAAATAGTATTTGATTGGAAAACATGAAGTTATAAGTGGAAAAAAAGAAAAATGGAAGCTATTAATTCCATCTTACATAATAAAATGGAAAAAATTGAATTTATGAATTTGAATGAATTTGAATATATGAATTTATGAAATATTAATTTATTAATGTTGTTATGTAATGGGTACTTAAAGTTTTAACTAAAGTTTTTTGATTTTAAAATATTTTCTTGCATGTTCTACTTTATTTAATTTTTACCCAAAAAGTAGAGCACCAGTTCCAGAAAAACAATATTATCCATGGCATTCCTATCACTAGTTACTGCTTTTACTGTAAGCATTACTGCTAATGCTTACATCTTAATAAAATTAAAAGTTTCTGCAAGAGTTTAAAAATCCATTTAGAACACTTTTTCTTTTAACACCAGGTGGGAACTAAACTCCAAATAAGCCACTCTCTTTCCCTGCCCCTTCTGGTAAGGGAGCAACAACAAGGAAGAGGCTACGGGTTTGAAATAACAATTTACTAAAAGCATAAAGCAGTAGGATAAGATGCACAGTAATAACATCAGTATAAATAGTGAAATTATAAAAAAGAGAGGGTGTTTTACCCAAAAAGGGATATTCACCACTAGGACCAAAAAACCAAGTTGGTGAACATTTCCCATAGATTGTACCCCCATGGTCTCCAGACAAAGGCAACATGGTGCAGGGAGCTCCCATGGCTAATACTTCCCTGCCCAGCCCAAAACCAACTGAAAGCAGGGGCAAACAAAGCTAGGTGGTCTGAATAGATGTTGGGCAGCCTTTCCAGTGAGTGGTCCAGTTTGGCAGTATTAGAGGTGACAGTCCCTCCACCGGAACAAGCCTGGCAAGGTAGTGGCCTTGTGGTTCCACCACACCAACTTTTCCTGCTGAAACCATGTGTTCAGTGGTGCCCAGAATAAAAAGCCTGGTCACACCCACACCACGCTAAACTCTTCTCCCTTCCTCTGTATCCAGGACAATAATGCAACTTGTAAAAGTGACAAATAGAAAACCTGGCTCTGAAAAATAGGTAGGTGCCTTTACAACTTGCCATGGGCCACACAAAGTAAATGCTTCAGCAGTATATCAAGAGTTCTGCTAAAAATTGAAAATAACACTTCCCTGTCACCAAAGGTAAAGCATCCAATAATAAATAGTCCTACTTTAGATCTCAGTGTTACACACAGACAAAAGATATAATTGATTTATTAAATAAAATACGAATATCAATCTAATATTGATATTCAACTCGTAACGGACAAAACTCTCCAACAGTTAAAGTTAGAAAGTGATATGTTTATTACGGTCCCGAGCAGCAGGGGAATAGTTTCCAAAGCAAGCTGCGAATTTCTAAAGCATTGACTTTCCTTATATTCACAAAGGTCTTACATATTCATCTCAGTCACCTGAGATGCCTATACATATGCATCACCTGTCCCCGCTCCGTATTAAAATGAGGTGAATGTTCATTACGCTTGCGCAGTTCTTCCTTTAATTTGGGTCGGTGGTCTCTTGAAGATGAAGTCAGACGTCTTCCTCTTTACTTTGTCCCAATGCCAGGTCTTCCTGACCCTTTGGTCTCGATCCAGGCCTCGTCTCTTGGCTCCAACTATCTTGGAGGCCAGGTGTGTTCTTTGGTTCCTGCCCTTTTACAATGCTGAATGTCCTCCCTGTTGCTTCTAAGAACATAACTGAGTTGAATACATGATAGATTGTCTTTGCTCCAACTGCTTCAACTATACCTATATGCTAATAATTAAGCCTTAGTTTCTTCCTTCTACCTTGCTAACTATGATATCAACTTTTCATTCTTTTTAACCCTTGATTCATAATCATTACAAGCTGGTTGCTGCCAAAGAATCTGTGATTTTGACTTGATTGCATTTAGTGTGAGTAAAAGGGGGAAAAGTTCAAGTCAAAAAAACCAATGTTTTCAAATTGAATGTCTGAGGGGTAGACGAAAATGTGAGGATATGTTGGAGAAGAATGTTTAGAATTAAAGATGTAAATGAAAGTTAAGTGGTCCATATTTAGATTGAATCAGACAGCAGAAAATTCTGATTACCCAAGAAGAGCAGGCAACACCATTTTTTGGACACTAAGCAGAGAAGTGAATACATCATACAAAAAATTTAAAAGTATGTTAAGGTGGGTCAACAGAGAAAATTAATTGCAATAAATATGACAGAATTTTTGTGTAGGTCATTGAAAAGTTTAAAACATGAAAAAGAGATTTAGGGTTTCTTGACAGAAATAAAGAAATGGATAAAAGGATTTTTAAAAGACTGACATAGATCTATAATTTTCTTAACTACACTGGGAATGAAACATATACAAACACTGGAATTCTATTAGCAAAGAATTATGATAAGCCTACTAGTAGACAGGTATCCCTGAAACAGACAAAATAATTTCTGTTCTCCATTTGGAAACAGTAAGGTGTTCTGGGTTGAAGTATATTC